>JAUMHQ010000078.1:18194356-18205308 GCA_032361165.1 Enteromius paludinosus | reverse complement strand
CATATCTTAAAACATGTCAGTGTCATTGTTCTGTGTTAAGATGCACACCTGTAATATTTTCTTATAAGGCATTTTTGGAAAAGTTGCTTCAATATCTTAATTTAACTAATGCCTAGTCCTGGCTTAAGCTAAGCCCGTTTGAGAAACTGGGCCGACAAGTACCAAATGATTATGTCTGGTATAGGTGTATATGTCTTTCCCTTTTGAGACAAATCTAATCCGAGTTCTATTAAAAAGAGCATCCATCATAAAAAGTGATCCACATAAAGGCCTTCTGATCAGACTCAATATTATTTGTAAGAATAATATCCCTATTGAAAACTTTCCAAACCATAAGCTCCGGTGAGAATCTCCAAGTCTTGCGAGAACCAAGTTTTATTTTCAGATAAGGAAAACCACTCCATTGTCTTGGCTTATATTGAAATCCTCCAATATTTTTCTAATATAATTGTTGTCCCTATAATTTCTGAATTCATTCACCTATAATTCTGGATTTATGCACTTTATTTTGCTTCAAACTCAACCTCCATTCACTGCAATTCTAAAGCTTGGAAGAACCAAGACATGTTTATGTTTAAATGTATTTGTCTGAATGTATCGATGGCTTGAGGGCGAGTAATTCATGTGGCAATTTTAATATTTGGATGAACTTCAAGCTTTAAGAAGCGTGTCCCTAAACATTTGCCCACATAGTGCATGTAATATGGGACAGCCTGTCTGTGCTGACGGTTTGTACAAACCATGGTTTAGTTGTAAACCACTGTAAAAGAATCTAAAGCGTTTGTTTTAGACTTGATTCTGAATGAGAATTTACAGATACAGAGCAGATGTTGATAAAATGTTTTATGGTTCTTCACAAAACACAAGGTCCAGTGTAGACTGTACCGAGAGATGTTGTGGAAAAAGACACACACGGAAACACACAGTCTCTTAATGTGAATCATTGACTGCATCTGTCTTTTGAACATAAAAGTGGATCCTGCAGATGTCTACGATCAGACACATTTGAAGGCTGTATTAAAAGTCCTGCATATCACCATCCATAAAGATGATTAGTCCCAAGTTTAAAAGGGTCTCCTTCCTCTTCCACCACCTCTTCCTCTTCCTCCGCCTCGTCCTCTTCCGCCGCCTCGTCCTCTTCCGCCGCCTCGTCCTCGTCCTCCCCTGTTAGAATGCAAGTGTCCAGCCGCCCGTCTGATCTTCCTCCTCTCCTCATGATGGTCACGTTCAGCCTGCTGTTGAAATCGCTGCCTTTCCGTCTGAAAATAAAAGTATATGAAACAATGTCAAAGGCAACATGATTCACAAATTGTCTAAGTTTAATTTGTTCTGAAAAGTAAAAATAAATGTCTTGGCTGTATCTGAGCTGCGTTGAGTTAAACTCATCGCAACAATAGCTCAGCTGTTTTAAAAAATAGTGTTGCTTTTCCAGTAACAGCTATTAGCTCAACACAACTCACTCAGCTGAAATAAAACGCATTCATTCTCCCTCTTTCAAGAAGTACTGGAAAATAAACTCATTTTATTTTGTGATTCATCAGCTGTTGTTTTTAGTCATTCTTTGGTCTGTTCAGACATTTCACGGAAATAAACCAGTTCAAAGAAAGGTCACTGTATGGCATTTTACATCATTTATAGTGAAGTTAGTGCAGATGTTCATCAGTATATTTGTACTCCGCTCTAGTTTTGATGGCTTGTAACGTGTAATTTATCTATTCATGCTTACTGAGGTCAGCTTAAGTAAAATGAATAAAAATAAACGCAACTGCTGCTTTAACTTGGAGAAATAAAATCTCAACAAATCCACTATGAGAAGAATCTACCGTTTCAATTCTTTGTCCTATTGTGAACGTAGCACAACCACAGAGAAGAGTGTTTTCATGTGTTTGTCCAAAAAAAAAAAAAAAAGACTTAAATGTACTTTTATATTAAACTTTTATGTTGTTGTTTACCCGCAAACAGGAAGGATGTTTGAGACCATATGTTTGTTTACCTCAGCAGCATGTGTGTTATCAAAAATATAGTAAAATAGTAATTGTGTAATATTGCAAATTAAAGTATCCTTTTTATGTGATTATATTTCTAAACTGATTTTATTTCTGTGATTAAAGCTGAATTTTCAGCATCATTATTCCAGTCTCCAGTGTCAGAAAATCATTCTGATGCTGATTTACTGCTCAGTTATTAGTTTCATTAAATTATCATTGCTCAATGATCAAAAACGGTTCTTACTACCAATGTTAAAATCCTGGATAGTTTGAAATAACAGTATTTCTCTGAAATATTCCTTACAATCAATATATTACAATCCTGTGATTTGAATTGAATGCATCCTTGCTGAATTAATGTCTTTTTAGGGGGAAAAAGGTACAGTAATTCTGTTCATTAGTCAAACTAAAATGCTTCTACATCATTTATCTTAGTTAATGTTCATTTCAGCATGTACTAATGCATTATTAAAATCACAAGTAGTGCTTGTTAACACTATTAATGCACTGTGAGCTAACAATGAACAAGAGTATTTCTACGAACTAAGGTTAACAAAGATGAATAAATCCTGTATTAAATGTATTGCTCATTGTTTCTTCATGTTAGTTAACACATTAACTAATGTGTTACCAAATGTACTGACCCCAATCGTTGAACATGAATTGTGCCATGCCTCCTTGAGAACTACAGCAGAACGGGTAAATCATCACTGAACAATTACACAAGCTATTAAATGACTTCAGAAGACTTACAGTGCATGAGTCATACGGACTACTTAAACTATCCAGTTACTAAAATATTTTCAGGTCAATTTAACACCCCAACAAGTGATTTCCAGGAGGAGTATGGGAATTAAACGGGCGTGTGAGCGACCACGGTGAGAATTCAGGCCATATACAGAAGCCTTTGCTGTGAGTCAGCAGAAATCTGAGCTGGGAATGAGTCTGCCCAAATTTAACCACACCAGAACCTTCACTCGAACAAAGACTGAGAATATGAGACCAATGAACTGCGGTAATAAATGAAAACCGATCAAACATCAGCAGAGATCAAATGAGTGGAATAAAGCCTCAGTCTGCACAGGTGGCCGCTGGGATGGATGGCCATCTTCTTGCTTACCTTTTTGAGAGTGAAAGAGAGCTGTTTGCTTCCAACCGCTGTGTCATTGATGTTTAGCATCCCTGAGCTCTCTTCCCGCTGGAGTCGCTCCTCCAGAGACGTCCTGAGTGAGGTCAAACAGAGTTACGTTTAAGTCTGACGACGCAGCAGCTGAGCAAAACAATAACCAACAAATTTAAATCTTTTTACTTCTGTGATGTGACATGAAAATCTTCCACAAGAGAACATAGCCTGATGATCATGTTAGATTTATGCATCTAAATGCATTTGTTTACATACAGTACTGTGCAAAAGTCTTAGGATTTTCAGCAACAAAAATGGTTTTAAGTGGGTTCTCTTTATATTTTGCGGTAGCGTGTCATTTGGAAATATTAGTCTACATTTCCAAACATTATTTTAGTCATTAATTGTGATAATGCAGTGAGATTATTGTGTGATAACAGTCAGTGCTCCACACAGAGATCTGATCTGATCACCATCAGTCTGTCTGGAAGCACATGAGTAACAGAACAAACTGAGACAGACTCAATCCAGAAGAACTGTGACAGCGTCTCCAAGATGAAGAAAAAATCTGAAGCTAATATTAATTTCCACTGACGAGGGGCAGGATCGCTTTCTAATTACAGAGAGAATTCAGCTGAAGTCTTGGCTTTCCATGCTTCCATGTGTTCAATACTGTGTTCTTGACTTATTTGTTTTGTTTGTATGAATGGATTATTTGGGTTGTTACCTACATCTGCTGAAAATGTCAAGTCAGCAGCACCTTTAGAAATCACCTTTGTTCAATACTTAAAAACAATATAGTCAATACCGATCAGATGTTGACTTTAACATGGAAAAGCCCAGCTAGGTAAGAGCTGAGAGCATTAGAAGACTGCCTAGCACTTTTAAGGAGGTTCAGGAAGACGTGCTCGCTATATATGAGTCAACATGTGTTAACTATCAATAAACCACCCACTGCACGGCAAGCAAGGCTGGGACAGAACAGCCAATACTGACCGACACTGAGTGCTAGTAATGGCTTGCATCATGAAAATGATACAAAAAAAGTCACTTTATTTTACAGTGTCGTAATACAGAGTAATTCCCTAATTAGGTACTTAGCAGTAGCCGTTGCGCTTACATGAAATAATATGGAATTTGAGTTTGAAATTATGTGTGTGTGTGTGCGTGTGTGGGTAGGCAGCTACTGTTAGGGATCCACCTAGTCAGAATCAGTGTTCATTGCGCTGAAATATAAACGTATTTTCTAGATAGATCCTAATTATTTCAGCAGCACAGGGCTGATCATTTTGCGAGTCAGTATAACGTAGCTTTACACGCAAGTCTTCAAAATGTACTCTATTGACGGCGAGTTCAGATTCACCCTATGAGAGCAATCAATCAGTTTCACGTGTCCCCGTCCACATGTGAAAAACAGAATGTGCTGAGGATGGACTTCACAATTTAGGCTCTAAAGTATACTTAAACACATAACAGGGATTCTGCAGGTTTATGATGGAAATTTGAATTTTTAAGACCAAGTAAATAAAATGGAGGTAAAAAATAGAAGGGAACACAATACGTTTGTGTTGTGTAAATGTACGTCTGTCACACAGTAAGTGTTTACCAACAGTATGAAACTAACAGATCTCCATTACAACAGCCTGAATGCCTGTTTCCAATCACTAGAGTACGGAAATAGCAGTAAATATGTGTGTGTGTTTTTTTCAGTGCGAATGCATGGATATGTAAAATGATAACCCCCGAAGACGTATAGGTTAGTATTACGCACAGTTTTTGCGCATATATCTGATTTACAGAGCTTTCAAATCATGGCCACTATCCCCACCAGCATTACCTAACTTGGAAGAGCCAGGATACATTGTTAAAAAAAAAAAAAAAACTAAACAAAAGAAAGTCAGTCATATACATCTTGGATGGCTTGAGGGTGAGTAAAATATGCCGTAATCTTCATTTCTGGGTGAACTATTCCTTTAAACATGTTTAGATATTTATATCACTTATTTTGCATTCGAGGAATTAATTTCCTGTTCCAATTTAAGAACGTCATTTGTGGAGGGGTGAATTAAGTCCTTTTAAGACCCACATACACTGGGTATAAACGTTTTAAAACGATCTATGAGAACAGTAACTCACTTCTGCATCTTCTGTTTGCGGACTGCGTCGCCGAAGCTGCGAAACTCCTCTCCTGCTTTGATCTGGTAGAATCTGGGCTGGCTCTGGCTCTGCGGCTCCTGCTGGCGGTTCCTGGCTGGATCAGAGGTCTGTAAGCTGGTTTGGCGGTCCTGTTGCCTCCTCTCTTTCCTCTGGTTGTACATGCGCTCTCGCTCCTCCGCCCGTAAAAGACGGCGCTGCTCCCTCACTTCCTGCACCCAGCTCTTATCATCATCGTCAGAGCTCTCCTCTTCCTCTGAGCTGCCACGGCCTTCCACCTCTTCCTCTTCCTCATTCTGCAAATGGAGTTGGAGAGAAATCTCATTAACATCTCACAGTTGTTCCAAAAGTTTCATATCTTTTCAAAAAACATTGTAACCTGCATTCAGAGCTGGTCCTGTATTTGATCACGTTATCTGGATTATGTCATCAGATTCCAACTAAGTACTCATAAATAGAATATGTAATACAAATTTAAAAAAAATCAGATTACAGTTACTTTTGGATCGATTACCTGATTATATATTATTCACATCATGGAGGTAATCCGCCATAATTGACTGATTCTGAAAGACTTTGAGCATGCAATGTCATTGTTGTATGTGTTTTAATGCTTGTTTATGCAATGGAGATTTATTTGCATATAAATATTTTTGTCAGGCAAACACCTTTGAAATTAAATATTAACTTGCAATATCTCTTAGGATGGTAATATTTAAATAATTTAACATATATTTGCATGTTCACAGTTCTCTGATATTGATTGACGGTCACACTGACGAGATAAATGCATTACTATTTATTTTTACATATTTTATGATTTAATTATTAGCATTTTATTAACTCACAAAGCCACTGCGGTTCTTACATTCAGCCCGGTTTAAAATAACGCATTTTTTAAAATGCATTTTATGATGTTAACAACATATTTCTATACCAAGTAAGTAGCGCTGCACGATTAATCATACTGCGATGTCAGCCTGTGCGATTACATTACAGCAAATGTTGCGATTATATTAAATAAACAAATGCATTCGCAGACGTAACAAGACATTCATTCTTGCGTTCACAGCAGACGCGAATGAAGCGTTAAGCACGAGTGATTTACATGTTAAGTCAATGCAAAGACGCAATTAGACATCTTGCAGCGCGATTCATGCGAATTAAGCTGTGCGTTAAACACGCCGGTTTTACACTGCACGCGTAAGCAGCACGTATGCTGAGCAGAAGCAGCGCGCGCCAATTGTCCTTTCATACTGGCAGCTCGTACTGCAGGAGTCTACAGACAAGCATCTTTCTGTTGTATTTTCCAGTGTTCTTCTCTGAACACTGCGTGTCATGTGCTTTGATTTCTGTCATTTCTCTGCACCTGCTACGCGCTTCTGCGCCGCCCCTGTGTGCTCTCATCCGTTAACATGGGCGGCAAAAAAATATGCGCTGCTTATGCATGCAGTGTGAAACCGGCGTAAACTCATGTCGAGCGTCCAACTACACGCGAATAGCGAGATATATTCACCCAAGTCACCTCAGGTGTGAAATGTACCTGTTCCTCTTCCTGAAGCAGCTGGTTGAGTTTCTCCCTCCTCTTTTCACCCACTTTAGAGACGATGGGGTTGAGTAGCCTGAACTCCTCGCTTCGCTCATCCACCTGGTAATCTGGGTTCTCGAACATCACCTTGAAACGGTCGTCCGTCAGGAGATTGGCTACGGCCTTGAGAGAAAAACAGATAAGAGCAGAGCGAGAGAAGGAGTGAGAGAGACAACGCTTGACTAAAACAGTTCTGTATTATATCAGTGGGGACATGCGTCAAAGAAACATTGCCCACATTGGCCTTTTTCTTCTTCTTCTTGGTTGAAAGCTCACTTTCCTCCATGAGTTTCATGGCCAGTGCCTTGTTGACCTTGGGCAGCTTCTGTTAGAGAAAACAAGACAAAGCACTGATGATAACAGACTATGAGAACAGAAAAAAAAAACCCCGCCAAGGATAAATTGAATATTGTGCTGCATAAAAACTGGTTTAAATATGAAGTTCTCCATGTCTGTATGAACGAGTGATGGTTTTATCTTTTACACGCATACTTACTACACGAGCACAACACGAGTCAATTACAGACATAAACTCAAAGATCGTCCCTGCAACACACCAACACAAATGTTTGGTTTAACAGGATCAAACTTACTTTTCATAAATACATTCTACTGTAAAATAACACGCTAAATAATGTTTGAATTTTAGCATTTGTTTAAAAAAAATATATATATTTTTTTTTAAGAAATTGTTACGTTTTTAAATTAAATCTCCTTTTATTAAATGATGTTTTATGAGTTTATTTCATTACCGCTGGCTTTGAAAACAGACAAGACAAACAATCAGGGTCCTATTATTGGAAGCAGTAGTTACATTTAATGATTTGAAAAGAAGATTACATTTAAAAATAAAAACATAAAAATAATATTCAATTTAATAATGGGGTAAGTCCTGAGTAATATTAATTAACTACATGTACTTACTATATGGTTAAGGTTAGGATTAGGGTTGGTCTTAGGGTGACTTGCATGTAATTATTCATATTCAATTGTTATAACAATAGTAAGCACATGCAATGTGTAACAAGGAAGGACACCTTAAAATAAAGTTTTACCACCACAGATTTCATAGGGTCCCAACACTGGCTAACAACACAGTTCTTAAACATTATTTTTCTCAACAACTAGATTTTGGAAACAAGATTTCTGTGGTGTGCATCTGCCAGGTTTACTCATAGCTTAGATAAGGACACACACACACATTCGTTTTTGGGACTCTCTTTAGGTGTAATGGTGTTTATACTGTACCGACTGTATGTGCTATTGTCCTACACCTAACAGGAAACCACAGGCATCATTTTGTGTGATTTATGAGCGTTTGAAAAAGTGGGGACATGGGGTAACGTCCTGAAAAGTCACCTTCTCACTTCTTCATACAGATTCATGTCCTCATGTCACAAAAACAAGCATTACCTTGAGCGGTACTCTCTGAGCTCTCGACTCCTCAATCTTCTGCCGGATTTTGTCCTTACGGTAATCTTCATAGGCAAACGGGTTCGCCATGGTCTTCACCTACGCCAGTGCACAGACATTTAACACGAACCATCATTTGAAAACTGTTCCATCAAACAACAGAACACAAATCTGCACCTTGTGGTAGAGCCTGATGTCCATGAAGAAGCCGTGCATGTAGGCCCTGAGCAGAGGCGAGCCGATCAGATGTGTCAGACCTTACAGGAAGAAGAAAATAAGTCAAAGATCAGGAAATGCAACAAAAGTTTGAGAACAATGGATTTATCACAAATAATATGAGCTGCTGGGTCGGTCCCAATCCACTATGTTTTGGATGTATATTCCACCCTCAAGTTGTGTCAAAGCTGAAGGAGTTTCTTCCTTCTGTTGAAAACATACCATGAGTCACCATAGAGTGGTTGTTTCTAATTTACTTCCACAGCACAGACAAAAATACAATATAAGTCAAGGGCTATCACCAACTGATGAAGAAAAACTTGATGACAATTTGCATTTCTATCAGATGAAGCGGACAAAAAGATATAATGTTCAAAATAAAGATTGACTTCATGCATCCAATAAAAATCAATGCTTTGTTTGATATTTTGCTTTTTGGGGTCACTGTAGTGTTTCCTAAGCATGCGCAGTTGATCTGCTGAATAACGTCATGCAGCAAGTACACGAACTGCTTTAACACCACTAGAAAATACACAACACCAGCATCCTCAACCTAACGCTGCATACAACAGACTGCATTACAAACCTGCTTTTATTGTATTTCTACGTTTCTAAACTTTAAAGCATTTAAAGAATTCAGCTGACCTTTGTCTATTGAGCAGGGGTGAACTATTCCTTCAATTTTACTCTTTGAAAACTTACTGCTATCAGGAAAGAGGCTGATTACACTGGAGATAAAACAGAACTGACCCCAGACCAGCTGCATGACACACGTCTGTCTGAACAGATCCGCACCCAGACAAACATGTCTCTGTGACAGACCAGGCTGCAGACTGTCATCATGGTCTACGGTTATTTTTATTTCTTTTATTTTTATGGCTGAGAAACAAACCAACATTGAAAACAATTCGATTCATTATAAACATGATGCACACAAATTAAAGGTAAACCTGCACAATAAATAAAATATTCTGTATCTCATCATTATAAGCTGACAGAGCAGTTTTTATAAATCATTTCATTTCAAAAAGGTTATGTAGTATTTGTAATAAATGCATGAACAACCATTTGTTCATTGCTACTTCCGAATCTATTAGCAGGTACACGTTATTTCCAGACACTCGTTAATGAATGCCACTGCATCTAGGCTCATTCATTTTGGAGGAGCTTAGCTGAATCTTGTGTACATCTCGATGTGGTTCAGTGTATTTCTTGAACGTCTGCATCAGCGTTTTCAAAATGGGTTAAATGAGGGAAGCTTCTGTTACTACGGCTTATGCCAGTGACGGTGGCGTGGCCAGACAAAGAGACAGAGACTCTGGTCCTGTTACATAACCCTGCTGAACCCCGTCCCTCCACGTCACAAAACCCACTGCATCACATGCTGACGCCGGCATTCCTCTGTTGTTTTCCCATCCTCGACCCACTGAACTGGATCTTATCATCGCTGTAGGCCTGCCTCGGTCTCCTCGGTGACATTTGTATTCATTCAGTTTGCTAGCACGCATCATTCTTTGAGTTTTGGCAGATCGACGGAGACCACTCAAGGATTCTCTGTGGCTCAATGCCTGCAATCACTCCTGCGACGGACTAACGCAACTCCTGGAATGTTCTCGTAGTGAATACTTTATACGCAGATGCTTGTCATAACGTGCTCCTCAGTGATCAAACTACAGTTAGACCTGGACTGACGCCACAATGGCATTTTCCTTCAATTAAAATGTACAGAAATAAAAGGAAAAAACGTAGAATACTTGTGGCTTGAATTCCCTAAAGGTAAAAGCCTTTAAAAAAAAAAATCGACCAGAACCCAGGGCAAAATCAAAATGTAAGTTCGCTACATCTTATGCATTTAAGATGTATGTATTTTAATTGAATCTATAATTTCACAGTTTGAACAAAAACGTTTTAACTTAGTGAAACAGGCCTCTATAGCTTGTCTTTTCTTTTTCAATTCTAACCGTTTTCTTTCTGTTTATTGTACAATAAAAAATAAAGAAATCCTTGCTACATGTACTATGTTAAGATAACAGACTTGTTATAGCACTTGTGTATCATTGTTGATTCTGATTGATTCATTTGTAAATCGCTGGGGATGAAAGCTCCTGCTAAATGACTAAAGATAAACGGAAACAGGTCAGATTCTGTAACACTACAAATACTCTGAACTGAATTAAAAAAAATATACCTGCTTCACTCAGTTTTAATCTCATATATTTGATCTAACTGAATACAGTTGTGTTCAAAACAATAGCAGTGCTTTTAAAACGTGAGTAAAGCTCAGAATTCTTAGAATATTTTTATTTCCATTTATTGGGAACACTGCACA
Organism: Enteromius paludinosus; assembly: GCA_032361165.1. Classification (NCBI taxonomy): domain Eukaryota; kingdom Metazoa; phylum Chordata; class Actinopteri; order Cypriniformes; family Cyprinidae; genus Enteromius; species Enteromius paludinosus. The sequence goes on along the minus strand of JAUMHQ010000078.1, from coordinate 18,194,497 downwards.
TTATATTTTACATCAGAACATGAAGAAAAATGATCAATATTTTAATCACTTTACAGAAAATGATGGAAAAAATGATATTGGGCTGTTAAAAAAAAATAGCAGTGTCTGCCTTTTTCAATGCAAACTCAAATATTTACTTCA
>JAUMHQ010000078.1:18176915-18191705 GCA_032361165.1 Enteromius paludinosus | reverse complement strand
CCTCCAACTCCGGGCAGCCTTCCTTTTCTCTCCCACTTGCCATTTCTGCACGTACAGTATTATGACCTGCAGCACTCACTCCACACCGTAGACACCTCAATTCTTTCGCGCGAAAGGGGCACGAGGCTACATTGCGCATGTCATGAACCGTCGAACCGTGTGACGCATGCATGCACCGAACCGAGACAAGCGAACCGAACGGTTCGTTTTTTTTTTGTTTTTTTTTATGAACCGTGCCATCCCTAACTTTTATATTTTATAAATAGTTAATCTTTTTACATATAAAATAGCAATACAAATGATTGCCATTTGCACAACTATTCACATGTTTATCACTGGCAAAATGTTTCATGCTTTTGAAAAATATAGTACAACGGCAATAATGTAGAATTATTCCAAAGTCAAATATGTTGAATATAAACTATGTTTAACGTTGGCTTGATCAAAGGATTCTTTCATTTGTTCATGATTGGCTGACTGCACATTATCATTTACATGTGAGCACATTACATTTTTTAAAAACAGGTCAAATCAAATATTTCAGCCCTGAGCTTTCTGTGCCGTTCACTTCCATGTCAGCGGTTCAAAAGAGCCTGTGAAGGTTTTTGATTCTGCAGACATTCATTTCTTTTATTCTTTCAATGTGCTCAAAACAAACACACAGGTTTGTTTTAAAAATAGTTATTTACCAACAGCTAATAAACCGGAAGTCTCGGCTCACATCTGAGCAGAAAAAAGGTGCATATTACCTAATCAAATGACTGCTACATTTGTATTACGCTAGTCTATTGTTTTAAGTGGTTTCTTCGTTGTAGACACGCTGTCAAACCATGACCTGCAATTTTGTATTGTTAGAGGCAATCAAAGCATCTGAAATTAAAAATACAAATGCACACGCCCTGTGAACATGATGAGATCAATCATTTTGGTCTGCTTTCCGGTAAGAGAAGGATTATCTTTTCTAAATATGCTGCAACGTTTATATTGGCCTCTTTCAGTACCAATGCCATGAAATGCCACAAAACTCCAATTTGGATTTCAAGGGGTCAGTCAGAGATCAACTAGTAGCTTCTTGTGGTTAAACTTCAGTTCTATTTGCGTGAACTAACCGGAGCCGGGGTAGAGACACACATCATTGATGTTGGCCTGCGGTTCGATGGAGGAAAACACTCTTCCCTGAAATTAAGAGATTAAAAAATAAGAAGTTACACGTTTGATGTTTTCCTTTGAAGGTTGGTTGCTGGATGTCTGGATATGAAGAGCACAGCAGCATAGCCGCACTTACATTGTCTTTATTCCACATCTTGATGATTTTGGAGTCGGCAGAGAGCACCAGGTCCAGTGGGTTGTGGAAGTGAAGGGATTTGATGGGCAGCCCATAGTAATGATCTTTAACCAGCAGAGGACGTGAAGAACGAAGATCATAGACGAGAACCTGAGGACACGTCACAGCTTGATGAGCACTGGAAATCTGAGTTATACTCAGGAATCTTCTCAATAATAAAGGAATACAGCTGACCTGTCCAGTGCTGGTGCCCACTGCCATGCCCAGAGAGCCATTAAACTTCAGCGCACTGATGGACGGCAGACCTTCCACCCTTCAAACGTGAGGATGAGGTTATTACTCATCTTATTGGATTGATAACAGTGGAGTAATCTACTGGTTTGTATGAAGTAAACGTAATAATAACTCTGCTATACTGTTATGAGTTACATCAGAATAGCATTGCAACTTTTTGTTGCTCAGTTTAGGCCTCTGAAATAAACATGGTGTGTGTTTTTTTTTTTTTTTAAGGGAGTTGTATCAAATACGTAACAAAAAACACATATGCAAACTGTTAGAATTTTTTTTTCTAAATAATTCCATTTCTAAAAAAAGTCTATTTTTAAGGGCTTCACAGGTTTAATCGTAATACAATGATTTGAATGTTTATGACACAGATATTATAAGCCTGGGTACACTGCCTTTAAATTATTCACAGAAAATCTGGTTTAACAGCTGTGGTCACCATTAAATTTTCCTCGCAAAGGGAAGCAGCTGAATTTCATAAGTCATATGATTCATAAAACGGTGAGTAAAAAAAAATAAAGACAGATTATTATCGGGTGAACGGTGAAATATTTCTCTGAGGCGTATATGAGAATAACAGACGCGTGTAAACTTACTCGGTTCCGTCAGTGATGCTGCTGAGAGCGCAGTCCAAAACACCCACTCGACTCCGGACACGAGGGTCCCAGCAGTCCACCCTGCCCTTCACACACACACACACACACACATGAACACAACACAATAACTAACACAAACTCCAGTCCTGAGAAAAACACCTACCTCTAATGTTCCTGCAGCAAACAGCTGATGAACAGGATTGATGTCACACACGTTGAGTTCTCTGTGAAGACATCAGATCTTTACAATATATACATTACTAACCTACGCTACTGTGATAAATAATGTATCCAACAGTATCATGTAATGACACAATATTTTTTATTGCTTTGTTAAGTATCATGTTATACAATTGTGTTAATATGACATAACCGGGACATTAAAATGTGTATAAAGTGTGTTTTTGTCTTCAGAATACACTTATATGTACTATGTTTATTTATTATGTATATATAAATACATTTACATGTATATACATTTATATTTATTTATTATATATAAATATATAAACACTTTTTCTTCAATATATACATGCATGTGTTTGTATTTATATATATATATATATACACATTAGTTTTAAATAATTTTCATGACTTCAGTTTTGGGAAACTATTAGAACTATTTTTGGTTATAAACATGTACTCTCCACACAGCTACATTACGCTAAAAAAGCTAAGCGTGCTTAAAACCTGAAACGGTAATCAGCTACCCAAACTACACAACTTTCTTTCAAGTTTTGATGTGTAGAGTATATTTAGGATTTCAAATCTAAACATGTCCACCAGCAGAAATATAGGCACCGTAGATGCGAGAGCAGAGCCAGAACAGTGCAACAGCGCCCTGAGGTGGTGAGATACTCACGCTGCATCTGTCTGCAAGGAGTTGAGGAACCTGCCTTGTTCAAGATTCAGTCTGAAGACCTCCGAGCTACAGCAGAAACACAACACATGCACCTCATTTAGAAATCTAGAGAGCTCACACAAAGCTAACAGGGTTTGCAGAGCGTCCTGTGTGTGTTTATGTAATTAGGACCGACTGTGATGGTTTTAAAGACCTACCCGTATCAAAAGAAGCAATGAAAATCAAAATGAATCGCAGATGAAAGGGCTATTCACAGCAAGACTGAACTGAAAAAGCGCTCTGGGCATTTATTTGTGTTGATGTCAGATGAAGAGAAAAACAGACGTCACTCGTTTCAGAACAAATCAGCGTAACTCACCATGCTACCAAGATTTCAACCTTGATGCAAGTCACCTGATGATATATATTTAGTTAAGTTTTCCAATAACGTCATGAGTTTACAAATGGATATAAAGTATTACATGACTGTTCAAATATTTGGGGTCAGTAAGATTATTTAAATGCTCTTTTGCTCACCTTGGGTGTATTTAGTCGATTCAAAATAATTATGTGAAATATTATTATTGAGTAAAAATTATTGTTTTCCACGTGATCTTCAAAATGCTATTTATTCCTGTGATCAAAGCTGGATTCATCATCATCATTACTCCAGTGTCACGTGAAATATGCCGATTTGCTGCTTAAAATAATTGAAAACAACATTTTAGTGGAAACACGAAATGTGATGCATTTTAAGCATTCTTTAAAGGATTGAACGATTGAAAGAACAGCATTTCTTTGAAATGACAAAAGTAGATGAAATAAGGAAATAGGAAGTAAATATTTGTTCTGGTGTGAATAGTCCATTTAAGTGACTTTTTGTGGGCGGGGCCTATCTGGTTGCAGGAAATGAGAGTGGCGGTCAATGGAAACCATTGAGTAAAAAAATTTAAATGGTGAACTTGAGGTTATATTTCACAATTCTGACATTATTCTCGCGATTCCGAGGTTATAGATCACAATTCGATAAGGATAAAATTAACTCCTCCTCTCTTTTGAGCTTACATCTCACACTTAATATTGTTAAGTTAAATCAAGCTGCCAAAAATGAAATACGAGATATAAAGTTGTATTTGCAAGAAAAAAGAAAAAATTTGTTATAGGTTTATAGTATTTAGTAATAGCATTTCATGCTGTAACAAATATGTGTTCCATATGAACTGTATATGTGAATATTATGTAGGCCAACTGTTTAAATCAAATGAATGCTCATTAGTCTATACATTTAAACGTCTTCATTTAGCATCAAATGATGTTTTTGGTGACACAATTATATAAAAATTATTTGCATTTCGATTCTGACGACAATACATTTGATCTCTTATTAAGTGCATTTTTTCCCGTTTCGCTCCACTTGTTACCAGTGTATTTCTGCAACCACAACGTGTGCGCAGCTACGAGTGACATCTGCACAAATCTGGTCTATAGATCGCAGATAGCACGTGATTTTCAGTGTGGCGTCTCACCTGGCCCCCACAAAGTACAGATCACAGGACGGGTAGTGGTAGGAAAAATCTCTGCCAAACTTGGGGATGCGGGTCTTGTAGTAATGGCCGTGCTGAGAGTGGAATTCCACATAGCGGTCTATATGCAGAAATACTAGCTATAAGAAACAGAGACAAAGTCAAACAAACCACTTTCCTCATGTTGACAGGGAGTTTTTTTTTAAAGACCTGCACAAAAAAAAATAATTATAGCTACCCATTTTCTTCTGAACAAGCCTACTTTACCACTGCAAGTAATGGGAGGTACTTCTGGTACTATAACACACCATTTCAAATCAGAAGATGCTACAAAATATTGACTGAATGGGCTGTACATGTTCATTTATCCAGGAGTATACATTACGTTCGGTATCTTACTGTGACGTGATATAACGATGATATATGTGACTGGGGTATGTTTGTAGCAATAGCCTAAACTACATCTTTTGTGTCCAAAAACCTTAGAATATTAAGTAAAATATATTATATATTACAGTATAAATAAAGTAAACACTCATAAAAACAATCAAAAGTAGATCACAAGTTTGACATGAATGCACGCTATATTACTACAGGCCTGCAGAAAGAGCAACTGCACAGCGTTTATAACCGTGTCAGGATGTACCACTGTATTCTATCCCCAATAATTCTCTTAAATCTTATTTGTTAAAATAACACAAGCGTACAACAGAAACAGCAGACACACAGAGAGCAGCATGTCAAGGCTGTGTGGGTCTTACCTTAGAGTAGTCCTCAGACAGGATGTCAAACGTCACCACTGTGAGAGGAATAAAACCCATGCGGTAAGTGACAAAGCGCAAATTCTTAATTACATCATCAACCGACCGCATTACCCATCATCTGCCGTGTTATTTGTAATCAGCGGCACATTAATGAGAGCTCAGGTTGTTTGTGTGTGGACACTCTGATTAAATATTAAGCGCCGCACTGGGCTTCTATTACAGAGACCATCAACAGCACCAAGCCCAACCCTCGACTCCATTCCACTAGGGCTAGCATTTATGCTGATACCATATTTGCATGCATTAGGAAGTCATTAAAACACTTACCGTCAGACTCCAGGCACCTCTCAAATTTCAGAGACAGTTGGTAAGTGTCATAGCATCGGACTCTAGGTTTATACGTGCCTGAAAGCATTCAAACACATTATTATATCATAGATTATATCAAATGAATGTTATCTGTTCCCAAGGTCTAAATCTGTGCTTTCAGCATACGTTAACCGCTAAAGGTACAGACCTGCAGCTAAAATAAACTGGCCATCTCGTGACACACGGATCGAGGTGCAGACCGTGGGCATCTCAAAATCCTGAATCAGCTCAATCCTCTTCTGGATATCTGTTAAAGATATGATTGAAGACATTAGCACACATTTAAATTAATAAAATAATCGTTCATTAATCGCAAACGAGTTAAAATGTTCAATTAATCAGCCCTAAAATATAACCTGATTTACTAATTCACATCATTTATGTTACATTAACCTTACAAGAACAAAATTAAACATTAAAAATTAAAATTAAACAAAAATTACATTTAGCTAAATTATAGTGTTAAAGGGATCATTTACAGCATTATTTCACAAAATATTAAAGGATTGTGAAACGTGAGCACTCACCAACATCGGTTTTCTGTAGGACTCTCTTCTTTCGATCTGACAGCCACTGAAATAAACACATTTAGTGTCTGATAAATACATATATATAAATGCGCATACAAAGAGACATTACGTACTAAGCTTAAAAACAACTGGAATGTGGACATTACACGAGGTACATTCATAATTCACACCATAACAAAAGCAGTTATAGCCAGACGACACATACTAACGCATGACACGTGTTTTATACACAAATCTAAAGCATTAGCAGTGAATTCATTCATACATGGAGGTAAACTCCAGATGTGTACGGACATGTAAATAAGATCAAACCTAATGGAACCAAAACTATTTGTTGTATAATCATAGCAGGAGTCATAAAACACGCTGAAACTGACAGTTAATGCGTTTTTGTTTCTAAATCATGGGTGAAGGCTGAACGTTTACATTATAAGCGTTACTGTCATTCACTGTATTCACATTTGCTAAGTTACCAATAACACAAACAGAAGAGTTTTACCTCCGGAAGAGATTTCCCATGACTCAGATTATAGATCTTCACGTTATTGACACTGGACACCTGCATCTCTAAAGCGCTCAGACAGAGCTTTCAATAATAACACACAAAATCATATAAAAGTTGAAGTACAAATGGTAGTCGGCATGAACATCAGCACAGGACCCCACGTGGATACACAACAGGAAGTGAGGAGGCGATAGATGAAGTCCGGGTAGAAACACATTCCGCGACGATGGTTCCGACCTAGTCATTTTACTCAGTTTTTGTATCCTTTTTATTGTTAACGTTAATATTTATTATCAAAATATACAGTTAAATATTAGGTATTATAATTTAAATAAAAGCACTCTTCTTATAAATTCCGCTGTGGTAGTAAAGTCCCATTTTGGTGAAAAGCAATCCAGCAGTTTAAGGATGATTCTATAAATTGATGAGCAGCATAGCTTCAGCTTAAGTTCGTTTTTTTATTACTTATTGAAAATGTTTTATCTGTTATCCCAGATGTAGTGTTTTAGGTGAATTTAAATGACGCACACAAGCACATGTCTGGTCAGCTATCCTTATGGGGACTCAGTCGTAGTGGTTTGTACAGGCCGTATCTTCTGTTGCCCTACAACACCAACCCTTCACCGAAAACTAGTCCTTACAGGAAACTCTCTGCATTTTTACTTTCTCAAAAAAAATTATTCTATATGATTTATAAGCTTTTGTAGTCTGTGTGCATTTAAGTTCAATGTATATATATTAGTGGAAACTTCACTATATATATTTCATATGCTAGAATTTGGTAAGGACTCACAAAAAGTTGGAGCTGATAGCCTCCTGACATATAGTCCTTGTCTTTCCACCTTGTGGTAATACTACTGTCTGATATCCAGTAAAAACATACACATCCAAAGTTATTTTTGGGGTGCCTTTTGCATGTGAGAACCATATGGGAAGAGTATTTTCAAAAAACAGATAGCTATTAAATACATTTAAAATTCTCAAAAATAATATTTTTTATGTTATCATGTTTTTATTGTGCTAGTTTTTTTTTTAAAAGTTATTTTAAGCTAGTCAAGGTCACTTAACTGAACTCTATATATGAAAAGCAGAAGAATAAAAAAAGAATGATTTTTTATTTTATTATTATTATTTTATAAAATCTATGGTGATTGCATTGATTACTGAAACAATGAACACATCCAAACTAAGCATATGATGCTTTAAAAAGTGGCAGCAAGTTTCAGCATCACGGAATGCAATGTGAGAAGAGTGTGTCTCTCATTATGGTAATGTTTGCACACAACACCTGTTCTCTCACAATGCTTAACAGCGATCACTTTACATAACAGTCCACTGTCTGCCTTACCTCACATACCTCATAAAGTAAGTATACTTCATTCACTTACCTTTATCATATATATTTATACAATTTACCTTCATTAATATTCACTGTTGTTTGTAAGCTCTTTGCATCTGCCAATACAGTAAACATGACTAACCACAGGTAAGTGACAATTTATATGAACTGCTTACTATTTGTACTAGATGTATTGATAAACTTGTAAAACTGTTGTTGGTAATGATGTTTTTACATTAAACATTAATGTGCATTAATTAAATATAAACAATGAAACAAACTAAAAGAGTAGTTTACTGTATTAGCAGGTTTTTCATATGCAACATTCTGTAACAAATGATGTTAAATACTTGAAATGAAATGAATGATGCACACAAATTGATTTAGTAAAAACTGAGGATGGATCTGACAGGCTATAGCTGATCTTGATGAGGTATTACCTCATTTACTCTCATCATAAAACTTTAGTGTCTTTAGAACTTGAGAATTGTGCTCGTCTGTCTGAGAAACCTAATCTTCTCGGACACTGTAGTCAGCAAACCAGGGATACAGTCAGCAAGTGGTCAATGTACGTGCACTTGAATTCATAATTTGACTCGTTCTAAGTCACAGACTGCTGTCACAGGTGAGAAGAACCAGCACGATGGAGTTCTGGTTGATTTCGGTTCCTCTGGATAAAGTCAGCTGTCAGTCTTTAGAGAAACTCAAACGGGTCTCAGCCAAAACAGGTCTGTCCATGAGCTCCAGATTCCACATCCCAGAGCTGAAGGTAAGGAACTCTTCCTCTAAGACTTCTGGGCTCTCTGAGGATCTCCGGTGCTTCACCATAGGCCAGTTTGAGGCTTACAGATGAAAGATGTTGGGCAAGGTCAATAATCAATGGACAGTAAACAATAATAAAATAGATTCATTCTTAGACACTTTTCACTTCTTAAAGTATTTCCTTCTTTTTCAATCGAGTCACTAACAATATGTGTCAATTGTCAAATCAGGTTAGCACAACTGTTTTATTTCTTTATGCAATTTATTATAGCATTACAAATACTTTGAAAAGAATGTTAAATTGTTAAGTTTAAATGCACTATAGCGGCATGAAGGGGAGCAAATAATGACAGAATGTAAATTTTTTGGTAAACTCTTGATGTAATGAGAAAATGGGCACAAAACGAAATATAATATTTATTTCCAGACAGGTTTCCCAAAGACTTGGGAAATTTATACTGCGTAACAGTATTTGCCATTGTTTGGATTAAAAAGGCATCGTTCCTCAAAACCATGCCACTGGTTTAGCCAGAATTTTACATTTGGTCCACTTACACATTAGAAACACTGTGTTAAAGTGAAAGGAGAAGGAAGTTTATCTTTAAAAATACATTTTTCACCTTTAACTTTAATTAGCAGAAGTCTAAGTTTCTATAGAATGATAATGAGTTCCATTTACCAAACAGGTGACTGGTTTTGAATTGCCTTGTCCTGGCAACATGACTCTAGTTCGTGACCAATTTGTTCCATATGAATTAATGAATTTAAAAAGAGCTTAACCATGTGTCTGTCTGGGCATCAAAACAGGTGTTAGATTGCCTCCTTAGTTTCAACTTAACAAATAGTGGCTTCAGAAATTCCTGCTGTGAAATAGCTGTTTTATGGTAAAAAAAATAGTTTGAAGTTATATATATATATATATATATATATATATATATGGGAGGCATGTAGTATAACGGACCGTCAGGTTTCTAAACTTAAACCTCAGCATGTGAGTGGTGGATTTTGTTATGTCTATAATAGCATTTCTGTATCTTGTGTAATGGTTTGTTGTAATGTTCCTGAAGGTAGGAACGCTGGATGTGCTGCTGGGGGTCTCTGATGATCTGTCTAGACTGGACTCATATACAGACGGGTAAGCACTATTGCTTGAAATTATGCTTTGAAAAGCGCTATATTAATGTAAACAATCATTATTTAGTATATGTTTCTAGTTTACAACTATATCAACTAGAGTTACATATAATAGTTTCTAATAGTAATCTAATTATGGCGGGGAGATGTATTCATCAATATATTCATGCGCATCTCGTCAGTAAAGCTGGTTCTTTGATTAGCAGGAAATCTCCATCACCTGTTTTTAAATGGAGCAGGATTTAATACACAGAGCCGTAGATCACTGATAAGCTACGCAATGTCGTGTTCAGTATTGCAAATGTATCACCAGCGAAACACACCCAACCCAAAGTATCGCCCAGCCCTAATTCTAATAATTAATAAAAAAAAATTGTCGTAAAAAAAAAAATCACACTCTGGACTCTGAAGGCCCCTCAGCACAGGCCCCATGGCGGTGGGTCAGGCAGACTAGGGTGCCATCGCAGATCTGGTAGTTCGGGGACAGGAAGCCATGATGGAGCAGATAGTTCAAGAGGCCGTGGCTGGGCAGCCGGGGTCCTGTATGAGGAATAGGCCCTCTTTGGGCTACACTCAGGAACAGTTCACCCAAAACTGAAAATTTGTCTGTTTTTTTTACTCACCTTTGAATAGGTGTATGTGACTTTCTTCATTCAGACAAATCCAATCTGAGTTATATCAAAAACTGTCCGGACCACTGTCCAGACCACTCCAATAAACAGGAGTTTGCTATATGCTGTCATGCCTGGTGTTGAGGAGGGAAGGAGAATCCAAAAGGCAAGAGTTCAGGTTTTAAATAATAGTCTTCTTTTAATAATTCAACTCAAAACGAAAGATTCCAAAATCAAACAGGCAAGTGTAACCACGGGTACGGACAATTAATGACTGACCAACTGAAACTCAAAAGACAGGGGTTTTAAACACTGAGACTAATTACTGGACAAGACACAGCTGGGGAAAACAGGTGGACGGGAATCAACTCATAATGACATAACACAGGAAAGACCATATATGGGTAAACAGGAAGGAAGACAGGAAGACCAAACACAATGACAACGAATCTAAACACAGAATACAAAAACACAGACTATAAACAGAACTAAACAGACATAAACTGTGACATATGCATACAGCTATCCCCATTTCAAACACAATAGACACTTTATTCTCACTTCTGCTGACTGTGGTACGCAGAAGCAGTTCTGGCGGATGATGTAAGATGTACTGCATTGCATGATTAGTGATGAGTGTGGAAAAAAGGACAAAACAAAACAAATGCCTGAGGATTCTTTGCTCCTGCATTTCCCAGACGCACATGCGTGACTCATACATCCCACATTATCCACCTGAACGTCTTCCTCTTGCCAAAGTCAGTAAAACTGAGAAAAAAGGGAAACATAGATATTTATCTTACAAAACTGCATAGGAGCTGTTTTTGGGACGCTGGATGTGGGTAATTTTATTTGACATCTTCTGAACTGTTGACAACAAACACCCACTCTGATTGGATTCATCTGAATGAAGGATGCTTCAAAAGTAAGTAAAAGACAATCTAATTTTCAGTTTTGGGCCAACTAACACTTTATGTTTATGAGTCCTTTGTAACATATATTTTTCAATATTACCAATAAGGACTGTAGAACGGACTGATGTGTTTTATAACACATTAACCTCATGTGTTTGTGGGAAATTTCTCGAGCTGTTGAAATACAATTATCAGCGAGTCACTCAATCCAGCCGAGTCCAGTTTCAGGTGCCACCTGACATGAATCTTCCTGTCTCAGCTGCAATGTTTATGTGTTGTGGAAACTGCCCTCTCTTTTACTCCTTTCTCTCTTTCAGTCTACGATATCCATTCATATGACTTCCAGACAAGGTTACATTGGGTTCAGGTGCTGTGGTGACCTTTGGGTTTATAGCTCTAAGTGTGAATTATGCTTAAATATCATTGTCCTGGCTGAGAGATACAAGGCAATGCTAAACAGCAATGTTATATGACCTCATTATCTTGTTAAGTTTAGAGACTAGGGTCTAGTCATTGCATCTATGCTATATATTTCTATATTTAATAGTTTCATTTATTTCACTTTAATGGCAGCGAATATGGTCTTTTAATGCATTTACAGTAAAATAACTGAACATAAACACAGGAGCCTGAGAAAAATGCAAATTTTAGATGACAAATTATAAATAATATTTAATAAATATACTGTATAAATAAAATTAGGTGTGTTACTTAACTCAAATCACAACAACTTTATTGTAGACTTGACATATCACACATATAAAAAAGTGTATTTAAGTATGTTAAGAAACAAGTGTACTCTTCTTTAGTTCACTTAAGTGGCCTTTTAATTAATTATTATACATCTTCAAGTTCTGTTTTTAATTATACTTAGAAGAAGATCTGAAGTGCATTACTTATTTATGAATGAAAGAGTAAATAAATGATGTAAATAAATGCTATAGAATGTGTTAGTTTCATAATAAACTACTGTTCAAGTATAGACACTTAACCAAGATTTTACTCTTCTGCATTCTCTTGTATTACTGTACCACAGTGTGATGCGTCAGACCTCCCAGTGTATGGGTGAGGTGATGGAAGAGTTCAGTGGAAAACTCCTGGAGAGCATGCTGGCCAACGGAGGTGAGTGAATGTGGGTAGCACTCCTCTGTAACAGCTAAACCTGTTCCATAAGAAAGCAGAGAAGAGCTCATTAGCAAAGGGCCACCTCCTCTAAGTCAGGCCGTGTTTACGGCGAGATCAAGTTACATAAGATATAAGAATGGCTTAACGGAAGTGTTACATACCATCCAAATGCTTTGTTCATATTATCAGCAGATCACAGGACTCATCAGAAAGATCACCAGTCACCGTTGAAATCATACTTCCAGACTATACAAGGTACACTACCATTTTTCTGAGCTAGAACTAACCATATTGGTGTTATAAGCATATCTTTTAACTTAATTGTAGTGAACGTGCACTTGTAAGGTTTCACGATTGTTTCTAAACACTTTTTGAACAAACGCACTCTGTAATAATGACAAATTAAAAGTTTTACATTTTAAAACAATTAACTTTTTAATTATTTTGCTGTGTACGCTTGCCTTTGTCATGCGTAGCACACTGAACTACAGAACACTGCACTGTTAACCAATGCATATAGACCTTTATGAAGTATTAAAAAAAAAGATACATTGAGATTCCACACTAAGTGAAAGGTTTCTATTCAGTAAACTGACCGAATCCTCATAATTTAGGCAGTTAATGGCTTTGTAACCCCCCTTTGAGGTTTGTATTTCATTGTTCCTTACAAATTATTGAAGGACATATTCAATTTAGTAAATAAGAAATCACTTTATCTGCCTGCTGTTGTAATTATGCCACTGTTTAGCTTATGGCATTGACTTGTATTTTGTTTTTTTCAGTGGATTTGGCAACATATGTGACCAGGTTTCAATGGGACAGAGCCAAATACCCCACTGCACAGCCTCTGAAAACCCTCGCTGACATAATCTCCAAAGTATACATCTTATAGAAAACACCTTTTAAACAATTACAACTATTTGTTTCTATATGTCTGTTCTATTGTATAAATGTTTGTCTTTGTGGGTGGTTGTGTGTGTTAGCAAGTTTCTCAGGTGGACACCGAGTTGAAATCCCGCAGGGCGGCTTACAATCATGTGAAAGCCAGTATTCAAAGTTTTGAGCGAAAAACTGCGTGAGTTTTCATATCTTCAATTAGGGAATTTTATATAAGTTTATATATTTTGAAATATTTGCATTCATTTAAGAAACAATATTCACTCGCAAAACTATTGTCATGTCAATAATAATTAAAAGCAATGTAACCACCGTTCCTCCCATTGTCTAAGTCATGCTCTAGCTCAGCTGTTTAACGGCCCAGGAAATTCTGGAAAGCATTAGTCCTTGCTGGTCAGCCCTCAGGAAGAGCTGAGGGTTACTGAAAGAGCTTTTCTTTCATGCCAACCCCAATGAACCTGGTTGCATGCTGTCTCCCAAAACAGATTGCCGGGCCATCTCGCAGCAGTCTGACAGTTTCATTTGAGAAAGGAGAATTAGGTGTTTCAGAGGATGAGGACTCTGATGAGATTTCTCCTTCTGGGACCACTACAAAAATTAGAGTCTGACTCTGAAGTTTATGCTATGCTTTCCAGGGCAGTAGAGAAATTGGGCTTGAGAGGAAGCCTCCACCCAACCTGGACAATTTGTCACTAGACGCATGGTGCAACTTGCAGCTGAAACCTGCCTTAGTACCAGTTTTCCTGAAGGTGCATGAGGAGGTCACAAAATCATGAAGGGCACCTTTCTCTGTCCTAGGCTGCCTCCTATACCATCACTTCCCTCGATGGTGGGGCTGCCAAGACTACTGTGACAGTACCTTGCATTTATGTCTGCCAGGTGCCGCCACAAGGAGATATCACCTGCATCTCCTGTAAGCTGATTTCAGCACATTTACATAAAGCATACACAGATCTTCAGAAGCTCTCATCAGCTTTTCATTTGCTTTGAAGGTCAACCGAAGGAGAAGGCTGTTTTCAGGCAGAGGTTTAACCCCTGGCTAGTAGATGCCATCGCTCTGGCATACCAAACACAAGGCAAGCCATGCCACCTAGTCATGCCACTCCACTTTTGTTGCCTCCTCTTGGGCATTGGTGAATGGCAGAAATCTGCACAGCTGTGGGCGGGAAAACAGTTTCACAATGTTTCTACAATCTCTGTTTTAAACCAATCTCCTCTGGAGTCTTGGCAAGTAACAGTGTTGGGGCTAGTTACTCAAAAAAGTAATATATTACATATTACATATTACTCTCAAAAATAGTAGTGCCCTA
>JAUMHQ010000078.1:18130675-18140975 GCA_032361165.1 Enteromius paludinosus | reverse complement strand
TGACAGACAGAGCTAGGGACAGAGAGCTGGGTTAGTTTGGGCTGGAGGAGTGATGGGATGATGGTGTTAAAGGCAGAACTGAAGTCCACAAACAGAATCCTTACATAAAATGTATGGTTTTGCTAGTACTTATGTGTTTTTAAATGTATGAAACCTAACATGAGCAGTATATGGTTGAAAACACTGCATATTTGTGATAATATGACAAGCGCTCAGCGCGGCCGATCTGGCTCAGCTCCAGCAAAAGCGCAAGAGCAGATCTGAATCTTCGCATACCGAAGGGGTTAAGGCCGCGTCCGCATAGCTTTTAAATTATACTCAATCGCGGATTAGTGCGGGCGGATGAGCTCGATACATGCGCAATCCCACCAGCTGACTTTCACTCTTTCAGCAGTCTTCTCGCGCATACACTATTGTACGCGGACAGTCCCAACCTGATCTCATGGCAATTTGTACATATTTAAGCGGTGGCTAATTCCTACTAATTTGTACAACCTCACTCGTACCAATTCATATGATTTATTCTAAATCGTACGTATTTTACGAGATGCCAATTCGTATGAATTTGTACGAATTACCAAAACATAACCCCGCCCCTAAACCTACCCATCACGTGGTTTTAGACAAATTGTACGAAATCGGCACAAATTTGCCACCTCGTACGAATTGCTCGTGAGACTGTGTTGACAGTCCTGCATGCTGTAAGGGTGCGCGGCTGACGAAAATAATGTAATGCAGATGGCTGAAGTATACCTTATACCTTTAAGCTGGCACGGCATTTGCTGTAGAAAAGTTTGCTTAGGTATTCGACTGAAAATTTAATCGCTTACCCTGCTTTTAAAGGAGTATTTGTGTTTTTTGGATTTATTTATTTATACTATTTTATATTTTTTTGTTATTTATTGTTAATTACTTGCCTGTCATTTTGTGGCAAATTAATTAGCAGTGTTCCCATGTTGTTTTTACTGCATGTAATTCATTTAAATAGTTTAATTTCAAAAAGTTGATTACAAAATGCACCTAGATAATTTTTTTATGATTTTGTTGAATAAAAATAAAAATTTTCCCAATATATTTTATCATTGAGGATTTATTTTTAAAAAAAGTCTATAAATCTCGTCTCGTCTTGATCTCGTGGGATAAGTGTCTCGTCACACCCCTTTTCAGAAGTAAAATAACTGTATCCCGCAGACCAGTGGTTCCCAACCATACTCCTGGAGACCCCCCCAACACTGCATGTTTTCCATGTCTTCTCAATCAAACACTCCTGATTGAACTCATCAGCTCATTAGGCTCCAAGAGCTGATGTAGGTGTGTCAGACAAAGGAGAGATGCAAAATGTGCAGTGTTGGGGGGCCTCCAGGAACGTGACTGGAAACCACTCCCGCAGACCAATCGCAACAGACTGGGCCATCTGACCTATCAGTGCAGAGTAGGCTCACAGAAAGGAGGGGTTTACAGAGACTGATCTGTGCTGTGTCCCAATGTGCCAACTTATACTACAACCTTAAAGTATGTACTCTTTTGGTAAAAAAAAAGTACACACTTTTGAGTATGTAGAAGAGTAGGCAAGCTTTGCAGCATACTATCTAATCTTTAATGGGCCGCTCTGTTGCATAGTTACATGTTTCGCATCACTGTAAACTAACATCCTTCACATTTAATTTCATTTAAAGCAGCAGCATGTTTATTTGTTATTCATTGGTCTTTCATGCAGACAACTCTGCTAATATTTTTGCATAATGTTGCATTTAAAAGTTAATAGATATTTATAAAGGTTCCTTTTTTTGAAGATAAAATAAAACAGATAACATTAAGCATATTTAAAACCCTTCATTTAAACCTCTCTACTTAACCAGTGCTCACACCCACCCACCATGTTTGTTTATTAATAAATAAATACAATTTTATTTTTAAGTTTTTAAGCTCTGAAAAAAATCCTTGCACAAAAAAGCACAATGGATTGTGAGCAATTTTAGCAGACCATCCAGAACCTTTTGGCAGACATTGGGACACACTAATTCTAATCTCGCATTCTTAGAATGCATAGTGTGAGCACTAGGTGAATCACAGGGTGAATCTTAGAATGAATTGTTTGAGAATCTTTGGAATATACTGTATACATAAACCTATTGTAATAGACTCTCAGAACAATATTAGGAACTTTAAAAATGGCACAATAGGGTCATTTTAAACAACAATGACTTTACATTGTACACAAATTAGAATATAAGGCATTAATGACCTTTGGATGCTCTGACAAGTGACAAGAATGGGATGGTGACTCTGATAGCACCAAACAGGTTAACGTCAGCCATCTTCTGGAAGTCCTTGGCAGTGCTCCACTCGGTCTCTCCCCAGTCACTTATTCCAGCATTATTTACCACAGCATAGAGACCTGAAAAATTGCAACGATATACAGTACAAGAAGGATTTCATCCATGAATTGTGAAGTGCTATTCAAAAGACATTTTGAAGTTTGAAGTTACCCTTCTCTGGCAAATTTTCTCGCACAAAATCCTTGGCCGCACTGACATCTTCATCTTTGGTCACATCCAGTTGGAGCACTTTCATATGGTCAGAGCCTTTTTCAACCAGACTCTGAGCCCCAGGACCCTCAGGACATAAACATCCGGCAAATACTGTGAATCCCATGTGGTCCAGTTTCTTTGCAAGGTGATGCCCAAACCCACTATCACAACCTGTAATTAACACCGCCCGGCCAAATCCATCCGATAAGCGCTTTTCTGTCTGGAATAGGGTTTTAGCCCAGAGCATGAAGCAGATGACCAGACCAAAATATGTGTAAGTGTGTTCATCGCTTAAACAGTTGTAGGAAATGAGCAGGATGCTCATGCTGAAAAACACTGGCTTCATTGTGAATTAGGAGATCATAAAACTAATCCTTGAGCTCTGACTGAGGAACCTTTAACCGACAAAACAGAGAAATTACAACATGAAACAAAATTACAACTGAAAAAAGCATCAAAATATCACAGTTATGTCATACAGATAATATCATGCATTGATATGGCATTATTTAATCATTTGTTTTTCCCCTTGTGGTATCTGTTGACATGCAAACACACGAGTAAGATTGTGCTCTACTGCAACTAGGTCATGCCCAAAGACAGACTGATCAAACGATTAAGAGCTGTGAAAAGATTTACTGTAAGCTACAGGCGGTAAATTAGGATAATCAACAGATTTGCAAACACAAATGTTCCAGTTTCTGTTCTGTGGGGTTTTTATGGACCTTAAAGGGCACCTATTTTGCAAAATTCACTTTTACATGTTGTTTGAATGTAAATGTTTGTAACCTCGATCATTGAAAGAAACTCATTTTGATTTGGAATTTAATGAGGGTAAGAAAATGGGAAAGCTAGTCCTATTAAATACAGAGGATGCCTATTAGTATAAAATACAGATACAGTAGATAGAGTGAAAGATGACTAGATGTTTTTATATCCAATCTTTGGCAGCAAAGTAACAAATTCAGAAAGAATGGTCAGAATTTGAGTCTTAAATCTTTTTACAAATAATACTGTGAAGATTGTTTTTCAGGTCACTTACTTGCCCACTCCTTGTTAGCTTCACTGTTTCTGTTCTTTATTTACAAGCTTAAACGAAATATATAAGGATCAGATTGCTTTAGACCTCGGAAAGAAGTCTTTAACAAACTATTAATTTCAGCTGAATGCCTTGTTTCCTCTTCTCTCCTGCCAAGTGCTAACTGAGATTAAACACTAACCATTGTCCAAGTCAGGTCTTTCTAAACTGATTTTGAACAGTTTGTTCTGGAAAAAAAAGGTTCAGTGTGAAGAGCATTCTTAGTACAGGCTCATCATGAACCATTTTTTAAACTGCTCAGATTATAAACTTAGTGATTCCCAACCTGTCGTAGAGACACTCCAGCACCACACATTTTGCATGCATCTTTTCTCTGAAATGCACCAATTTCAGGTCTTTGAACCTCTAATGATGAGCTGTTGACCTAAATCAGGTGTGAATGATTAAGGGCGTCTCCAGGACCAGGGGTGAGAACCACTGTATTAACTAAATCATTCATGGCATCAGTCTGTCGTTCCCATTTTATGTTCCGTTTTAGTATATTTTTTTACAATAGGAAAAGCACAGATTTATTTGTGATTGAACACTTTTGGCTGCTTTTCCATTTTTTGTTAACTTTATTCAAACATTACAATCCATCATAGACCTCAATAAGTGAAGGTAAACAACCCTCATGTTGAGTTTAAAAGCAGGGAAGGTAATTTGGTTCAGAAAATTTTTTTGATATGCTGGTTGAAAGTGTCTTCACATCCCTACAGCAATGATTATGTTAAGTAGTCTGAATTATGTTGTCTGTGGAAGGCGTAGGACCATAAAATGCTTGTCCAGTCAAAATGTTCAGTCTGAACTGCAAGATAGGCTGTTCTGCCTGACTGTCAACAAATGTATTTATTACATACCTTTGCACAACCTGTTTGTGCAGACATGATATCAGTGAGTTCCAATGAGAATGAAAAGCACTACTATTGTAATTTTATGCGCTTTGTACTGCATTGTTTCTTAAAGGTGAATGAGACGGCCGTACTCGTTCTGACCCTTTTGGGAGGTGTTCTTTTGGCTTTTGCCAATGTCAGGTTGTTCTTTTGTGACTTTCTGCCTCCACATTCTCCTCTGGTGGCCTTTTCTTCTTTGCCCCTGAGGATCACATTCCTTTCTTATGATCCAATCCATCCGCATTTCCTTATCTGATGTCCTTCCATATTTGTCCTTCCTTCAGATTTTCAGAATACTGTATATCAAAGCTTCCTGTTGGCCGATTTGGTTCTCCATAGGGCTTCAATCCTGCTCCTGGGGACCTGGGGGCTACATTTCCAAAAAGCATCGTAAGCTTAAGTACATTGTAGACCCATTGAAACCAATGGAGCTGTGATCAACTTAGGCTCACGATGCTTTGGGGAAATGCAGCCCAGGACAGTGGGTCCCGGAAAGCTCTATTTAATGAAGAAGGAGCTTTCATAAGCGATCCTCGTGGTGCTGGTCCCACGCCGAAGGGGTACTTTTCGGCGGGTCAGGCTGGTGTGTGTCTGCACACTTTGGTAGTGTTACAGACGTACCAAGCCGACCTGCTGAAAGAACTGGATGAGGGTGAGCAAGCACTCGCTGCTCTCCTCAGTGCCCTCAGGAGACCACCTCACTAACCTTGCCGGTGTTACAGGGTGTGAACGTCTCCCACGAACATCGCTCTCAGTGTCTTCCCTCCAGTACTGTAGCGGAGCTGAGAGGTTCACCATCAGGCTCTCACGAGGGACAGATCATAGCTTCACCCGAGGGTGGGCTATGTCAAAACATTCTTCTTGTCCCTCCAATATCATCAGAGGCCAGGCTTGGGAGGCAGGTTCCCTTAGTAGACTATTTTGCAGCGTGGAAACTACTACCAAATGTGTCTCAATGGGTCCTGCGTATTGTAGAAAGGGAATACAGAATCCTGTTTGGACAATCCCTGCCACAATTTGCGGGCATCCTTCAAACAATTGTACGTACAGAGCAGGCTCTGGTGATGGAACAGGAAGTAGAAACTCTTTTGAAGAAGGAGGCCATCGAGGTGGTCCCTCCTCACGAAAAAGAATGCTGGTTCTACAGCCGCTACTTCATACTTCCAAAGAAGGATGGAGGACTGAGGCCCATTTTAGATCTCAGGCTATTGAACTGCGCTGTTATGAAGCTGAAGTTCGGGGGCAAAGCATACCAATATCGGGTACTACCCTTCAGCCTTGCACTCTCACCCCGTATGTTTACAAAGTGTGTGGATGCAGCGCTGCCTCCTCTGCGACTCCAGGGCATCCGAATACTGAATTATATCCATGACTGGTTAATTTTGGCCCAGTCACTGGACAAAGTGAGTAGACATCGAGATGTCGTTCCTCGCCGCAGTCACAAGAGTAAAAGAAAGCCTGTCACTCACTTTCTAGCAATTTCAAAGACTGCTGGGTCTAATGGCAGCCGCGTCCAACGTCATACCTATTGGCATGCTGTACATGAGACCCCTACAGTGGTGGCTCAGGAACAAAGGCATATCCCTGAGGGGAAATCCCCTTCGTATGATCAAAGGGTCACGCCGAGCAGTATGTGCCTTAGAAATGTGGAGGAAACCTTTGTTCCTAAATCAGGGCCGGTGCTGGGAGCTCCAGTTCGCTGCCTAGTCCCTCACTGGTTGGGGAGCAGTCATGAATTGCCGCTCAGCTCTCGGCCTGTGGAGTGATCGCCATTGTCTGGAGATGATGGCCGTGTTTCGAGCACTCAAACACTTCTTCACAGACGTAAGAGACCGACACGTGTTGGTGCGCACCGACAACATGTCAGTAGTCTCTTACATCAACCACCAAGGATGTCTGCGTTCGCGCCCCTTGTACAAGCTGGCGCACCAGATCCTTGTTTGGGCCCGGGACAGATCCCTCTCACTGAGAGCCATCTATATTTCCGGGCATCAAAATGGACCAGACATCAAGTCGAGACCCGGGGAATGGATGTTCCACACCGAAGTGGTGGAGCAGATCTGGAGAGTATATTACAAGGCATAGGTAGACCTCTTCGCGACGAAAGAGAATGCACAATGTCCCCTCTGGTACTCTCCAGTTCATCCAGGTCCACTGGGGCTGGATGCCATGGTACAGATGTGGCCGAGGCTTCGTCTGTTCACATTTCCCTCGATCGTTCTTCTCCCAGGTGTTCTGGAGAGAGTGTGTCGGGAAGCTGTCAGTCTACTGCTTGTAGCACCGTTCTGGCCGGGCCGAGTATGTTTCTCGGACCTGATGGACCTCCTAGATGACTAGAGCGAAATTCTGATCAGGAGGGATCTCCTCTCACAAGCTCACCATAGTGCCCCCTTGTCCTGAGCTGTGAAAACTGAGAGTGTGGCCTCCGAGGCTGTTGAGAGCATCCTCCAGTCCAGAGCTCCATCTACGAGGAAACTATGTGGCCTAAAATGGAAGTTGTTCACTTCATGGTTTAGAGAACGCCAGCCATATCCAGTTAATTGCCCAGTCGGTACAGTGCTGGAATTCACGCACTCACTCCACCCTGAAGGTTTACGTGGAGGCTATATCAGCCTACCACTCCTCTCTCGGTGGACATTCAGTTGGTAAATAACCCCTGGTCATAGGTTTCCTCCGTGGTGTGCTGAGGTTGAGGTCACCAGTACAGTCCCGGGTGCCAACCTACAGGCCTTCAACCCTCCTCCCTATAGGGAGCCTGGTCAGCAGAAGCTAAACTGTATGTGTCCATCAACCTGTCATATGAGTCCTCTGGTCTCCCGCCAAGGCTAGGAGTCAGAGCGCTCTCGACACGAGGTGTAGCGGCCTTATAGGCCCTGCTAGCAGGGGTCTCTATGGCCGACATCTGTAACGCTGCTGGGTGGTCCACCTCCCACATATTTGTCCACTTCTATGGCCTTCTATGGACTAAGACTTTTATGCTTCCTGGCCAGTGACGTCACCCGCCTATGACGTCCCAACTCACCATTGGCTGATTCACGCTGGAGGTGTTCCCTTAGCATCTCGTCGACATGGTGTCTCGTTCCTTCAAGGAACTAGGGTTACATACGTAACCTTGAGACATTTTGGTGATAACCATGATATTTAAAATTAACAGGACTCTTATGATAACATGACACTTAAATTATCCATTGCTAGTGCCTGGTTGATCTCCCAGGTGGCAGTATTGTGCCTTAACGCTGACACCTGCTGTGAAACAAGAAGAAGGTGCAGCACGCACGCAAAAATCATGCTGAGAGGCTTCGTCCACACCCAAAAAAAGTCTGCTCGCGAGGATGGGGGCTTTTCCAGTCCTCTCTAATCCCCGATCTGCATATTTCGCATGTCTTTCATAGTTAACACCCCTAAGTCTGATGCTGTGTTTCAGGCAGGTTTTTGAGCCTGTAAGTCGTAACTTCAAACCACGACTTTGCAGAGTTCCAGGCAAGTCACAATTAATGGTGGTATATAGATATAAACAAACCAGTGTGGTGGACCATATGGGGCTTATGCTCATTTACAATCATTTCTATCGCCAAAGGTTTTCCTTCCTTTTTTCAGGGAAACAGAATTTTAGTGTACTACCCATTATGTCACTAACGGGGACACGAGGCGTGTGAGTCCAAGTGCAAACGGTTTAATAAACAATACTCAGGGTCAGGGCAGTACAGATCAAGAGCCGGAAGACAACATTAGCGGAGACAGAGGCAAAGGCAGAGTCAAAAAACAAGGCAGAGGGTTGAAATACCGTGAAACAGGGTCCTTAGGGAGAGACAGAGGGAATAACCAAATCCAGACAGAGATCGTCAACGAATAATCCAATGGGTAGATAAACTAAAACAAAGAACTCGAATGAACTAGGCAGAGTAACGTAAACAATGAACCGTGACGACATACAAACACTTCCGGGTTATATACATGAGAAACTAGGTCAGAGGGTGGCGACAAACAATGAAATCCCATGACAACAGATGAGTGGACGGAGACATGAGTTCATTGATAAGAGTTCCTGAAAGAAAGCAGACATAAAACACAGAGAGTTTGCTGGAAGCTGGAGTGCCCTCCAGTGGCCTGGGCTGGCACCTCCAGCTGACCATGACATAGCCACCCCCCAGACTGCCCACCAAGGCGGGGCAGACGGCAGTGAAGTCCACTTGAGCAGCGTGGACAGCGGAAATGCCGACAAGGGCGGAGCAGACGGCGGAGACGCCCACCTGGGCGGAGCAGGTGCCGGAGTCACCCACCGGAGCGGAGTAGGTGGCGGAGACGACTCTCTGGACAGAGCAGGCAGCGGAGAAGCCCACCGGGGCGGGGTAGGCGGCGGAGACTTCCTTCTGGGCGGAGCAGGCGGTGGAGACGCCCTCCAGGGCGGCGCAGGCGGCAGGAGTGCCCACCAGGGTGGCGCAGGTGGCAGAGATGTCCACCAGGCGGCGCAGGCGGTGGAGACGCCCACCAGGGCGTAGCAAACAGCGGAGATGCCCACCAAGGCGGACCAGGAAACCAGGCTGCACAAAAGAGCACGGACAGGTTAGTGGTCTTACCGGCCCGACATGAAGTCCGTGCAGCCATCAGCAATCCATGACCGCGGTCAACATTCCCAGGGGTCGTGCAGCCACTGATAGATCCTCCGTAATCGGGACTGACCAGACATAACACGGTTCCTCAGACCGTGATTCGGGGCTAGGACCCGACAGATGTGGACTGGGTACCGCAAGGATCTCTGACAGCTCTCCTGGCTGTGGAACTGGGACCGACAGGACATAACATGGTTCCTCGGACCGTGATTCAGGGCTAGGACCCGACGGATACGGACTGGGAACCGTGAGGATTTCTGACAGCTCACCCGCTGACGCGGGCGGGTCAGGCCACCAGGGGCCCGGATCACAGACTGGGTCTGGCGGATCCGGCCACTCGGGTTCAGGATCACAGACAGCGTCTGGCGGATCCGGCCATTCAAAATCGGGGTCACAGGCCTCAGATGGCTCAACTGGCCGGGAAACCAGGACTGACTGGATATGACACAGCCCCTTGTACTGTGTTACGGGAGTGAGACCCGTTAACGACTGGCTAGACAATGTGAGGGCCTTCTGTAGCTCGTCAGGCTGCATGGTAGAGACGGACTGGGCTGAACACGGTCCCTCGTACCGTGCGACAGGAATCGTGAGGGCCTTCGAAAAGAATAAAATGTAGTGTCAATTTATTAATTTTAGCATTTATGATGTTTAAAATTAGAGAACGATGTTGAGCCCACTGATATAATCTATCATTCACAGTAATAAACACAAATTATTTGGGTTGCTTTCACAGTCTCCGTTTCAGTCTGCCTAAACAAATCTCATGGCACATTATTAGCAGTTATGATACGCTTTTTTTCTGCAGCTCAATCCTGCATAGTTGTTATCTGTTGCATGTTGGCACATTTTTCTGTTGAACACAAACATTTCTGAAATAAATAACGAATATGATACATTCAAAAATATTTTTGTAATGGTTTAGCTGATTCTCCTCAATGTCTAAAAATGTAAAAAATTCAAATGTAACACTGCTGTTCCAATTAGGACAATGTTAATGCAATATAGTATTTTTCACTGCTAATACATAAATCGTCCTTAATGATTGTATTGGATTATATTTATTAAATATCCTGATTATAAATGTATTAGGTATACATATACATATACATACTGTCACGCCCCCAGGCGCTCCATGTTACTTTTGTGCTTCATGTCTGGTCTCCCCCCGCTGTCAGTGTCCTTTTGGTT
>JAUMHQ010000078.1:18114828-18125398 GCA_032361165.1 Enteromius paludinosus | reverse complement strand
TCGGTCAAATATTGCCCTATCCATCCAAATCATACATCAATGGGAAGCTTATTTATTCAGCTTTCAGATCATGTATACATCTTAATTTCTGAAAATGAACCCTTACGACTGGTTTTGTTGTCCAGGGTCATATATATATATTTGTCATTTTAGCTGTTGACCAAAACGTGTTTAAGTTACTGATATCTAAATGAATGTAGGTTTAAAGTGCACACAATGAGCTTTAATTTGAGGGGAATGGAGGAAAGATTAAGGAATTACAGCTCTTTAATATGTACCTCCCCTCTTCTGCAAGGAACCCTAAGTAATTGACTCAAAAGCCATTTCACGGACAGATATCCAAATGTAGTTTATGACCCACTTTATATTGTCCCAAATACCTGTGTACTTGCATAAAAACTAGTTAGTGGCACCCAAGTAATCCTTTACAAAGCATAACTATATATTCACAAATGATATGCTAACGATTCAAATTTTTTGTCGTAAGTTAATATATTATTAATCACTTATTAAATATTTGAAATGGCCACATTTGACTATTATCTCAACAAACATGTGTTAATCATGAACAATCAATCAAACCATTAGTAAATGATCAGTAAATAGTTCCTGTTTGTTGCATTGAAGTTGATCTGCTTTACATTATAAATAAAAAGTATACTGTATTAATGTTTCTAGTAACATATATTTAGTTTTATCGGACGCATCTATGGGCAAAAGTGAGGGATTATATTTTTTATTTTAGGCTTGCATATTTAACCCCTCTTTCCACATTGTTCTGTTTTAACCAGTTTTAACCAGCTGTGCCTCCCAACATATGACTCCTACGAGGAGCTCCACAAGCTGCTGAAACTGGCCATCAGCGAGGGGAGCGAGGGCTTTGGGATGCTTTGAACATCAGTCCAGCTCAGGCAGGAACAGAGTTCTCCTCAAACCTCCTTTTTTCATGAACATGTCACCACAGTGTACTTTACGGTGTACTGTAAAGGAAGGACTTTGATCACAAGATGCCTCTGGGAGGATTCAGGAGTTATGTACATATGTATTTAAAGACCGTTCAACGAGATATAAATGTGAAGAAAAGCTTTTCTTTTCTATATGAATGCGGACGTAATTAAATGGCCTACATAAGTGTCAGGATGCTTGTTTTGCATTTGACATGAAGACAATGTTTTGTTTTTTTTATGGAACATAGTAGACTAAGGGATGTTGGCAATGACTGCATACCCTCTACACTTGGGCCTTAACTGATCAGGGAAGGTTGTGTATATAACTGCTATTTTATTGTATGCTTTATTTATATGGTGTGTAGATTTTCCCTGTAATGTTAATTTGATATTTATGAAAAAGGGACTTTGGACATGTTGTTATGTTACCATCTTTTTTTTTCATCTTTGGGAATTTCATAAATGATAAATTTGCTTTCCTCAGAGATGTTCATACTGTTTCGGTTTCAACGGTTTTGGGATCAGGCATCCCAAAAACAGTTAAATGTTTCTTACTCCAGCTCTTTTCTTGAGCCCCTTAGTTTTCATTTCGGACAGTATTACTGGGCATATGTAGAAAACTAGTTATGATTAGATTTAGTAAAAAGTAGCTATTTGAAAAAAGTAGCTAAAATATTATTACAAAGACACAATATCCTATCACAAAACTACTGTAATCCTGAAATCATTCAGCAACATCTATGAATCATACCAAACAACATCCAGCTCTGATTTCTGCTTCTTTTGTACATAACTGATGCTGTTCAAATTTTGCTCTTTAAATGACGCTGAAAATATTTGTGAGAAGAGAAAAAATGCACAATGGCTGACTGTTGAAGAGCTATAGGGAACTTTTTTCCACTGTATAGAGCCTGTAGCAATATTCTAGGAGGTCACATGCAAATCTGGAGTGTCCTTTTACGACCACCACAAACCGTTCGCAGGGACACACAATGACTACCCTGATGTTACACTGTGCTCTTGCCTCTATCTATCTCTCTCCCTACCCTTAGTGTCTGTGTGTGTATATATATATATATATATATATATATACACCCTTTTTTTTATGTAGATAAACTCCTGGGATTTATCATTTTTGTGCAGATGGTTACAGTTGATATTTAATTTATGCAACTCAATAAAAACATAAACTTATTAATTTATTTATTGTAAATGTCATTAACAATTGTGAAATGGTCATTCAAAGCAAAACGTTATGGATTAGCTTCACTGCATTTGGGTGAATTCCAAACAGAAGTGAGCATGTTTCCTTCGCTAACGGATTACTGGAAGGGCCCTTTGTGAAGGGATTCGTTGGGAACATCCCTACAAATGGCGTCCCCTTACCAAAGGGAGCAAAAAAGCTAATGGCTAAAAATTAAATTTGGAATTCGCCCAAAGTAAAATTCCAATTATAAAACACTCCTTGATTGCAACCACAACCAGCTAATGGGGTTTTACCTAGCAGTGCCCCTTAGCTGTTGTAAATTCACTGTAAACAATAGCTTTTTTGTGTTTCATCATTTTTTTACAGGGATTGGTTCAGTGTTTTAAGCTCAGTATTTGAAGTTTCTGAAGACTCACGGCTGCTCTCAATGCTTTCTCTGCACCGCTTTCAATCCCACAAAGCACCGCACAAGTGTTTAAGCTCAACTTCTATAGGAATGAATTGAATACGTTCGCTGAGCGTTAGAACTGAAACAAACCGTGCAGCACTGATCCAGCAGTGAGCATGAGAATCTTCACAGTGTCTCGTTCCCGCTCTCAGGAAAGCAAGGTTATGACACTAACCAGAGATTTTCTCTATCGCGCGATCACTCTGCAAGAATCAATGTGGAAAGGATATGTGATCCTGCCATGAGAGCAGTGAAGATCAGAGGCCTGTTTTTCATACATCGCTAACACAGTGAGCATGGGGAGTCTGCAGACTTGGAGCAAGGCAGATCTACGGCCCTCAGGCAGTTTTAAGCCCCTGTTGTTCCTGATGCGTCCACTTGGCTATATCAGAAAAGACCAAGGCTAGAATCGACAAGAATAAGAGGAACATTAAATAATCGCTAAAGTAACCCCTCCCCCACACCTAAACCTACCAAACCTAGGGAAGTCTTAGGCCCAATCCCAATTCTACCCCTTACCCCTACACTTACCCCTACCCCTCCGTTTGGCGCGTTCACGTGAAGGGGTAGGGGTGTCTCAATTCCCCTTTGATCGGAGGGGTAGGGGTAAGGGGAAGGGCTAGATAGCCCTCGAAACGAAGATTTTTCGGGACCTCACTTCAAACGAAGGGCTAAGATAAGTTTCCAACATGGCGGCTCACTCGAGCAAGCGGACCCATAAATGTAAGTAATCTTTGCCTTTAATAAGGATTTTATGACAAATTTTTTTTTGTTTTGTTTCGCTTACGGCCGTATGTGTACATGTATATGAACGGTGCTTACATCGGCGCATGTCCTCTGACATAACATTAGGAACTAGTGACAATGGATGATGACGTATAACAGTGTAGTAGTAGTGTCCCATTTCTTAGGGGAAAATATTTCAGCCCCTCCCCTTTCCACTTTATTTCAAGGGGTGAGGGGTAGGCAAAGGGATAGAAAATAGAATTGGGATTGGGCCTTAATCTGGCAGATGGTTAAAATTCGGCACTACAGCGGGATGGTTATTAATGAAGTTTTGAGCATTGGTTTAATCATTTCACAATCATATACAATATAGCCACTGTTTTGTCATAAGATGCACACCAGTATTTATTTTGAATATATTTTTATAAAAGCTGCTTAAATATCCTAATTTAGCTAAATTTAAGTCTACATTGCAAGTCCTTGCTCAAGCTATCACACTGTACAACAATAACAACTTTTTTTTCATTCTTGTAAGGGGTAGGTTAAGGGTTGGGTAGGTGTAGACATTAAAAACGCATTCTAATAGGTAGAAAATTAATTTCATTATTCATTTCCAGTAGGAAGCTGTATCCATTCTGGAAGCAACTTGCATTTCTTGAAAATATTGCTGCCTTGTAAACCATTGCACACCATAGATCTCGATGTGTTTCTATGCCAAAACCGTCAAGGCCAAAGCCCTCCCTTCTGAACTAGTAATTAGAACTTGTAAACTTCTGAGAGTTACGACTTGGACCCAGGGCCCCTGAGCAAAACGTTCACACAATGTTGGCAAAACATTCACATGGGCCCCTGGGCAAAGTGTTTGCGCAAATCGGACCCCACTCCCAGCACCACAGCAATTCAGGTGCTAAAAAGAGCATTATTTTGTGTATTTGGTGTAATGCAATGTGTTTTTGCAGTTTAAGGTATAAAAAATACATTATTTTCCACATACTGTACATTTTTGTTTCTCTTGTAACCATTACACCCGGCTGCTTTCTCGCTAGACCCTTAATGAAAAAAGGGCTGTTTCAATCAAACCACGTTTCTGTGAGTGCCATTGTTTAACAACAATTTTAAGAAGAAAGATGAGCCCAAAATGTGAGAGCACTTCAATACCACCGTGATTATCAGTGATAATAACACAACGACATAACACAAAATAAGAAATTATATACTAATTCGAAAAATAAATTAATATTTGTTATTGGACTATAATAGTCTAACTTTGTAGGTTCAAGGCTTTATAACTGGGGAATACATTTCATTATCATGCATCATGAATTTATTAATGGAAATTTACGATTTTTTTTTTTATCTTTGGTGTAAATGGCATTTTTCTTTAATGTAATAAACTCCTTGATAAACCGCTGTTCTCTTTAGCCAATTTTCATGCAGGCCTATAATAGTAGGTAAGCTTTGGTGTCATCTACTGTTAGCTTTTAGAATAATTTAGAGAAGTTGTGTAACAAGGCTTTTTTTTGTTATACATATAAGAGTTCTTAGATTAGTGGTTAGTTGAAGCCAAAATCGGCTACGCGTTGGCCCTGCAGGGCAAGATCTGAGCAACTTTTATCCGGTCGTTTTATTTTTTATTCATGTATTTATATATATTTACTTTTGTTTTTTCGAATATTTGTTTAGTCGTCCATTTATATATCTATTTAATCATGCGTACATTGATTTACATTTATTTTATCAGCTTAATTCATTCTATTTCAGGCATTGTTTGACATGAAAACTAATTCTGCTCCATTCCCTTTTGAGCTACTATAATTCAGTCCCTCTTTAAACAGAGTGTTCAAAAGGGGGTTAATATCAGTGGAAATATACTTGTTATTTTCAAAATATGACAGACTTCGATGTATAAATCTTGTTTGCAGCCTCTGAATCCACTACCGCTAACCATTCATTGTCCTGTGGTGAACTTCTCATTCATACCTCACTGCCTCTCGTTCAGATGTGTGATTCCAGGCCGGGAGTGAAATCTCTGAGCATGTGCAATTCAGGATAGCTTATTTCATCAACTTTTTTCTCCTGTATCCACTTAGAGGCGTTTCTGTGAGTTGGGAGTCCCTACGGAGAGATAAGCCTAGCTGAAGTCAGGGGCCACATTACAGGGACCGACACACACATATACGAGCCCAGTTGACGGGGAGCCTTTGTGGCCTAATTGTGCAACTTGGCTCCATTCCCAGGCTTAACCCTGAAAAGAAAACAGCTCATGTGAAGAGAATGTGTTCTCCTCTGGGCCAACAAAACATTTGCACAGATTGCTCTCTTGTTTTAGGTGAAAAGATAATGCTGGTCGTCTTTCAAACCCACACTACCTAACTCGAAATCAATGTTAGTCAATGCTAACTTGAAACGAATGTTAACTAATAAGACCTTATTGTAAAGTGTTGCAAACTTCTAACAATTTATACCTATCCCCACAGACAACCTATTGTACCTATTGCAAACTGTCCAGGCTAAGACTAAATTTAATAATACTGAAAGCAACCAAACCGGGAACTAAGCTGAGCTGGATAATGACACTATTGTCTTCTGTAGAGCTTTCATAAGCAATTCATTTTTTTCATAATAACAATGCAGTGTTTCATATGTGGCCATTTTATTGTTGAAAGGCATAGGTTGCAGTGCAAACAGTCTTTGGCAAAAATACAATACAAAATATAAGAATCACTTTGACCACTTGAGCATGTTCAGTCTTGCAGGGCAGTGCATGTCCATGGCAATGTGAGCACAGTTTGGTTTGGGGGAAGATCTTCAAGAGGTTGTTAGGTCATTTAGGAAGGAAGGAAGACCATTTGGGAGTAATAAAACACTGATTTAGAGTCACACAACAGAGATAAAAGAGTTGAATGCAGTCACAAATGGTAAAAACAGTAAAAATTCAGTCAGCTGCTCTCAAAACAATAGCAGTTACTTTCCCAATCACTAACCAGTGCGACTGCAACTCTCCTGCTCAGGATATGGCTTTCTTGATGAGTCAGACTCCAAAAAACAAAACAAAACTCAAAAACACACCACAGCTCAGACATCTTACCAGTGCACTAAACACGTGTGACAGTGTTGGGAAAACTTTACAATGAGCAAAATAAGTGTTGAAGAATTCCTAGGGTTGGGAACTGAGGACCAGTTTTTATTTACATAATAATAATAATTTGAAAGCTTTGGAAGGTAGTCTCTTCTGCTCACCAAGGCTGCATTTATTTAACCAAAAATTATTAACCAAGAAATATTGAAGTATTTTCTATTTGAATATATTTCAAAATTTCATTTAGCTTTGTAAGGCAGAGCTGAATTTTTAGAATCATTACTCCAATGTTCAGTGTCACATGATCCATCAGAAGTCATTCTAAAATTATTAACACTGAAAATAGTTTTACTACTAATAATTTAATTCAATACGAATGGAATTAATTGATGTGCAAAAAGACATCTCAGCATCTCAGTTTCCACAAATACAATGAGAAAAAGTAAAAATAGTTTTTAGCTTCACTGGTAATAATATAAACCACTATTAATAATTGATCACGGATAACTAAGCAGCCAATCAGCACACCAAAAACTGGAGTAATTATGCTGAGAATTCAACTTCATATCACAGGAATCAATTATATTCAAATAGAAAGTAGTTATTTTCATTTGCATGATATTTCAAAATTGTACCGTTTTACTGTAGTACGGTACGATCAAATAAATGTAGCCTGTTTAAAAAAAAAGAAAAAGTAAATATTTACCAGCAGTTTTTTGCGTATGTTTTCATGATGTTAAAATTCTAGTAATGGTTCTTCATGCTCAACATACTTCTACTGATTTGATTGAAACATCATACTAAGCTACCAAACAAGAATTTTCACAGCACCAAAGCAAAACTTGAGAAAAAACACAACAGATAAAACACAATGACAGAAGCACAGCTACACAGTGACAAACATACAGCTCAAGCAGTGAACGAATATGAATATAATTGAACACTGGATGCTGAGAGAGAAGTGTGTGTTTCAAGTGATCTATTGTGATGAGGCTTAACTGTTTACATCTCTCTGAACACTGTTTGAAAAGGGAGGAAACATCTGGAACTTCATTTATGACAAGAATATAAATACTGGGCCGGTAGAACAGAGCATTATAGAAAAGTACACCCTACACCCTAAAAGAGAGCCTGACGTCAGCTCAGTGCTGCTCTTCCCAAACGCTTCACCTCAGTCGCTCCCAAACCAAAAACATCAATAACAGCTTTATGTCAAGATAAAGCGAAGAACACCAGGTCTCAGAAAACCCGCAGTTGCCAAGGGAAACAAACATTTGGTGATCAGTAGAGTTTTTTTCCCCCCCATTGCAAAGATTGATTTCAAGATATTCACATTTTTCTCCACGTGAGAGGAAGATAAAAAGCGGGAACTAATATTCTACGTATGTCCAGAATATGATACTATGCACCCTAAACAAGGTAAAAGTACGAGTAAGATTTACAATTTCTTTAGTGTAACTACAAAACGAAGGATTTTCGCTCAAGTGTGGTTTTAAAAAGCACGTAATGAGTGTATATACTGTATGATGCATTGCATATTGCAAAACAATTAAATGCACAAAACAACACTCTCAAGACTTGGGCAAATCACCTAAATGGAGTAAGATAGCACCAGTTCTTCAGCATCTCAAACCGGAGAATGCTTCTTCCGTAAAACAAACGGAAATGAGCAACTCCGGTCCTAGAGAGTTCAGCTCCGTCCCCGTCAAACAAACACTTTCAGGCCTAAATTTACCATTTATGCATTTGAGTTGCATGTAAAACTGCCATCCAGTTGTTTTATACTGTGATGCACATTTAACAGTCACACATTAATGAAACGAGCCAGATTTCAGCACTCAGAAAATCACAGCAGAGCTTATCACATCATAGAGTTTATTTGGAACTCTTTGCATTAATTTGATTTGATTCATACTTTAAGATTTTCAAAATGCATCTGTTTCCATTGCTCAGAATAAGCACACATCTGTTAATGCACATTTAGTATGAGCATGGTTAAATGATTATCTCTGGAACAAGCAATAATCAGTTAAAATATGAGATTGAAACAGTATATAAACCTGGTTACTGTGTATTTAAACCACAGACGTTTTACCTGTCTTTACTGATAAATATCTATCGCATTGACTCCACTAGTAGATGTTAAAACTGTGCAGACAAATATACGTAAATCTCAAATTTAGGCCTAAATGTTGTTTTGACTAATTTTCAAGTAATCTTGAAGACTTTGGTTTGGTGTGTTTGATTAGTGATAGAGCTGAACTCTGGGCCTCCAGGACCGGAGCTGCCCATGCTTGGTCTCGTAAATGAACACTTTGGGTAGTCCTCTCCCGGAGGAGGAAAACTAGGCCCCAACATTCATCTGATCAAATACTTTATTAGGCAGTGTATTTTTGGTTCTTTGTAGAGGGCATCTGAGGATATGCAAACAAAAATACCAAAACATGACAAACGACAAAAAACCCTGAAACGCAACTATGGAACAAATGGAGGCATGAGCTCAAGGTCACATTGGTCAAGTGTCCTGAGGTTATACGGCGCGCTGGTTTTCCTGCGGTTGTGACGGCTGGTTGAGACACACTGGGCAGCATGAACCTTTGGGCGTCACTGGCTTCAGACATGCTGCCTGAGGACACTTTTCCACGAAACACGTCACCTGGGCCTCCTAACAGAGACAGAGATACAGAAACACCAGAGCTGAAAACGGGACATTATTTCTGCAGGAATGATCACATTATTGTGATGTTTTCATCAGCTGTTTGGACTTCCATTCACTGCAGAGGACCCACTGGTGAGCAAGCGATGCAATACTACAGTACATTGCTAATGCTACATTTCTCTAAATCTGTTCACATGAAGAAACAAACTCATCTACATTTTGGTAACACTTTATTCTGATAGTCCACTTTAGATATTCTACTAACAAGTAAGTAACTTTGCAACTACATGCCAACTAGCAGTCATTGGAGTACTAGTAGACTGTCTGCTTAATATCTATTAACCCTAAACCTACCCTGACAGTCTACTCTGAGAGTTAGTAGACATGTAGCTGTGAATTAATGATAATTAGTTGACATGTAGTTAGAAATAGGGTTGTAACAGTATACCGGTATGGCGGTGTGTTGTGATATTGACATGCACGATTATCAAATCGTGCACATTTCCTTATCCACGGTTTAAAAAAAAAAATGAAACCAGATCTCACCCGCGCTGCAGTGTATATGCAACTACTTTCCGCGTGACTGCTTAGACCCCACCCATACCCACACAGTGGAGAAAAGGTCCGATACAGAATTCTAATCTCTATCTCCCGGCGAGAGTGGCCACAATAGGAGGAAATATGTCGAAAATGTTCCCCCATATGCCCCACGCGAACACCATCCCTCCGTGAAGATAAAAATATTAAAGCCGTCTAATTTCTGTGATGCAGAGGGAATCCTAGAGTCCAGTCATGTAACTGTAAAAAAATTATGTTCAATAAACCATGTTCAACCAAAAACCATATCTCCTTTTATTCATTTAAGGGTCATTGTAGCTGATGATAATAATAATAATGCTGATAGTTTAATACCATATACCGTGAAACAGTGATATTTTTAAACTGAGACGATTATCATACCGTGAAAATCTGAGGGCATTTTTCCGTTTTTGACAGCTAAAGTTATTCCCCTAGGAATAAGTCTGTCTACTATCAACAATAATAAGTACATGAGAGTGCTAAAATCTTGCATATTTATTTGCAGTGAGATAAAGAAAACACAGATGTAACAGAAAGTCCACATCCACAACGGACACTGACTAAGTACCAAAAGTTAGTCAAATTTGGCATTATTGAGTAAATAAAATCTTCTCAAAGAGTCATTTGGTAAATCATAAATAAACTAATCCAAATGATTTTCAACACAGCCTAGCGAAACTTAAAAGAGTGTAATACAGTTAAACATCCATTGTTTTGCAATCATTATATATTATTATATTATTAAATGATATATTATTTTAATAACCAGTTACTATATATTAGGGTTGTAACCTCTGATCTATAATAGAGAACTGGATTGCTCATGACGTCATATTAGTGAAGCCACAGCGCCGCCATATTGGTATTCCTCACTGTTCCCACACATTCCATTGAATTAATAGGAAATCGTATGAATTCAACGAGA
>JAUMHQ010000078.1:18086262-18100454 GCA_032361165.1 Enteromius paludinosus | reverse complement strand
TCGACCTGTGGGACCGAAACGTACCCCCTGGCTGCACCTCCGTTGAGGGTGGAGAGGGGAGAGGAGCTGGGGGCCAGGCGTGACGAATACGGGGCTCGCCACAACCTGGTCAGCTCCACGTGTACCTCCGGGAAGAAAGGCCGCGACGGAGCCACGGTCCGAGACCTCAGATACCAGTCATCCCAACGAGACCCGATCAGATGGGGGCGCAGGCGGCACCTCCAACCCAATCGCCTCGGCGGCTCGGAGGAGCATAGCCGAGAGCTCGGCGTCTGCCTGGGACGGAGCAGCGACTGCGGACGGCCTCTGCCCCGCACCGACGAGCGCTTCACTGCCCGACTCTCCCTCTGACGCAGCAGGTGCTGTGACAATAAATAATGTCACTGTATAGATAAGTTATGTCATCTCATCACACAAAATCATGTAACGCGTTTGATGCATATGCAGGAATTTATTCAGTAAATGTGTTTCCATCTCCTATTTTTCGCATTAATTATTTTTTGCACAAGTCAAAAACCACCTCAAGTAAGCATAAAAACCTGTCCCAGAAGCAGTGAGACTCCTCAACCACAGCACAAACATGACGACATGATGGACAACGACACACATAGCACATAAACAGACAACCACACACAAACTCACCTAAAACGTCATTTGCTTAGAGAAATGATAAGAATATCTATACCTAATGGCACATCTGGACCTTACCTTATCTGCACCTTATGACACACAGTATTAATTATCAAGGTTTACATTTCCAATGCATCTATATTTATGTATAAGTATGAATATTTCTCATTTTTATATATACCCTTACAGTTAGTACTTATTTCTTATCTTTCATTTTTTTTGTATTTTGTTCAGCATGTTTTAGCACAGTTGGGGAATACTTTTTAGCCAGAAAAAAAAAACTACTCTGAAAGACTCTTGATCTACTCTGAAAGACTAAACACATTGACATCCTTTTCAGACAGCCTCATTATGAAAAGAGCTCTCTAGACTCTTCTTTTGTGTTCCATTAAAAACATGTTGTATCTGCTTTGAGTAACATGAAGAAGAAAAAAACTATTCTTGTTGAAACTGTTCCTTTAAACATGTACATTGAGGAAGGGAGCTTACTTGTTTCTGAGCCAGATGATCTGAGGTTTGGGGTTGCCCTCTGCCCTGCATGTGAAGTACACAGTGTTCCCAGAGGTTACGTCAACATCCTGCGGCTCAGATGTGATCCGGGGAACTTCTGCTCCACAGTAGAGACACAGTCAGATGAAACTAAATACAAGTGTGCCGCAAAGGTGTGAGGAGAAGTAAAACAAGTTTAATTTGGTCTGTAAAAGCTATTGGAATTACAGCACTGAAGGTTTATTTGTAATGACACAGTGTTCCTGTTGGAAATAACGCTTGACATCTCCCTCTTGCCTCACTTCCTCTGAACTGGTTTGGCTGCCCATGTTGGTTGACGGCCAGGCACGAGGTGATTGTGTCTATGGTCACAACGGCCATTTGCCAAACCCCAAACATTACCCAGAAACAGCAATGTGCACATGGTGTAATGTATTCCTGAGCAGTCTGACAGACCTGTGAAACTGTTTCTACTGGCAAAACCAAACGTCTGGTTGCAAACTGAGTCAAAGTACTTGCATAAAACAGAAGAGGGACAAAAATGCTATAGAGTGCTGCAGGGATGACATATTTTTGTAGGCCAAGAGCCGGAAACCCGAGTATTTTTGCACTTTTGTTTCATCACCCTTAAGTCAATAGTTTTTTTGTTAAAAGTCTGCAATAAGACTTAAAAAAGATGGTTCTTCATAGGACTTACTAGCATTTGTCTACTCACTGATCACGTGTATAGCCTTGTTGCATTTAAATTTGTGTAAACTGTTAAGAGTTGTCAGAAGCTAAATGGCGTTGGAATAATGTAGAAGTCATGTGACCATGGTTTAGTTTATAAATAGTCTTTGTTTAGCTTTTCACTTCTGCTAGGCTTGGAAATACATAAGGTGTGTTAATTTGTGAAGATCATCGTGATGTAAGAATCATAAACATTTCATTATCAAAAATATAATCCAAAAGCCAAAAAAAAAAAAAAATTATTATTCTATTGGCTTTTGATCAAAGAAACCAGGGTAAATGTTTCAGACTGGCCTACAAAAACACATTATCACTGCATCATTCTCTATATAAGAATCGTTTACACAAACTTGCTTGGTCCAGATCAATATGATTTTCTTTTTTTTTCAGTGGAATTGAAAGAGAAATCTTTTGCTGAATGTCCAAACTGCTATTTTCCAAATAACAGAAATGACGTCAAGCTCAATAAACAGTTAAAAAAAAGTTAAATGCTCAGCTTTGCAGGAGAAAAGTTATCATTTAAACATTCAAATTAAAAGTTAGTATATGCTTATTCCCATTCAGAATAAGCACAAAATCTTACTTGTGTTTCTTTGACTTTTGTAAAATGGCAGCTTGGACACTCTGCTAAACCAGTCGTGTTTTGTGTTCCAAAGAAAGAAGGAAAATCATGCGTTTTTGCAATTCCAAGGGGATAAGCAAATAGTTACTATATTTTTGGGTGACCTTTAATAATTGCCATGACTAAGTTTTGCATTGCATTACGCAGTGCAGCAGTAATGCGACAGCTCCTGTACCAGTCCCAGAGAAACTGCAGCTGTCTGGAGGGCCGGTGCTGTGTTTTGACAGGTGCCTCAAATGTTCTGTGATTAATGTATAGTGGGGGTGGAAAAGCCACACGGTGTTAAACCCATTCTTTTACAGAGACAATAGGGGCGTTTGTGAGGGGCTGATTACTGCAACAAGCCTGAGCAAGTCTATCGTGCAAAACTGTTGCTAGGCTTGTGGCTAACTGTGGTGAAACCTCTACTGCAGCTCTGGGGTCACCCAACAGACCACATTTTGGATTAAAAGATGCAGACGCAAACATTTATATTATTTCAAATGTTAGTTTCATTACTATTTAATTCAGTGTTAATTTCGTTGACAAATAATTTTCGTCAAAATATTAGTTGACATTTTTTTCATTGACGAAAACGAGACGATAACGAATGAAAACAAATTTGAATTGACAAAAACTATGACGAAAATCTATTGACATTTTCGTCAACTAATAAAACAAGACGAAAATGTTATGGAGGGACGATTGGGAAGAGATTATTTCAGAACGAATGTGCTGCGTGGTTCGGAGGTTAGATGTGTACATGAACTGTATTTATAAGCTATACACTTGCTGCATGTCTTATAAAACGTTCAAAAATCTCAATATGTGGGATTAAGAGAAGGAAAGAGATGGAAGAGAGAACTCAGTTCAGTCCGTTTTCTGAGCGCTGACACTGAAGCACACACACATAACGTTAGCAAGTCTCACACAGCGCGAGTAAGTTACTCTTAAATGGAGAATTACACTCA
The DNA here is from genome assembly GCA_032361165.1 of Enteromius paludinosus. Classification (NCBI taxonomy): domain Eukaryota; kingdom Metazoa; phylum Chordata; class Actinopteri; order Cypriniformes; family Cyprinidae; genus Enteromius; species Enteromius paludinosus. The sequence goes on along the minus strand of JAUMHQ010000078.1, from coordinate 18,097,034 downwards.
AAATGATTTTAAATTGTCCCTTTTGACTAGCATTCAGGTAAACGGAGTCGATTACGTATTAAGTTAATGTAAACGGTAAAGTTAGGGAACATGCATGAGCACATTGAATTTGCGTGTATTCGGTTTAAAGGGACCGCAGCCTAATTTAGTTGCTATCTTTGCTAAGTCATGTTAATCAAGCAAAAATAAAATCACTCAATGCCCCTGACTGAATCACGTAGTACTTAGTAGTTCTAAAGATTATTAAGATTATTAATATAAATTTATTTATATAAAAAAAAATTCTGCTTGAAAGAATGAATAATATGGTAAACAATATAGAATGCATAATTAGCCTATCTAACCATTGGTATGTTATTGAAAATGAGACCATGTTCTTGACCTTAATTAGAAGTGGTTATATTTAATTTTAACATAATGGCATGTTGTGTGTCACCACAGTTAAATCAGGGTCTATTATCATAAAATCTGAATTGAATTTGGAAATTTTAGAGTTGTAACTATTCCCCTAACTACTAACCCGTTTGATTTTAGCCGACTAAATTTACTGTAGATTCAGTTGACTAAAATCATATATTTAGTCGACTAAAACTAGACTAAAACTAAAAACAATTCAGATGACTAAAATATGACTAAAAGTAAATGTCATTTTAGTCAAAAGACTAAGACTAAAACTAAATTCAAATTTAATTCAAAATTAACACTGATTTAATTGAACAAAAACATAGTATGTTTAATTATTTGTTAATAAAAATTTAATAAAATCTATTAAATGAGTAGGTTTTACCAAATGAATACTGCAGCAATAGTAAGAATACATTTTATTATCTGATGGTTCTATGTGTTAATATAATCCACTTTCCCTGAAGGAGGGAACGGAGACTTTACATATGGGATCTCACCGGAGAGACCAATTGTCTTCGAGTCTTTGGAAAACGGCAAATGAATATTGGCGTGCAATAATGCTTAGTACTGTGTGTTATCCTGATGATGTTTTGTGTTTAGAAACAATGCATTGTTTTGGTCATGTTTATGGCCAGGCCACTAACAATGAACTCTGATTCATCAAGTGGCTCTATATTGTGCCAGACAGTACAGTTGGTACATGCTATATTAAGATGATATTTAATTTAATTTATTATTTAGATTATATTTTTTTGCAAATTTATTTTTAACAATTTTCAACAATCATGTTTTTTTCATTGTGCATTGCAATTCATCAATCAGACTGCATTTTGGTTTATTTTGATTAGGTTAATAAATAGCTAAAGAACACACCCAACTAACACAATAAAACATAACAATGAAAAACATACAAAAAAATGGAGTGGAATCTGTTTTTGCAAATAAACTCATCATATGGTTATAAAATACACAGGAACGAATAAGTCATACAGTTTTTTTACCATAAATTTAACAGGATCGTTTTTCAGTGAACACTGAACAAGTAATTAGCTCAATATCTGAGCCGCTTTGTTTCCCAGCTAGCAATTCTGACATCAGAAAGCCCAGTAGAGTTGACCTGTATTTGTTTCACAGATGGTTGAAATGAAAAGAGTCACGTTCGACCCTTCACTCCTTCCAATGTTTCACAAGGAGGTTGTATAGCACGCAAACAATGACACATCTGGGAAATATCTCAATAATCCAGCTCCCAAAACCAGATCAGCATCTGTTATTTATTATGATGACTAACATGTTCAAAGACATAGAGTGGTCCCATTGAGCGGAATCATGTGGATGCGGCTAATGGGGGCAGATGCTTCAAATCTTTCAGCAATTTAGTACCAGTTCGTCATTTGTAACTCAACTTGTATATTGGTGTGTGTTTATGTGTGAATGGCCTCACCACAGTTGAGCTCCTCTGCAGTGAGAGTTGCCACCGAGCGTCCCTGCAAGCGGCTTGGATAGTCGCATGTAGCTGCCGCTTGAGCGTTACCGGACTCTGCGTACTGCTTCAACAGATCGGCCAACCACAGCAGTTCACAGTCACAGTGCAGTGAGTTTGAGTCCAGGCGCCTAGAAACACACACAAACACAAAACCAAAAGAATATTTCATTGGAGATCTTTGGTTAAAACAACCACTCATAGTGGATGAGAAATAAATGCTTTATGATAAAATCACTGATAAATTTGTAGCAATATTAGTGTAGTTGGGTCACGAGTCTTTCTAAACTCACATGCAACAGTTTTGTGTGCCACTAATCCTAATCTTTGCAAAATAATTTTTATTATCTAGTCTTGAATGGCTGGTAGAAGGAGGTTCAAAACATCAACCCAAAATCTGAAATATGTTTAATACATTTCAAGTTTTTTAGTACATCAAAACAACTATAAACTGTGTTAATAAATATTTAAAAATGACGTTTTAACATCCTCATCTAAGGATATATGTATGTATATATATATATATATATATATATATATATATATAGAATAAGTGGAGCAAAAGTTTTTTTAATTTTTTATTTGACTAAATGCAAAGACAATCTTACCCAACTGTTATTAAGATACTAAATAAGATAGTAATACTTACAGTCTCTTCATGGACTGCAGGTGGGAGAAGGTTCCTAATGCAAGATGAGTAATTCTGTTATTGTGCAGAAACCTGCAATAGATATCAGAGAGAGGTGCGCAGGTTCAAGTGTGTATTCACACACCAGGCACAGAAAATCCGTGATCAGGACAAGGGGAAAAAAAACAAAAACATTACTGTACCAGTGCTCAAATTTAGGATCACTGATTCATTTAGTCTGTGGTATCTAATCTGTGAGTGCTATGTAGTACAAACAGTGTATAATTTTGTTTTGAAGTTGCTCTGACTTGATAGAGAAAACCTCACAAAACCTCATAAAATTGTTTGCATTTTTTTTGGTTAAAATCAAATAGTTTCCATTTTTGCAGAACAAATTCACATGGTTATTACACTGAAAATGACTGCAAAAAATCCAGCTTTGCATCACAGAACTAAATTACACTTTAAACTTTATTACCATAGCAAACAGATTTCAATTGTAATATTTCACAATATTACAACTTTTACTGTATTTTTGATCAAACAAGTACAGCCTTGGTGAGCAAAAAAAAAAAAAAGTATGACTAGGTCCACAGGGATGTTTTTATTTTCTGTCAGTTCAGACGGGGTCACTTTCCCAGGGATGACATTACTGTTTACAACTAGTCAAATAAACAACGGGAGGTAAAGTTTTATTAATCAGAATCTAGATACAGATCCCTTTTACATCCTCACCTCCTCACCAGCTTCTCTGTAAACTGGTCCTTAACTCACGTTTTAGACATCAGAATGTGTGTGGGTGAATTCAGCACCACAAATCTCCAAACATTTACAACTGGGGTCAACTGAAAGGAATGAGACGCTGTAATAAAACTGATTTAAGCTGCTTTTACAATTTGAGCTAAACAACACAACCCACTTAACATTTTTTAAAATGGATCCATTTCTGCCATGATTACCTGACAATGGGGAGTGGATTTTTAATTCCCAGCATGCTGTGCACAGGGCTGGATCATGAAAGACCTGAACGGAGTCTATCTTACTATATAAAAATCCTTGTGTATAAAACATGATACAAACGAGAACACATACACAAACACATGATTGTTCTTTCATATGTCAGGGTTTGCAGGTTCTTTGAAGACAATTCCTCTTTCAAAACAGACCAGAACATAGGCTGCAGCTCATAGCAAACGTTTACCTACATGCTCGCCTTTTTGATCTCGTTTCAAAAGGGACGTGTTGTCATGACTAAACATGCACCCCTGTAGGGATCTTAGTGATTGTGAGGTCTGAGATGCATGCGTAACTCACAGCCGCTCAAGCTTAGGTAGATGAGAGAAAGACTCCGGCTCCAATGACTCAATGTTGTTGAAGTGCAGGTATCTGTGAGAGAGAGAGTCACGTTGGTTTACTGGCCATAAACATAGTATCTAGAGCTTTCCCTCTGTATTATTATAAATCCATTTTGACACTTTCTGTGGCTAAGGTCTGTCAACAAAGACTTTTCCTTCCTTAATCTTATGCATTTTCAAAAAGCTATTTTATTTACTGAGAACTTGGATGGAGAACATTATTTTATTTTCTTTAAAACAATGTGCACCAGCTAATCATGTAAGATCAGTGATGTGTTTTAGAAAGAATTTCATGTTGACTTGAACAATATGAACAAGGCAATAACACATTTTAGTGAGATTAAAGGCAAATATACTGTTGGCCTTAAATGAGAGTCAAAGAATCATAGAGAGTTATAAGAAACGCTTGAGATGACTGTAAATGTCCTCTTGCCACATCACAAGCCATATCAAAATCATGGATGCTTTTTAAGCTGAATGATCTATGCCCATGACAAGACACCTAAAATATTATCTGAACTCTATCCAGCTGCAAACCAGAGATTTATCATATCATGGCAGATATCACAAAATAACTTGCCAATCTGCAAATTTTAGGTTTCACCTTGCCCAGTTTGTCTTGGCAGTGTGCTTGATAAAATATTTGTAATTTGTAAAAACATGGATTAAATTGCATGATATACTTAAAGGGATAGCACACCCAAATATATGTGTGTGTATATACTGTATATTATATATATTTCTTTCTTTATTATTAGCTTTTTGTTTTACAATGCAGTTACCATAATAAATCTGAATTGGAAATATTTTTCAACATAACAATATCATTAGTGACTTTATTGTCTATATTCTGAGTTTTCTTAAAGCTGTACAATAGCTTTGCATTAGAAAATAGGTGAACTATTCCTTTAACTTTGAGAGATATTAAAAACTAGACAGGAGCTAACAAGTTAAAAGGTTACTTACAGCTGTTCTAGAGAGACGAGCCCCTTAAAAGCTTCTCTGTCTATGGCCTGGATTTCATTCTTGTACAAATAGCTGAAAGAATTATTCAGGAATATTAGTCCATAGCGAGAGTCAAACATTGAGGGATCTCCTATTTTTAATAGAGAACAGAAAAAATAAAACATGCACAGCATTAACAATTAACTTTTCAATCAGGTAATGCAGGAATAAAACACACAAACACACACAACTGTTGCATATTGACTGTATATTGATAACACAGATAGGGTGGCCTGTGGGAAACAGGAATGAAAGTTTGCGGTGGTTTTACTGTCCAGGGACAGTGGGCTGTTGAGAACCAGTGCTAAGTCACATAAACCAAATGATCCTGTGACCTTGAGGACTATGACACCATCCCACAGGAAGCATACAAGTATTCAATACTTGCATATATAAGCACCACTAAAGCAATACATTATGAAGCCTGTCAAAGTTAAGAATCTGCAAAAAAAAAACATCACTGCTGTACTGGGAATATCACTCAGACTGTGTTGAAGTCTGAAATCATTAGGATTTTTTGCTGTTTTTTTATATTATTCAATTGATATTAATTTCTCTATTGATATCCACTGATATTAGATAATATTATCAGTCACAATTTGAGTAAAAAGTAAAAATGAATATGTATGTGAATATTGCTCCTCAAAATGCCCTTCAATGAATTCATAACATTTTCAATGTATGTAGAGGTTTCAATGATTAAAAAAAAAATTATAATAATAATGATAAAAATTCAGCTGGTGACTAATTAAATTATTCTTACATTAGTTATTCTAAGATAATATTACAATTAACATTTTATTTTCATTTTAAAGTTTTAGTTGTGTGTTTTTGTAGTTTTTAACATTTTATTTCAGTTTTAGGTATATTCGTACATAAAGAACATTAAAGTAAATATAAATATTATGTAAATATAAAATCGAAATATTTACCCCCCTTTTTAAGATTTAACTTCACAGTAATAACCCGGAAAAAAATGTGAGGTTTTCAAGTGAAAAAAAACAACAGTTCAGTGTTTACAGTATCTGAATTACTGTGGTAAACGCCAAACCAGCCACAGAGCAGGATACTCATTTTGTCTGGAGGACCTGCCAGACCACTGGACCTTGCTTGAGTAACCAGAAGAGGAAATTTAGTACTCCACAGCTGAACATCATGACTGTGTGAACTATCACATGTGTCTGATAGTTGTACCGCCCAAGACCAGTTAATGAAGGAAATAATACTCAGCCTGAGATGTATAATACTCAGTATGTTTTTTCTGGAGTGACACACAAGTTGTAATCTGTGAAGTCAGGGTTTGTCTTTTAGACCACCAGCACTGGAATAACAGTTTGCTCTAATTGTTCTGCCCATTACTTGGGCTTCACACAGTGCAGTGGTCAATATACAAATATTTTTTGCATTATAATTCTTAAAAAGGGAATTAAGAGATGGATACACTAAGAGCTGATTAATCTTTTTGGCTTATTTGGCTGTAATAGAAATAAAATAAATACATAATAATAATAAAAAAAGTAAATGATAATAATAATAATTAATTTATATGAAAAAATAAAAATAATAATAATAATAATAAATAACAATACATATATTTATATAGTGAGGTCAATAAGTATTTGATCACCCTGTGATTTTGCAAGTTCTCTTAGAAATCATGGAGGGGTCTACAATTTTCAGCATAGGTGCATTTCCACTGTGAGAGACAGAATCTAAACAGAACAATCTGGAAATCACATTGTATGATTTTTTACTGTGAGTCAAAAAAAATTATATTTGGTACAAAAGCTTTTGTCAACAATTAGATGTCAAACGGTTCCTGTAGTTCTTCACACACTGCAGGAGGGATTTTGGCCCACTCCTCCACACAGATCTTCTCTAGATCTGTCAGGTTTCTGGGCTGACACGGAATTTCAGCTCCCTACAAAGATTTTCAATTGGATTTAAGTATGGAGACTGGCTCGACCACTCCAGAACCTTGATATGCTTCTTACGGGGCCACTCCTTTGTTTTCCTGGCTGTGAGCTTTGGGTCATTATCATGTTGGAGGACCCAGTCACGACCCATCTTTAATGCTCTGACTGAGGAAACAAGGTTTTTGCCCAATATGTCACAATACATGGCCCCATTCATCCTCTCCTTAGTACAGTGCAGTCGTCCTGTGCAGAAAAACACCCCCAGAGCATGACGCTTCACTGTAGGAATGGTATCATTGGGATGATACTCATCATTCTTCTTCCTCCAAACACTACAAATGGAGATAAGACCAAAAAGTTTTACTTTGGTCTCATCTGACCACAGAACTTTCTCCCATAACTCCCAAAGCTCTCTTCACGACATTGACCAGCTCCTCCCGTGTAGTTCTGGGCTGATTCTTCACCATTCTTAGCATCATGGAAACCCCACGAGGAGAGATCTTTCGTGGGGCCCCAGTCCATAGCACATTGATAGTCATCATTAGCCTCTTCCATTTTCTGACAATTGCTCCAACAGTTGTTCTTTTTTCACCAAGCTGCTTGGTAATTGCCCCGTAGCCCTTTCCAGCTTTGTGAAGGTCTACAATTTTGTCTCTTGTATCTTTTGACAGCTCTTTGGTTTTGCCCATGTTGCTACTTAGACTTTGGCTGATTGTGGGGTGCACAGGTGTCTTTATGACAGCTAACGACCTCAAACAGGTGCTACTAATCTAGAATCATGAGCAGAGTGTAGCTGGACTATTTAAAAGCTAGATAACAGGTCTTTGAGGGTCAGAAATCTGGCTGATAAGCGAGTGATCAAATGCTTATTTGACACAATAATTCCCAAATAAATTGTTAAAATCATACAATGTCATTTCTGGATTTTTCTGTTTAGATTCTGTCTGTCACAGTGGAAATGCACCTATGATGAAAATTGTAGACCCTCCATGATTTCTAAGTAAGAGAACTTGCAAAATCAGAGGATGATCAAATACTTATTGACCTCACTATACTGTATAAACCCCTTCATTTTTTTCACAATTTGTTGTGTAGCTGCCTTTTGTTAAACTGCTTTTTTCCCACATCAATCTACACTCTATACACCGTAACTGTAAAGCAAAACACAGGTTTTTAACATCTTTGCCAATTTATGAAAAATAAAAAAGCTGAAATAAGTACATTGAATAAGTATTAATACCCTTAACTAAATATTTAGCAGAAGCATCTTTACAGTCTCAAGTATTTTTTGTTTGATGAGACAAGCTTTGCTCATCATCAGTTTGTCAATTATCTGCCACTCTTCTCCTCACATCATCACTTCTCAAGCTCTGTCAGGTTGGATGGAGGCAGATGCACATGTTCAGATTTCTCCAGAAATATTTGATTGGGTTCAATACCAGGTTGTGTTTGGGCCACTCAAGGACATTCAGAGTTGTCTATAAGCCACTTGCTGTGTGTTTAGGGTCCTTGTCCTGTTCGAAGGTGAAGCTTCTGCCCAGTCCGAGTTCCTGAATGCTCTGGACAGGGTTTTTAGTGCTTTAGGGCTATCTCTATATTTGACTGCACTGAGTGTTGCTTCTACAGGGGAATTTGGAGGGGGGACGGTGTTTCATTTTCAAACTTCCACATTAGTGTATGACAGGACAGGAAAAAGAACAGGACGTGACATGTGGCCAGGTATGGTTTCCCATACTAAGAATTTGTGCTCTGCATTTAACCCACCCAAGTGCGCACACACACAGCAGTGAAAAGTGATCAACCACACACACACACACACCGTGAACATGCACCCGGAGAAGTGGGCAGCCATAGCTGCGGCACCCGGGGAGCAGTTGGGGGAACAGTGCCTTGTTCAAGGGTCTCACCTCAGTCATGGTATTGAAGGTGGAGAGAGTGCTGGGAATTCACTCCCACCACCTACAATCCTTGCCAGACCTAGGACTTGAACCCACAACCTATAATCTGTAGCGCTGTGTTTATGGTTTGCTGTGCAATGCAGTCTTTTGCCATGAAACATGCAGACTACAGTCAATAGAAATGCTTCTCTATTAGGGCTGCACGATTAATCATATTGCAATCGCGATGTCAGCCTGTGCGATTACATTACAGCAAATGTGGCGAAACAAATGCATTCGTGGACGTAACAAGTAATATTAAAAATGGCAAACATTTATGCAAAATACGAATGTTCCTGAGCTACATATTGTCCCAGATAATACTTATGCCATGAAATTTTGTTGTTAGGAGAGTAGATAGTTGTAGAAAAAAAAGTCATTTAAAGCAGTTTAGCATAAGGCAGCATGAAGGGGTATGAATACTTTCACAAAGTACTATATATATATATATATATATATATAATATGCAATAATAAATGTGCAAAGTAATAATAATAATTAATGCCACAATTGTTACGTTCATTGTCTGTTTTGTTTTTGTTTTCGAGACTTCTTGTTATGGTTTCATTTTCAGTTTAGTTCCCGTTTGTCCTTATTTGGTCTTTCCTGTTATTATGTGATTATTAGTTAATTCAGTTCCACCTGTGTCTCCCCAGCTGTCATCCCTTTAGTCATTAGTTCGTTGTGTATACGTACCATGACCTTTGAGTTCAAGTTTGTCTGTTAATGTATTTGTTACGTTCGAAGATTATGTTTGGTATCTCTATGTGTTGGCCTTTATTATTAAAAGGACTTCATGTTAATTATATTCTACGACTCCTGCACTCACCTTCATCTGGCACCAGCGTAACAACAATGTAGTGGTGATAAAAAAGCTTTATTTTCTTAAAACTAAAATATTTATTTTGATTTGGGGGTGAAATATGACCAGACATGTTTTTGACAAGTTGTTGAGATTGACCTACAGTACACATACTTTAGTCTTACTGTATTCTCTGAGGAGCTGAGTTTAGGTGTTATCTAGGCAAAACCAGGTGTGAAACATTTCAAACAACCGACTCTATTGAAATATAAACACAGGCTCCTCTCACCACAACTAAAGTTAAAGATTCTCAAATTGCTCCGTGATGAACAAAGAGAGGAACTGTGCAGCATCTGCCCAGAGAGCAATTACTCCAGCGCCGCCTGACTCTGATCTCTGCTCTTTTGGGTCAGGGCTGTCAGACAGATAATTTTACAGTGCAGACAATTAAGTTTCCCACATGTGTGAGAGTCTCTTTCCATGACCTCAACTCTCTTCTGTGTCAAACAACGGCAGTAGTAATGACTGAATCATTCAATGAGGGGTGAGCATGGTGCAACATGTTGGCTCATGGTTCTGAAATCAAGCTCAAGGGATAACTTTTATAATATCACCTACTATATCGTACAGTTTAACTTTAACTTTCAGTCAGTGGTTATACATAAGCTATGCTTTAAAATAAATATTACTTTACTTCTCTTACTCAGAACCTAAGCTGGGATGCTTTTATCCATAAAGCATCACCCTTTCTGTATTTTTTTTTTTTTTTTCCACAATCGCTACATTTTAATAAGCAATCAAAGAAGAAAAGCTCACAGATATTTTAGGTTTTCCAAATCTTCAAAGGCTCCTCTTGGGATTCTTCTAATGTGGTTGTTATTTAAAAGCCTTAAAGAAAGAGAAAATAAAGTGATTAGACATCATAATATACAAAGCTCAAAAAAATAAAGGGAACACTAAAATAACACCTAGATCTGAATGAATGAAATATTCTTATTAAATACTTTGTTCCTACATAGTTGAATGAATGAAATGAAAATTACATTTATTAACCCATGGAGGTCTGGAATTGGAGTCACACTCAAAATTGAAGAGAAAAAACACACTACAGGCTGATCCAACTTTGTATAAAGTCCTTAAAGGTGCCATAGAATGGGAAACTGGATTGACCTTGGAATGGTTGAATAATAACAGTTCAGTACATGGACATAACATACTGTGAGTCTCAAACACCATCGTTT
>JAUMHQ010000078.1:18066313-18076796 GCA_032361165.1 Enteromius paludinosus | reverse complement strand
ACTCTTACTCTCTATATCACTTATCATTCACTCCCCGTCTGATGGCGCCCTCTAGTGTCCTATCCTGAACATCTCTACACCTGTAACCTCAATTCATCCATCTTGTTGGCAATTGATCTGGTATTGGCGAGGAACATACTCGGGAGCGGTGGTTTGTGGGGGTTTCTCCGTAGCCTAACTGCTACGCCAGCCCTGCAGCCTCGCTTTTGCTTCCTCTCTTTTCGCCGCCTATGTCGTCGTCTTCCGGGGATAGTAATCCACGGAGAGCCCGGTGACCTGGCGATCTCTAGCGGGATATTATGCGAGTGGATAAATTCTGCATTTACACTCCATTCTCCGCATAAACCAATTCTGAGAAGGTTTTGGCAGTTGTAGTATGTGTTGTAATATGTGTTTGCCCAGCAAAAAGTTGCGCGAAGAAAAAATAAAAAAAATACCCAACAATATACATAAAACAACATTCCGAACGGGAGACCACGGAGCCGCTGCAACTCTGTGCGCCGCCGTTACGCCAGAAGTCCCTCCCCTTTCCCTCCCTTTAGTTATCCAAAATGCATACTGACAATCAAATGCTTACTGCATATGAACCCTTTTGTTTAGAAGCACAAGGAGGAGGGCATTTTTTTATTAAATTTGACATAGATTAATCAGACAATATAATGCACTATACAGATTGTACATTGAAAAATAGAGCATATACCAAAATGGTGCATACAACTGATTTAGAATGTTTGGGGTGGATAACTGTCCCACCAGCGGGATAGTGAAGACGAATTAAAATCCGCTGGCCAATGTTTATACCAGTAATATCTGTTGTATTTCTACAGGAACATTCTTGTGTCAGTGTTACGGAATATGACTTATCAAGTCTCACTTCATTGCTGGGTGATCAGTAAACATAGCATTGTTAACTGGCATCAGCTTAGCATCGTTTCATTAATGTTACGGTAACATCAAAGATCCTTGCTCCTTCTCAACTCTGGTAATATTTTATTCACAAAATACAACCAATAGTATAGTAATGTTAAATCTTACTTGTAAAAAGTAATGGTCTGCCGATTGGAGCAGGAATATCCTACACAGTGTTCAGGCATGTTCTCTCACTTCTGCTGCTGCTACGCGATGTACTGTAATCAATTTCAGAGTATGCCCGGTCCAAGATGGCGGACGCATTTCTCGTTTCCAGCAGCCAATGCGGCGTCTACTCTCTAAATATGTCTATGGATGCAGCATGGCAAACAAACAGCCTCTCACTTTTCAAATGTGCTGTTGATTAACATTTCTGGACTGTGGGGTTTTATTCACTTTCCTTTCCAGATACAAGCGCTTGGAACATCACTTGGATTGCATATACACTGCTGGACACTTTTGAGGCGCTGACTTTGGGACTATCAGCACATCTAAAAGTTGTCCAATCAAAATCCATGCAAAAACAAAAACAAACAAAAAACAATAACAAAAAGTTGGTATGCCTTTCTGGTATACTCTCATTGATTCATGGCTGTCAGCTTGAACTACGTAAATAACAAAACCATAGGAAAATAACTCATTTATCAGAGGAAATATGTGCTCCTCATCATACTTGAGACATTAATTCACAAACCCTATATTGTCGACTAATTTTGCAGTCATAGAAGACGCTTAGTCAATTCTGTGGCAACACCATTTTCTTTATTCAGAGTACGATGTGTCAACATCCAGCATGACAAATATTGTACAAATTTCACAATTTAAAAATGAAAAATCACTGTAACTTGTGATCTCACACATTTATAGTAAAATTAAAACAAATTCATGCTGTATCGTACAAAAATAAATCAAACTCCAGTTCCACAGAGAGCACAATAGTTTATACAAAATCCTGTCTTCATCGATGATTAAACAAATCAACCTTGAAATGAAGAATTTCCAATAAATGAACTCATGAATTCACAATAATTCATATGAAAAATCAGCATTCGAATATGTGACTTCTTTCATGTTACGTTGAGTAATCAGTCACATATTTGTTTAAAAAAAAGTATTATGCACCGACAGTAAATGAGCAGCATGTTTGTGCTTAAATTCCCATTTCCATTGTACCGATGACGATAATCGATTCAAAAACTGATACTAGCTATTTCTCTATCGAAAGCATTACTATATTTGCAAAAAGCTGCAGATGTGATGCTGTGCATGAATGATGGAGCCCTAAAGAGGACTGATTAGTACAATGGTTGAGATCCAGTGAAGTACAAGCACCTTTGCATTAGCTCTCAATAAGGTATTAACAAGGTTGCTACAGCTAATAGTACAATGGAAATTAGGGGTTCACGTAATGCCGTAACACCCCCGAACTCTACCGCTGACTTAAACAACCGATCCCATTGCAGTGGGAGATTTTTTTTCTTAAAACGCTTCAATTCGATTGACTACTCTTTAATGATTTTGTACAGTGATTAGACATAAAGTGCTGCTGGGGATTATTTTGTATGATATAGAACATACTCAACAAACTAGCATTGTTATTTAAAAATGCACAATATTTCTCGTAAAGATATTGTCCTCATTAATATTTCAAATCCCTGTAATCTCTGATCTCCTCAAACCACTGAACGCCTGTCATCATGCCTTCCTCGTGCCAAAGAGACACCTGGAGATTGCACATCGACCGAAGGTGGGATAAGTGCAAATAGTCTTCTGGCACAAAAGTGGGGGGCAAAAACCCTGTAGGTCCCGTTTTCATTGTCTATATTCTTTACAGATACCTTCTGTTTAGTTTCCATACTGTACAAACATCCAAGCATGGAAACAACTGTGTCCCTGCGCAGCACTGTATACAGGAACAAAATGAAACTCATAGAGCATTGTCCGTCTCTAAACCTAATTTTCACCATTCTGTCCCTTTAAAACATTTGTATTAAAAGATTTATATAAAAATCAATCATTTACATATAGTAAAAAGATTTTGTAGCTTCCACTGTTTACAAACATGAAATTGCATATACCCACCAAATAGATTGCATCTCTTTTTTATACACATGGTTAAGTCATATATTGCTGAGACAGTTCCATTCTGGCTACTGTTATTTCAAGAAGAGACCAAATCATGACGTGATGTTCAGAGCCGCTATTGCCGATACATTGATGTGGATTAAATGAGGAAGCCACAAATAATCAGGGGGAATTCCCTTTGCCTTCTGAAGCAGTAACAGTCTCTCCACTTTCATTTGGAGCTTTCATTTCTATGATCTTTCTTTTTAACACCAACCCTTTTTTCCACGCCATTAATAGCTGATATTAAGGTTATTCTTCTCCCCTAAAATGAACATTTTCTGAAATTGTAGCCACCTTCAGGCCTTAGAAAGTTAGATGACTGTGAGGAAATTACATATTTCTCCAAATCTGTTCTGATTAACAAGCAGGGTCTCAGTAATGGATGCTCTGCAGTGAATGGGTGCCGTCAGAACGAGAGTCCAGACAGCATATATAATATAAAAGCACACATAATCCATACCACTCCAACTTGTGATGCAAAAAAACTTTTGGCTACGTCCATAATCCATAATATTGCTCTCTTTTTGTTGTCTGGCATCAAAATCCACTCACATATTTGTTACTCTGCATATTTCCCCCATGATTCAGGCAACACACAGGCTTCACAAGATGTCAACTGAGTGTTGTGGATTATTGTGATGTTTTTATCTGCTTTTTGGACTCTTATTCTGACGACATCCATTCACTGCAGAGCATCCATTGGTGACATTTCCTCAAATCTAAGGAAATAAACTATACCAATACATTGGATGTCTGAGGATGAGTGCATTGTCAGCAAATGTTCATTTTTGGGGAGAACGTTTCCTTTAATGATAAAAATAAGCTATCACCATTACATCAATGGCACAAAACATCTTTATGATAAGCAGAAATGTTTAGTGGCTACCTTTTTCCAGTTTGTGACACTCTTTCAGCAAGCAACTACTGTTCAGTATTGGGTGCATTACTGTTCAAAAATATATACTAAAAAGGTGCATCACTGAGCAGTGAGATGGATGAGTCACATTACATTAGCCAATATGAAAACATACAAAATGTGTATGCTTTCAAAAACTATTTGGCAGATCATTATTTTTTTTTTAAAGAAAAACCATGTTTAGTCAGCATAACACATTTTAAAAGAACATGAATTTAACACTTTTTGATAAACTACAACAGCAAAGCATGAGGCATCCCATATGAGTATTAGCTTTTTTTCTGGAAGTGTTGTCTTTCCTCAGCATTCCTTTGTTTTAGGAACATTCTGAGATGCTAGACTTGAATGCCTTGTACAGCTTGTTTTATATTTTCTAGCAGGGCCTTGTTCTCTGGACTCTGATAGTGATCTTGATTCGTGTACATGTCCGTTAGCGTGGTCACGTATGCGTCAAAGTTCTGTTCGCTCATCGGCTCCTGTCAAACACAGAGAAAGATTCTGTCAGATAAAATACTGGGTAATACACTTCTGAAACCTGTCATAAAATCTAATTACATCATAAGTTTTTCACTTTATTGCAAAATTGTAGCAATAATTTAAGAAGAGACAACTCAAATGGATTAAACGTATATTCTTTCTGTTAATATTACAAGAAAACAGTAGTCAAAACTAAATATTAACTAAATAAATATTTTCATAAATATTTTGTGTGACTTTAATTTTAAATGTAAAATTTTCAAAGCAAAATCTGGTGAATTCAAAAGGAAGCCAATTCTTAAATTACAGATTTTGCAAACCCTGAAATGAATTTTGGAGCTTCAAACAACTTGTTATAGTCACAATAAAAATTTCAGTAAAAGAAACACAATGTAAACATCAACACAGGTAAACATGATTCAATTCAGTCTAAATAGAAATTGCTGGATTGCTAACCTATAAAATTCACTAATGGAGAAAATATGTGAAGAACGTGAAGAAGGGAACGGAGACATCACGTCGGAAATGATCAACGAATTGGGATCTCGCTTTGAGGGACCAATCTACTTTGCGTGTGCGAAAAAAACGTCAATGAACATTGGCATGCAGCTGCAGCTGATCACTGCGTGAGTATAAACAGGCAGCTGATGCAGTGCATCTTTAGGTTTTCGCTGAGGAGCCAAGACAGTGACGCTTAGCGGCAGTACAGCACCATTGGCAATTGGACATGACTTCTCCGTTCCCTTCTTCAGGGAACGAGGGTTACATACATAACTTCTCAAGGTAATGAATATAACCCTAGTTCCTTGAAGGAACGAGACGCTGCGTCGACGAGACACTATGGAAACGCCCTCAGCATGACAGCTCTGAATCGTATGTGGAATCAGCCAAGGATGAATAGGCAGGTGACGTCACTGGCCAGGAAGCATTTAAGCACGTGGAATGCAGCTGGCAAACTAGCTCCTGTCATGCAGTGGAGCACTGGCAGGGGATGCCGAAAGTGTGGTATCGAGACGCAGTGTCTCGTTCTTTCAAGGAACTATGGTTATATTCATAACCTTGAGACGTTCCTTTTCAGGAACTTGAGCTGTGTCGTCGAGACGCTATGGGAACGAGATGTCCATGCCTCCAGACTTTCAAATTCCCTGCCTAGTTTGTGTTTGTGCACAGCTAGGGCGTGAGAACAGAAGAGTCAGGAGTGGCTCGCAAGTCCAGTCCATGAAAAAGGATAAAAGTGTGGACCACCCCGCAGCGTCACATATCGGCTATGGAGATCGGCAGGGCCTTTGAGGCCGCCACACCGTGTGTTCAGTGCACTCTGACTCCTAGCCTCGGCGAGAGACCAGATGACTCATAAGACATGTTGGTGGCATCCACTATCCAATGGCTCAAAGTCTGCTTGACAGACTTGTCAGACTTGTCAGCAGACAATCTGAAATCTCCTCTATGGGCTCGAAAGGTGGCCCACAGAGGGCTTCTAACATGACAGCCAGGTCCCAGGTTGGTGCCCGGGAACGTACCGGAGGCCTCAACCTCAGCACACAGCAGAGGAAACATATGACCAGGGGTTCTTTACCAACTGTATGTCCAACGAGAGAGGAGTGGTAGGCCGATATAGCCACCACGTAAGCCTTCAGGGTGGAATGTGTAACCCCAGTAGAGAATCTAGCCTGCATGAACTCCAGAACTGTACCGACTGGGCAGTTGACTGGATCTTGCTGGCATTCTCTACACCAGGAAGTGAATAACTGGACTGGAGGATGGTCTCAACAACCGTGTTTGAAAGACCTGTGGCTAAGAGTTGTGCCCCCTCAGAGGCCACACTCTCAGTTTCCACAACTCTGGATGAGGGTGCACTATGGTGCCCCTCGCTAGTGAGAGGAGGTCCCTCCTGATCGGAATCTCCCATGGAGAGCCGTCTAGAAGGGATATCAGGTCCGAGAACCATACTCGGCCCGGCCAGATCGACGCTACGAGCAGTAGACCGACCGCGTCCTGGCGTACTCTCTCCAGAACTCCTGAGAGCAGAGCGATCTGAGAGAAGACGTACAAACAGACCTCGTCACGTCTGTATCCTGACATCCAGACCTTCGCAAGGCTGGATGATACATCACAGATCTTCTTCACCCCTTGAGGTGGAGGATCCACTCTCCGGGCCTCAGCCCCTGTCTCGACAGGATATCCGCTCCTATGTTTTGATGCCCGGGAGTACAGATGGCCTGCCCTCTGAAGTCCTGTAGAGCCTTTCAGTCCTGCTATGTTTCTGGGCAGAAAAACTGAAAGTAGCGCTCACTGGAGATCGCTGTGCCCTGGAGCACTGGTAGGTTTAACAGATTTATCTCCCTATGCGGGGTCTCCTAAAGCACGACCCTCAGGTCTTTCTTTGCTTGGAGTTGCCAACTCCCCTTTTTTGTTTTTTTTAAATCTTGGGGAAGGAAATTTATTTCCCTTTTAGATGGCAATGCTCTGTTTCTGTGTCTCCTTGTATGAGAATCATTTACTCGGCTGAGTCTGCTCCACCCAGCAGTCTCACGAACTGGAGTGCGACTATAGCGCTCAAAATGAGAGGCCAGCAGTTCTTCTGAGCCCTCATCCAGGTCTTTTAGCAGGTCGGCTTGGTACGCCTGTAACATGGCCTCTTTTTTTTTCCGTGTGTAGACCAGCTTAACCTGCTACCAAGTACCCCCTTCCCAGCAGATGAAAACCGGGCTGCGAATGGCTAATACTTCGACACCTTGGTGTGGAAATCGGGACAAAAACGTCAGGCTCCTGCTTTCTGCTGCTGTTCTATTTTTAGATCAGCGGCAACACGAGTTACTGCCTTCAAGAGCTTCTCATACTGGGGCAATAAAGAGACCGCGGCCTCCTCAGCACTCTCATCTCTTCATCCTCAGATGAAGAGAGGAGTAACACAGCATCTCGATGACGCAGCTCGAGTTCCTGAAAAGGAATTGAGACGTTCCCTTTCAGTCAGTCACTCCGAGTCATGTCAGATATGACCAACGAATTGGGATCCCTACCAAAACGCCATGGATGCTGACCCTTCCAGCGTTCTGCAGGAGTTTCCCAAGCTCCCTCTGTCTGGCGTAGGCCGGTTACTGTTTTCAAAGCACTACCCATTCAGTAACTCTGGAGCACTGGGAACGTCCCCATTCAACAGAGATGTACGGAAATCCAGCCTTCCCGTAGGAGGTCTCAGGATGAATGCACATGTGGACAGTATTTCAGTGCATATGGAATATTGGAGCTGATTGAACCCTCTTAGGATGCCAGAAGTCTGCTGGGAAAACAGGTGCTCTAGGTCTTAACCGTGGAGTACACACATGGGGTCCTCTTTGGGTACCCCACATGGACCCCAGCCCTGAACATGGCCTGTCCACAATGCCTCGTCCCTTCAGGGGACCCAGAGAAGGAAGAAACTGCTCCCAAAGGTTTTGGGTAAAACAAAACAAAAGATTCTCCACACGGCCCTCCTCTGGGGGAGGGAGTGGTGCAATTATCCTCTCCCGAAGAACAGCTTCTTCCTGGGTCGTCCGTCTCAGGGCCGCTTGCACCGGCGCTTGCCGCCCAGTTTGGCGGGGGCCTGGACGGGTTGGACGGCTGTCCTGCAGCCCTCTGCCCGTTCTCAGGGATTCAACGTGAGGGCCTGGTGCCAAATGCTCCGCCACATCTGACTGCCGAAGGGACGGAGGAGCTCAACAGGGTCTACTACATGGACATTCTGGAGAAGTTAAAAAGCCGACCCGAATCGGGCCTCCAAGCATTTCTATCCATTTGAGGTGAGAACACAGGAAGATACTGGTTCCACACAAAAGCTATAGAATCTAGCGAAAATGTTCAGGTTGCACAGCCCACAGCTCTACAGATATCTATCAGCAAGGCGCCCAGGACGATGCCACACATCTTGTTGAGTGGGCCCTTAGCCTGAGGGGGCAGAGTACACCCTGTGCTTGGTAGGCCAGGGTGATGGCATCCACTATTCAGTAGGCCATCCTCTGCTTGGAGACGGCATTCCCCTTCTGCCTACCTCCGTGACAGACAAATAGCTTGTCTGAGGTCCTGAAGCTTTGTGTCTGGTCAAGTTAGCATCCTAGTGCTCGGACGGGACAGAGCAAAGCTAGGGCTGGGTCTGCCTCCTCCAAGGGCAGCGCTTGAAGGTTCACCACCTGATCTCTAAATGGAGTAGTGGGAACCTTGGGCACGTAGCCGGGCCGCGGCCACTTTAGTGTTACCTGGGAATCCGTCGGTTGCAGGCACCCGGAATGGGAATGGCGTGAAGTGACCTCAGATGCGAGGAGGTGGCGGGCGAATTGCGAGATGCGTTGGGAACGCAGACTCTTGAGACGGCCCAGGGCGAGCCGAACCGCCAGCAACTCTAGGCAGTTGATGTTCCACTGCAGATAAGGTTCTTTCCAAACCCCTGACACTGCATGCCCATTGTACATGGCCCCCCAACCAGTGGTGGACGCATCCGTGAAGATTACAGCATGCCTGGACACCATGCCTGGGGACGTGGGGCGAACTGAATCGCATAGCTGAGGAGCCAACGAGTTGGATTGGTTAGCTTCATACAAGTTTCCAGAGACCGAACTAGTGGCACCAGCGGGACCTCCGATGTGCCAGCGGGGCGAACACAGAAACCTGGCTTGGGCGTCTTGTAGCCGGTCCGAAGCAGGGTCTGAGTGTATACAACTCTTACCTGCATCCCGGCAGAAGTGAGATGGGTAGTCCCTTGGTTCGTCCTCCCAATCCCCATACTGCTGCCTGTAATGAGAGTGAGTGTGATACAAAACTGGCCTGTCCACAATGCCTCGTCCCTTCAGGTGCCCCGAGAAGGAAGAAACTGCTCTTTTGTCAAGGTTTTGGGTAAAACAAAACAAAAGATTCTCCAAATGGCCCTCCACTGGGGGATGGAGTGGTGCAATCATCCTCTCCCGAAGAACAGCTTCTTCCTGGGTCGTCCGTGTCAGGGCCAGTTTGGCGGGGGCATGGACGGGTTGGACGGCTGTCCTGCAGCCGGCTCCACGACGCTGCCTGGGTGGAGGCTGCTGCGTTGGCTGCCCGGGAGCGGGGGCGCCAGGATACAGCTGCATCGCTACCGACTGCTTCACCGGGGGGACCACCGAATACCCCTTAGCTGTGCTGCCGTCAAGGGTGGTGAAGGAGGACGAGCCATCCATGTCCTAGTGAGCTCGTCATGCACCTCCAGGAAGAAAGGCACCAGGGTGGAGCCCTGTGCACCAGCACGAGCCCCTCCCAGGTACCAATCGTTCAACCTTGAGGGTCCGGGACATGGTGGATGTTTCAACACAATCCTGACCCCCTCTGTGGCCCAGGCAAGCAAAGCCCCCAACTCTGGATCGGTATCCAGCACAGCGGAACGCCCAGTGGACGCCGTACTGGCCGGAACTTCATCTTCAGAGTTTGACTCTCTTTCCGATGCGAATTGACATCTTGTCATCGGGGCGTGCTTCAAGCCCAGGCATGTGAGGCAGCGATTGTCACCCAGCTCCAGTTAACAACCATATCCAGAAACGTACGGGTGGTAGCACATCTTGCTGCTCTTTTAGCATGCTTTTTTAGTGTGCTGAGGCGCACAGGGGAGATGGCCGCCTGAACACAACAGGGGGGTAGTGTAGCCTGCTGTGGCAACCCACTCGACACTAGAACCACCGTAGATGCCGTCACACCAGCCACTTGTTCGGCCGAAGTAGAACGGGGGAGCAGAAAACATGAAGGCTCGACTCTGAAGCGAAAAGCTAAATTTGCACTGCATCAGCTGCCTGTTTGTACTCACGCAGTGATCAGCTGCAGCTGGATGCAATCAGTGCATGCCAATATTCATTAGAGTGTTTTCATACACGCAAAGCAGATTGGTCCCTCGAAGCGAGATCCCAATTCGTCTGTCATATCTGACGTGACTAGGAGTAGGGCTGGGCAATTAATCGAAAAGTAATCGAAATTGACATTCAGAACCTATAATCGATCAAATATTTCCAGGTCAATTATTTCGATTACTTTCCCTTTAAAAACAATACCGCGTGTGGAGTCACG
>JAUMHQ010000078.1:18029398-18041275 GCA_032361165.1 Enteromius paludinosus | reverse complement strand
TTGGAATTTGACCGTTTTTCAGTCGTCTTTTGCAAACACTTGATTTATATAAGAAGTAGGAAACGATGGTGTTTGAGCCTCACAGTAGGTTTTGTCCATGTACTGTTATTATGTAACTGTTATTATTCAACCATGCCAAGGTAAATTCAGTTTTCCATTCTATGGCACCTTTAAATATTTCCAAATATCTGTTCATGAATTATTCTCTTTGACAACCTATCTTTTCTGCTTGTAAAAGTCAGAGTAATATTTTCACTGTTTTATGGATCAAACAAACTGTCAGTCTGGCTCCTCTGTCCCTGGAGAAATAGAAATTAAGCAGGAATTGCACTGAAACCTCCTCTAAATATGCAGCACTGAATAATTTCCCTGCTTCTTCAGTGCCACAGCTATATTTCCGAGCAGAGCTCCTCTCAGGGTTTATAAATAGTCAGCGTGAGCACAGACTGTGTCCCTGGGATGAGATTTGCTGTTCTCCCGGCCGTGCAGATCGCCATTACTTATGCCTGACAAGCTTAGCCTGTGATGTGGCTGTGCTGGCCTGTTTGAACAACATTAAGCCACTGCTGTTTGCACTGCAGGCATGGATATGTTTGAGAAAGCTTGTCCCGGTGTCAGTACGAGACCCCCTCTCAGAGAAAAGAAACAGAGGAGCACTGAACCCATCCACTTAACCTGACCTATCTGCTCTGAGATGTTAAAGGAGTAGGGTTATATCATTGTATTACTGAAGAAGTAGTATGCTCAGAAAATAAAAACATATTTAATGTCTTCTGAAGCTTTCGATAACTTCACAAGACTGAAATTTAGGGTGTTGTAAACTGAAATATTACTATTCTCTGTATCTTTTAAATCTCATTTGGACATGCTTTGCTTATTTTATTTGTGGATATTTAGGGTGTTCATAAGATTGTGAAATTGTGAAAAAGAGGGACAATGTGAGTGGAAACTGGTAATGTCTGCCTTATGCAAACTAACAGACTTGCCACGTATGTGATTTGTCTTTTAATTCTTCTTTATAGAACTTGCCCTCAAAGTGAACCAAGTACAACTTTTGGTAGTAACACTACAGATTTTTTTCAATAATTTATCCAGACCATGTATTTTTCATGGGTTTTTGGCGCAAGAGCAAAAACAAAAATATAGTTACTCTTTCAGTTGAATCAGTTCAACGTTACATATGGGAACTCGCCAGAGAGGCCAATTGCCTTTGAGCTTTACACAAAAGGCCAATGAAAATTGGCATGCACTTGATTGCGCTCAGGTGTACCTCATCATCACTGCGTGAGTATAAGAGGGCATGAGCGGAGTGTACATGCAGATTTTCGCTTCAGAGCCTTCGGCGTTTTGAGTTTCTACAGGAGACCCCCTCTGCGAGACCTGGAGAACGATCGAGGAAGAGTCCTGATTTCAAGAGTTCCGGCTATCCTGCTCTCTCGTCTGACAGCGTTTCATCTGGGCGGCTGTCAGCGGATCCTCCGGGCTGACTGTACCAGTTATCTTGCAAAATCCAGCAAGCAAATACCTCTGAGTGTACAGTTGTACCGCGTAAGGTCTTCCCTGGGCAACCGGGAGAAAGAGCAAATTTTCTGCACTTGGGGAAACGTTCTGTAACTGGATGTCTAGGTGCAGGAGTTTCCTCACCTCTTCGGACGGTCACGAGCACTGCCTCACGAGCCTGGGCCGAGAGCACGCTGAGGAAGCGTTCTTGGATGGTCAATGCGTTCACTGTGAGTGTATGACCATGGCTACATTGCCCCTCGCGTCCTTCTCATGGGAAGTCGTTGGACCATAGCAAGTTCACGGCTCCCATGGCGAGGTGCCTGGGGGACCTCCAGATGACTGTTCAGAATGCTCTGTCCGGTGTGACAGCCCCGCAAACTTTTGATGCACCGCGTAGTCCCCTGGTCCTCCCGAAGGAGACCGCTCCCCCCGTAACAGGGCTGAGTGTGTCCTTCGGGACGCCCCTAGAGATTGAGATGTCTTCTGCAGCATCAGAGGGTGAGTCAGATGTTGAAGTTGAGGCTGCATTGGGAGGGAGCCGCGCTGAATGCTGTCTCCAACTAGAGGTTGGCTCATTGGGTGGTTAAAGCCATCTCCCTTATACCAGGGAAAGCCTTGCCCTTAGGACTGTAAGAACAAAAAAAATCACTCAATGAGAGTGTTGTTTCATCCTATGCGACGGGCTCATGGTGCCTTAGCAGATATCTATAGGGCTGCGGGCTGGGCGACACCAACACCTTTGCCAGGTTTTACGACCTCCACGTAGAGGCTGTGTCTTCTCACGCCCTCACTGAGGAAAGCAGGTGAGCGAGAGGGCCGGCTGGTGTTTCCCTTCAATTATATTCATAATTGTATCAATATATTGCATTCCTTTATTTCCACATGCGAGAACTGTGTGCTCCGCTCCCCCGACCACCTGCTTCAGTATAATTGGCAAACTGTCGGGGAAGGTTACGTGCAGATCCTCTGCTGACAAATTTGAAAAGTATCTCGCCTGTCAGCAGGGGGTCTCCGCGTAACGAGGCCTTAGAGTCGTGGCCTGTTCCATGGGTGTTCCCATATGTAACGCCGAAGTGATTCGACTGAAAGGGTAACGTCTAGGTTACGAATGCAACCCACGTTCCCTGCCACCTTTCATGCCACGACTCTGAGGTTGCGCTGACGCTGGCTCGGCTCTTCAGTGAAAACCTGCATGTGCACTCTTATACTCACGCAGTGATGAGGTGCACCTGAGCGCAATCAAGTGCACGCCAGTATTCAGTGGCCTTTTGTGAAAAGCTCAAAGGCAATTGGTCTCTCTGGCGAGTTCCCATATGTAATGTCTCCGTTCCCTCCTTCAGGGAACGTGGGTTACGTTCGTAACCTAGACGATATGCTGTAAGTTGAAAATATTGTCACAATACCGAGCTATGTAAATACAAGATATATTTGTAGCCTTAAAAAGCAGAACAGTGAAGGCAGGTTGTTCTCAAACTCTTAAGTCAAATAATTTGAAGAACTGGTTGTGTGTTATGTAATATGTGCTTACCTTTAAGGTAGTAGGGCTTCTTTAGGCCATCATGGTGAAGACGTGTCTTCCGCTCCTCCGCATAGCTGTGCCTTAAACCATCCTCATGCAAATGCAGTCTATCTCTCCTGACTGCTTCCGAAGCCATTTTTTCCCGCAAAGCTTTGGTCCGCTCTGTTTCCAGTGCTATGGCCTTCTCCAGCAGTGACAGGTTGCCTTTGGTCATGTCGAAAACGTCCTCTGAGCGGTCCGACGTGACTGAGGTGGTGTCTTCATCACAATCCTGGAAGCCCTTGTGCTCTGCTGCGCAGCTGGAGAAAGTTTTGGAGCGTGGGCTGAGCTGCTCCTCAAGCTTCATCAGGTTGACCATGTCAGAGTAATTCCTCTCGAGGATGCGGGACTCCTCAGGACTCTGATGCTGCTGCTGGGCCTCTTGATAAAGCTGATGAATCTCCTAGTAAGGATGCATATAATTAACTAGTAAACTGTTAACTGACAATGATTTTTCCCCCCAATGAATACTACTGTATCTGTTCAAAAGTAATTTATAAAAAGTAGTGCTGTCAAATGATTATCATTGCTATTAATCATGATTAACTGCATCTAAAATAAAAGTTTTATATTAAATATTATATGCGTTTGTGTAATGTGTATATTTATTATGCATATAAATACAAACACATGCATGTATATGCATATTTAAAAAAAATTGTTATATTTATATAAAAAATATACTGTATGTGTGTCTTTATAAGTGTCAAGTAAAGTTCTAGTGCAGGGTTGTCCAAACTCGGTCTTGGGGGGCCGGTGTCCTGCAAAGTTTAACTCCAACTTGCATCACCACACCTCCAATAAAGTTTCTAGTACATCTAGTAAGAGCTAGATTAGCTGCTTATGGTGTTTTTGATTGGGGATGGAGCAAAACTCTGCAGGATACCGGCCCTCCAGGACCAAGTTTGGTGCAGACCTATTCTAGAACTTTACTTGTTTGCATTTTTTGACACAGGTCTGTCTCGTTCCACAGTTGCACTCACTCACCAGCCCACAGGGCCTAAAATGTATGCGTTGCCAGATGTTGCAAAGAAAACAAGCCCAAAATAAACATTAAAGTTTATAAATGCCCCCTTGGATGATGTATAAAGGACATTTTTAGAAATTTATTAAGGACCAAAGCGTTCTTTTAATGTTACTGGAAGAAACCTTATTCATAACTTTGCCATAACCATGCCAAAATTTTGAGAACATTCCCAGTTATCTGGGTTAACATGAATAATTAAAAACCAGTTATCCCTACCTGCTGGTTATTGATGAGCCGCTCGGCTGGTTTGGTCTCGCTTAGCTTGCGTGCCAAGTCAAAGCACTGGTTGCGAAGACACTCCAAACTGCTCAGACAAACTTCCTCGTCACTTTTCTCTGCCATCTGACCATTAGCGGTGGGTTTCCCACAGTTACCGCTGAGTCCATTACGGATGGATCCATTTCCGTTTAGATCGCAGTCCATGCTTTCACTCCCATCATCACGAAAGGGCTTTTCGTGGAGGTTTTCTAAAAGCGTGACTCCGTGACCCTGGGCCAGGAGCTTTAGAGAGTCCACAGTCTCTCTTACCACATCACTGTTCACATCTAGACTCAGCTCCCCTTTCCTTGAGCCCACCTCATCCTCATCTTCTTCATCTTCGTCGTTGTCTTCTTCTTCCTCGTCCTCCTCCTCTTCCGCACTGTTTGAGGAGTTGCTGTTCATCTCGGACTCGGTCATGGCCCTGTAAGCGGCGTCCTCTGCGATCTTACCCAGGTTAAGCAAAGATTTGGCCACCAGTTCATCGTAGTTGTCATACTCATCGTTGTTGTTGTTGTCCTTCTCCATAGAAGGGCTTGTTCTGCTGGGACTGCAATTCATATGGTCACTCTCTGTGAAAGACAAACAAATATTGCTTTACCAGCTGTAGCAGCTCAGCAGATAACTTTTGTTTCAACTGGATTATCCAAAAATTGTTTCATTCCATACCTAACACTTGTTTGACTCTGAACCATGCTTGTTTAATGGCCATAAGCAACTCAAGGTTCAGATACAGTCATGGCCAAAAATATCGACACCCTTGGTAAATATGATTAAACAAGTCTTTGAAAATTAGTCTGCATTGTTAATGCATTTGATCTTTTATGCATACAAAAACATAAAAATCTAAGCTTTCATTGGATAATAAGAATTTAAAATAGAGGGAAATATCATTATGAAATAAATGTTTTGGGTTCTTTTTTGTTTGTTTTTCTCAAATACATGTTGGACACAACTATTGGCACCCCTAGATTTTCTTGAGTAAAATATCTCTGTTCACCTAATAATAATTTATGACGTAATGTAATGAGACAACATTTTGCCATTTTACAGTACGTTGTTCTATATTTCTAGTAAATCCATTATTATTGTAATACTACATGTTTTCTTCAAAATTCTACATGTAACTATAACCCACTGTAGATGCCATTTTAAGACGTTTCTCAGTAAAAAACCAAGTATAAAAAAAGTTTTATACTGATCAAACAAGCTTCAATTGACCTGAGTCGGCACCAATATCCTTGTGGTTAGTGTTTATGTATAGTGCAACTGTGCTCATGGTGATCTGAATTTGATTCCTGTCTCTAGGTCCTTTAACGATCCAATTCATGAATGAATTTTCCGAAGTGAAACAAACTTCAGCAGAATTCCCCAACAGGAGTAGTGAGCAATGAACACTGCCTAGGGCTCATATCAATTTGAACACAGTTTATGCACATAGCTCTCTAACAAGTTCTCTGTGAAAAAGAAAGATATGCATGGAACTTGAAATAGGGACAATTAGATTTTAAAAAAATGAGAAAAACCTAAACTTTTTTAACTTTTTGGTAAATGAGCAACAACAAAAAAAATGTATATCAATACATTTTTCTTTACTTGCACCTTACACCTTACTTTAAACAGCACTATTGTGTTATTTGGAACATATTGTAAAATATAAAAAGTTAAACTAATATTAAACCAACAATATAATAGTTCAAGCAATATTTCATAAAATAGGTTTAGTAGGTATAAAACAAGGCATAGTGTAAAATCAGCTGGTCATTATTCCGACTGATTTTAAGTAACTTTGAAAGTTTATTTCGCAATAATGATTCTTTGGTTCTATTATCAAACTTCTATGAGTGCATTCCAACCTCAGAAATCGCACAGTTATTGAACTGAATTGAATTAACATTGAACTGACCCTGGCATCATACAAACATCTAGGAGACTTCTATTTGATGTCTGCATTTACATCTGCAAGATGTATTATTTACAGTGTCTGCTCATCTGCACTACATCTATAGGACGTTTACTTTTAGATGTCGAATAGACGTCTATTAAATGTCTTTAAGATGTTTATAATTTAGAATGTATGTAAAATTGACATCTGCCAGATGTTTTTAGACAACAGATGATTTCCAGATCAATAAATCTTTAACAAACATCTTTTTGGGGCCTTTTATACTTGATTAACTTCACAACATTGGCACTGTTAATGAACCAAACTGAATCAACACAAACTGAATTTAGTTGAATAATGACAACAATAATGTTGTGTTCTGAAGAGCTGCTTTGCCACCAAATTTCATTCAACTGATGAATTTTAAAACATAACTTTTTTTTGAAGATTCAAAAGTATCATTATGCACTGTAAAATCTTATTAGTTGGGCTTACTTGAAAAAAGCATGCAAACCGATTGCCTTAAAAAATTTGTACTGACAAATGCTTAGTTAGTATAGTTTACTTAAATGAGAGTTATAGTAAAAAAGAACTGTATGGTTTACTCGATCCTTTACTTTAGGTTTACTCACTGACTTGGTATAGCTTCTCACTGACTCCCAGAGTGCATTGCAGCAGAATAAATTATGCAATTGCTTTGTTTTACAGTTGTTGTTTTAATTTGCAAATTTAACTTGCTGTCTCGTGTCAGTAGTAGCACAACAAAAAGAGCAAATAAAATTGTTATACAATTAAAGAAAGTGAATTAAATTTTCTTTGTTATCATTGTTGTGATTCACGTGTTGAATGATGAAGTCAGCGTGTGATTTCAGCATATTACCACAATATTTTTTATGTCATAAATTTTATGTTTTACTGTATGTCATACAAATTCTCAAGTGATTAATGAATAATATCAAAAGTGTTAAAGAAGATTTATTCAAAAGAAAACTTGAGAAAAAGTACTAGAAACTGATATAATATCTATATAATAGATTAATTAAATGATAGGTCACCTGTTTAAAGTAACCTATTTATTACTTTTCTTCCTTTTGAAACCAAATGGCTCTGATTTCATGTTGCATCACTGCATTAATTGGAAGAAAATCATACCGATAAAGACATGTCCAAGAAGTGTTCAACCAAAGGGAATGCTAATCACTGTAATGGTAGGTATAAAAAGGGGGGGTATAAAAAAATTATGTGGCATATGTCATGTTCAGTTGTATTGAAAATTAAACAAGATGACTTTGTTAAACGAGTGAATTTAACTAGGGAAATATAACAGACATGGGGAAATTTTTCTTCTTCCTCGGATGTTGTGTTGTGCGTTAGCAACAAATTGAGAGGTGCACTGCTACCTCTCACTGCGTTATTAATGTCATTAGTTTTGTTGTGGCTACTTGAATATTCTTAGTAAGGCTTACTCATAGCAGCAAGTCATTTTACTTGGCAAAATGTATCTGTAACTTAATGACTTTATGAGTATAACAACTAAGGAAAGGTAACTAAAGGTAAACTATTAGATTTTACAGTGTAGAAGATATATATTAATTACATCTAATTATTTTCACTATATTTGTTTGCTAAAGTCATTAGCTTAGCTTCATGCTAACAACAGAATATTAGTGAAGTGCAAACTGCAGCGCATGATTACCTGTTAATGAAGCTGTGTCTGTGAAGAGCCAAATCGGTTACTTATAAGGTTTTAATTCAATTAACACACTGGCGACAACTGCTCATGCAGTCAGCTCACTGGGTTTTGAGACAAAGCCAATATCTTAGGTAAGAAAACACAGCACAGAAAAAAGGGTTAATGCCAATACATGTGGGAGTTTGATTGTTAATTAGACTAGAAGGCTCTGTCAGGTCTGATTGCAGAGCGTAGTCCTGCCATGTGCGGCTGGCTGGGCTGTCTGAAGTGGATGAGACATGTCTGAGACACATCTCACGCCTACTCCCTGATTTAGCAGACATTCACAGACCACCAGAATCGACCCACTGAATACTGAAAAAAATTGGTAGGCAATAATGCTACCCCATTAATCAGACAACATGGATGCTTCAGGTCTAGAGATACAAGTACGGCCATAATACTATATATAATTTTACTTTTACGTAATTTCTAGGGATGCACAATCATGATTTTTCAAGTAAGAAACAGGAAAAAATAAAAATATACATACACAATTACTTAAAACTGTTCTTAAATGAAAACATGAGCTGTGACCTTGTGAAATTGAAGGCAACAACTGCATAGTTACAATCTCAACAACGCAATCAACACATAATTCAACAGTGCAAGCAAAGATGTTACTTAATCAGCATTCAGCCTTTTTTAAATTTGGTGTAAAGAAAAAAGGTATTTACCAGTAAAAAGAAATAAATCCAAAATATGCTGTAAATAAATTTTTCCAAAATGTTAAATCACATAATGTTTAGTGCAACAAGTTAAACAAAGATGCTACAGTAGGTGCTTTTTAAATAAAAATTAGTCAATGTAATTTTAAGGTAAAATAAAAAATCAACCCGCATAGAACTAACATTTATCTCTGTCTTTACAAAAAGAAACATCTCATCTTTGTCACAAGTTAGTATGTTTTGTTTCTCATCCAAGACTTTATAAGCAACCATGTGTTAGATGATGCACTAAACAACCGTGCGCTTGCACAAGTTTAGCAGCTCTGTTTTACTTCTTGGTATCTGTGTTTTTAGTTTGTTATGCACACATTACATATTCACTAATGGTTACAAAAGAGTGCGCATGCGCATGCACTTACGGAAAAGTTGGCAGAGAAAAAAACAGCTGGTTCCGATTTATGGCAGGTCAACCCTAGTTATTTCCTCATATTCTTCAGCTGGGATGTTCAACGCACGCAGCACGGTGTGCATTAGCAGATTTGGCATAAAATACAACAAAACAACGTAAAAAACGTTTTAAAATATAAAATGTATGTTCATTTGCAATAGTTATGTTAACAACTATAAAAAGACATTTATGAAATTAAAATAGCAAATCTGGGGCCTGTTTCAGTAAGGAGGTTCAAACAACTCGGAGTTTAAACTTGAACTCTTAATTGACCAACCCAGAGATTAAAAACGTCTCAGGTTATGCATATAACCCTGTTCCTTGAAGGAACGAGACGCTGCGTCGACGAGACGCTTTGGGAACGCCCTCAGCATGACGGCTCTGAATAGTGAGTAGAATCAGCCATTGATGAGTTGGGACGTCATGGCGGGTGACATCACTGGCCAGGAAGCACATAAGCACATGGAAAATGCCGGCCAGATAGCTCCTGTCATGAAGCGGAGTGCCGGCAGGGGATGCTAAAAAGTGTGGTTTCGAGATGCAGTGTCTCGTTCCTTCAAGGAACAGGGTTAGATAGATAACCTGAGACGTTCGTTTTCAGGAACTCGAGCTGCAAAGTCGATATGTGTGGAGGCCACTGAAAGGGTCTGCAGGTCACCTACTGTCCTCAGAGAACACAATGCTAGAAAAAGTGTGGTCTTTATCGTTAGCAAACGATCTGAAATCTCCTCTATGGGCTCAAATGGTGGCCCACAGAGGGCTTCTAACACAAAAGCCAGGTCCCATTTTAGGGCCATAACTTCCATTTTAGGCCATATAGCTTCCTCGTAGATGGAGCTCTGGATTGGAGAAGGGTGTCAACAACCTCGGTTGATAGACCGAGTTGATAGACTAAGAGTTGTGCCCCCTCAGAGGCCACACTCTCAGCCTCCACAACTCCTGGCACGGGTGCACGATGGTGCCCCCCGCTTGTGAGAGAAGGTCCCTTCTGATCGGTATCTCCCAGGGAGAGCCGTCTAGGAGGGATATCAGGTCCGAGAACCAAACTCAGCCCGGCCAGAACGGTGCTAAAAGCAGTAGGCTGACCTCGTCTGGGCGCTCTCTCGCCAGAACTCCAGGGAGCAGAGCAATCGGGGTAAATGCGTACAGCGGAAGCCTCGGCCACGTCTGTACCATGGCATCCAGTCCCAGAGGAGCTGGATGAACTAGAGAGTACCAGAGGGGACATTGCAAGTTCTCTCGAGTTCCACCTCTGCCCTGTAGTATCTTCTCCAGATCTGCTCCACCACATCTGGGTGAAGCATCCATTCCCCGGGCCTCGGCCCCTGTCTCGACAGGATGTCTGCTCCTACATTTAGATGCCCGGGAATATAGGCGGCTCTCAGTAAAAGGGGCCTCTCCCGGGCCCACACAAGGATCTGGTGTGCCAGCTTGTACAAGGGGCGCGAACGCAGACCTCCTTGGTGGTTGATGTAAGAGACAAGAGAAGTGTTGTCAGTGCACACCAACACGTGTTGGTCTCTTACGTCTGTGAAGAAGTGTTTGAAATAGCATTTCTAGACAGTAGATGTGCCACATAAGATGGCGACCTCTCCCGGACCTTGGGCTGCAAGAGACAAGAGACACACATCCGCATTCTGCGGCGACCAGGATCTCCCAGCACTGGGCCCTCTTTCAGTCTTGTGACTGCGGTGAGGATCGAAACTACTCGAGCAGGTGTCATATGAGCCTGCATTGTGTTCGAGTCCCACACCAAGCCTGGATAAGTGGTTCTCTGAGCTGGAGAAAGAACACTTTTCTTGGCGATCAGTTTTAGAAAAAAAGTGTTTGAGTACTCAAAATACTGCCAGCATTTCTAGGCAGTTGATATGCCAGTAGATGGTGACCACTCCACAGACCTCGGGCTGAGCGACCACTTGTGATCAGTTCCCAACCAGTGAATGATGCATCCGTCGCTAGCGCAATGCGGCGAGCAGGATCTCCCAACACTGGGCCCTGATTCAGGAACGAAGGTTTCCTCCACATGTCTTAGGCACGTACAGCTCGGCGTGACACTTTGATCATGCAAAGGGGATTTCCCCTCAGGGATATGCCTTTGTTCCTGAGCCATCACTGTAGGGGTCTCATGTACAGCAGGCCAATAGGTATGACATTGGACTATTGTACTAGCCTAACCTGCTGTTGAGTACCCCGTGCCCACCAGCATTTTAATGTAATACTTAAAAGCTTAGAGGGCTGGGATGGAGCCTTAAAGACAGCATAGAGAGAGAGATGGCTCGCAAACGAGCGTCTACTCAACTCATAGCAACGTCTTATAACCGCCTTTTTTTATTATTATTAATTTATTCAGAGGGATGAAAACTAGCCGTGATTGGCCCAATTTCGACACCTAGGTATGGAAATCATGATAAAAACAGCAGGCTCCTCTTGAAGGCATTTATTTACTTTGGCAGCGTCTGTAAAAATATTTGATTTCTCATTTAATACAGCGCCGTACTTTTCATCGCTGCTGCCGCTCTATTTTTAGATCAATGGCAGCGTGAGACACCGCCTTCAAGCCTCATACTGTAGGAGAGGAGCAGCGCTGCGCCACCTTGACCAGGGGAAGTAGCAGAACGCGCTTCCGATCTAGCCAAGCTGCCGCTCGACCCCGTGGCGGAGGAACGAGATAGGGACACGCCCGTCTCGGATTCCTCTCGATAGTAGAATGCAGCAGCATGGCTGGTCTTCAACAAGCCCAAAAGGGCCCATGTCACACCTCTCTTCATCTCCCTGCACTGGCTCCCAATTGCAGCTCG
>JAUMHQ010000078.1:18004034-18016229 GCA_032361165.1 Enteromius paludinosus | reverse complement strand
GGTCTTCCTTTCCTGGGTCGGTCCTCATGTGTGCCAGTTTTGTTGTAGCGCTTGATGGTTTTTGCGACTCCACTTGGGGAAACAATTAAAGTTTTTGCAATTTTTCAGACTGACTGACCTTCATTTCTTAAAGTAATGATGGCCACTCGTTTTTGTAAAGAGCATTTCACAATACAACTATTACAATTTTAGCACAGTTAACATCTTTATGCCTCATAGTTGCATTTTGCAGAATAGTGCTGGATAATAAAAAAAGTATTCTGTATATATTTAATTCATTTCACAAGCAATCATGCAGTTGATATCTTGATACCTTATCCAAGTAGATTGTACATGTATGAAAAAAAAGTTAGTCACATTTAGATTTCCAACTTAATTTGAATAGCTGTGTAAAAGTGACAGAAAAAAAAGCTTATTTATTGGTTCTATAAAAAATTAAATAAAAAAAGCAATACTGCATATAGACATCAAATTGTTCTATGGCTGAATATGTTAAAATTATTATTAGTCAGTGGATATTTAATAATCATTATTACAATAATCAGTATACATAATGCAATGTCTCTGTTGTGTAGTGCGTCAGCTTAATGGCTGCAGATACAGTATGTGTGTGTCTGTGTTTGAGTGTGTGTGTGTGTGTGTGTGTGTGCGTGCAGTAGTCTAGGCTTTGATGGGACGCAGACAGTTAGAAGTAAACAGAGGGAGGTTTGGAGAAGCTTGGCGCCTGCAGCATTAGCCTCCTACACTGATGAGACACACACATCCTCAGCCTTCACCTGAACTGACCCTCGGAAAGACACGGCCTGCATGCAGTGTGCTTCAAACACTGAGACTTTTCACAAGGAGTCTCAATCCACATTTCTAACTGAGATGAATAAGAAAAGAAGGTCAGGCATGCAATAAAGACAACTTGCATTTGCAGATCATTTTACTTCATCCATTTTTATGTGAAACATAGTGAAATTTTTGATTTAATCTATTGGGAATTGAGTTTTTGGCCAGAACATGAAAACAGAAGGTCACGTAGCTCATTCATTTATTCTAATACAACAACAAGGTCCCATTGTAATGAATTAAAAAAAATGTGCAATACATTTATTCTGGTTTTTATCTTTGTTACAATTAGTTAAAGGGTTAGTTCACCCAAAAATGTAAATTATGTCATTAATTACTCACCATCATGTCATTCCAAACCCATGAGACCTTCGTTCAACTTCAGAAAGATAAGATGTTAAGATATTTTTGATGATATCAGAGAGCCATCTGACCCTCCATAGACAGCAACACAACTGAAATGATCCCAGATCCAGAAACATAGTAAAAACATCAGTAAAACCATCCATGTGACATCAGTGGATTAAGTACAACACTGCAAAGAAAACAACAACAACAAAAAAACATTCTTCTCCCCTGAATTACATCTTCCACCATTTTAGAGAGTATCATAACAAATGCGTATGCTTTCCAGTCAGCGTAAACAACCAGAGTGTCACGATACAAGGGAAAGGAGGCGTGCGGGTTCAGTTGCAAACAGTGTTTATTCAAGCTCAGGGTCAGGCAGACAGGGTCGAGCACCGGCAAACAGGATCAGAAGAGACAGAGACAATAGAGTAAACGATATCCAGAGCAAGGGTCGATTTACCAGCAAACAGAGTCCGAGGGAAGAAGCAGAGCGAAGGTCCGTGGGGAAGCAGAGGTCGGCAACGGGAAATCCAGATAACAAGACAATAGAAAACAAAACACGAATGAAATACGAGAACCAGGTAGACAGTGTAATGAACCGTAACCATGACAAATGCAAATGGGGCTTTTATACAATAGGAAGTCCAGGTGCAAACAAGGAGGGTGGAGACAACAGATTCATAATAAAAGTCCGGGAAATGGCAAACAGAGTCAAACACACGCAAAAGAAGTCCAGGGATTGCAGTTTCTAGCTGGCAACTCCAGCTGGGCGTGACACAGAGATTACTGTACGCTCATGCGCGTGCTTTCCCCCGGATGTAAACAAGGTGGATTACTCTCTAAAATGGTGGAAGACGTAAGTCAGTGGAGAAGAACGGTTCAATAAATGGAGTTATTTTTGTTTTCTTTGTGAAAAAAACAAATATATTTTCCTAGCGTCGCAAAACTGATGTTGAATCACATGGACTATTTTACCAATGTATTTACTTTGTTTCTGGACCTGAGATCATTGCAGTTGTGTTGCTGTTGATGGAGGGTCTGATGCTTCTTCAATATCTTCATATGTGTTCTGAAGATGAACGAAAGTCTTACAGGTTTGGAACAACACAAGGGTTATTAATTAATGAATTTTCATTTTTGAGCGAATTAACCCTTTAACTACTAATAAGCAGCAAATTAGGAATTTATTGAAGAAAAATCGTATTTAATAGTGAATAAGTGTGTTACCTGTTCTAGAGTGTTACCAAAGGTTTTAAAATGTAATTCATTCTTGTAATGGAAACTGAATTTTCAGCATGATAACTCCAGTAACACATGGTTCTTCAGAAATTATTCTAATATGCTTTTAAGCTAAATAATATAACATGCTTTTTCTAAAATATCAATTACATTTTTCGAAACAGTTTTTAAAGTAATAATCATAATAAGAAATGTCCCAGCGGTTTAGATAATTTTTATAAGCAATATCCCACCCTCTCTCTAATCTTTAAACAGGACATTTTTGCTGCTTTACCTTTAAGAAACGCCTCCTTCATTTGCGAACGTGTTAACGTCTCGAATATCTGACGTCATTTGAGGATTTCAAAACAAGCCATTTCTGCAGCTTTTATCTCAAAAGATCAAAGGAAATACGATTTCTCATGTGACCCCTTTCAACATTTTTTCCTGATATCTTCATATTGCAGTGAGACTGGCATCATCCTTCCCGTGCTCAACAGTGTATTTAAATCTATCTTCTCTCTGACTCTAGAGGGATGGACTCTGCCAGGCTCGACTAGATCAGCAGCCAGACACTCAGGCGGTGGCAGTCCTGGATCACGTCTCTATAGTTTTCTGTCTCCCCAGGGAGCCGGCGGCTCTCGAACACACACTCACAGCACCTTATCTCCTCACTGGTGCTCTATTCATTAGAGCTGAAACCAGAGTGTTAGAGCTGTTCGTGTGTTGAATGAACAAACAGTGCCTCTTCTCTTTTGTTCATCGTTGTGTACACACTTGTAAGATCTCCTAAAAACAGCATACTGTATGCAAAATGAATGCAGAATACAGAACAAAACTAAAAAATAATTTGAAAATATGTGACTAAGGGGTTAAGTTTTTGCAAAAGATACAGTGCACCATACGTCTTTGAGCTCTTTTATCATGACTTGTATCATGATGCTCTGCATTGCAATTTGGGCCACTTTAGCCTGCAGTGTGAACTAAGCCTAAGCTAACTGGCCCATGTTAAACAGCCAAACTATATAGATACTAGGAAAAAATAGTAATAGTTTGTGATGTTGACAAACAAGTTTTGGGAGGAGCTATAATGCAATGATTAGTTTCAGCTGTTTCCAATCCCCTAATCAGTCTCAACCAATCAAATTCATAAGCCTTCCCCTTAAATAGGCCTCCTCTTCCTCCTTTCTTCATCTCGTTACGCATCCCTCCTCCACCCCTTCTCCCCCGATTCTTCGCTCCTTCCCCACACTCGTCCCGCGCCCTTGCTCTCTGTTGCGCCGTGTCTCGGGGGAGTGATCTCTAAATAATGCGCTGCAGCCCAACACTGATAGGCACCAGTTTTCACTAATAGTTGCCTATTAGCATGCTATTTTATAAAATATTGGCTGTTTATTAGTATTTGTAAAGCACTTATTCTGAATGACCATATTCTAGATCCCTAACCAATAGCTGAATTTAACAACTTCCTTACTAACTATTAACAAGCAGCTAATTAAAATTTATTTGGGCAACAGCCATAGTTCACCAGTAGGTTTGTTAATAGTGAGAATTGGAATTTTAAAATAAAGTGTGACTAAAAAATCTTGAAAACGTATTTTACTCATAGTCTCAAACTTTTCTATGAATGACGAAATAAGCACATACAAATGATTAGGTTTAGATAAGCATCATGCAAATATTATAAATTCTACATTTGTCTTTCTGCGACCATAGTCAATAAATAATTACGTAAGCAACAGCTTCATACAGACATATGAAATCAAATGTCCACAAAAGTACTGCAGCAAATTTCGCAGGTAGAGAGTGCAGCAGAAAAGACTCGACAGCAGCAGTGGAAAAGGACGTTTGAAAGTACACTGTGAAGGGAGCAGCCAAACGCTAAACGCATTCCTCTGTATAATAACAGTCCAATGGAGCAGATGGCAGGTGTTGTCAATGATGGTCGAGAGCGCTGCCAATATTCTCTTCCCAACCGCAACCTCGAAGAGGTCGAGGCCGAGCATTTTGGACAGAGACTTTTGGCATGCCCAGTCTGGATGCTACTGCACACACTTTTAGGAAAGACGGCAGCAACCACCACTGCAATTACGCCAATATCTATGTGTGGCCATTTCTCAAATTACACACTTGGCGTAAACTTACGCTCTTGTGGTCTTTTTAAGTCCCGTAGACCGTCAAAAACAATTGTATACTGTTGGTCTTTTCACAAAACACATCCTTTAAAAGCTCTACATTAAGTCACAATGTTATAGCTTATGCACTTTACCATTGAGCAAGTACCATTGAGTAGGAATGTAATTATGATACAAGTGATCCTCCGCATTTACATGTAGCTCTATTGTATTTATAATGTTGTCTAACACATATAACAGTGTCAACAGTGACTCGGGCACACATCTGAATGTTCAGTGCAATCAAGAGCTTTAAATCGGTTTTGTTCTGTCGAGCGATTTAAATACTGGACCGTTTTGTTCTATTAGAGATTTAAATGTTTGCCAGTTTTGCTCTAAGTGCTTCAAATGTTGGTCAGTTTAGTAAAGAGATTCAAATGTTCACCTGGTTTTCTTCTATTAATAGATTTAAATGTTGGTTAGCTTTGTTTGTTCGTTTTATTCTATTCAGAGACTCAAATGTCGGTCTGTTCTAATAAAGGTTCCAGAGGAGGTTTTCACAGTGATGCCATAGAAAGGAAAAGTTAAAGTGGCTCATTTGTGTTTCTTTGATATGCCCCCGATGTAATATTTTGCAAAGCCTGCACTATTAAACTGCTAGCCAACACTGTGGCATTACATCACCAAAATGTGGATTTGGAACAGGACCAAAATGTCTGAGGCTGGCAAGTTTTCACATGCCTTTCTGGAGACCTTATCATATGAAGTCTGAGGCAATGGATTGTAACGGTACAAAACCTTCATGCAGACCTTCATCATTTTGACACCTTCAAGGTCTGCTGCCTTCTTCACCTGGTCAGCTGGGATGCAGTGATAATGATTTAAAAAAGGCAAAGTGCATAATTTCCAGTCTAATTAGTAACCTTTGTACCACATCTGAGTTCTCAGATAAGTACACCTATAAACAAAGCTTAGTTTCAAAGAAATCATGTGACTAGATAAATATTGTACAGCTGCTAGAGGTAAACAATATTATACTGGCTTGGAGCTGCGTATTCCTTGACATTAGCCATCAGCAATGTTTTATCTTTGGTCATTGCTTAGGCTTAACTGATTAGTCAGCAGTTATTCAAATTAGGAGTTGTAGGTTGAAAGTGTGTAACTGTGATGTAGCAGTGAGAATGAATGATTACTCACATTTGTTGAGCTTGATCCTACAATAGCTGTACTCTGAAACTCTGCCAGTAAGTCGGATAACCTATAAATAAAATGTAGTGTGCATGCTTTATTCTAATGTTGATTTGTCCAGGATTGCTGCACTATGTGGGGAAGCCATAAATGGCAGCGTTAGCATCAGAAATTCGACGTCATGCATTTGCCACTTGAAGTCTTATATCTCTAGCCTAATGCTTCATCCTTGCTTTTTCTCATGACATTTATCCCTCGGTGCATCTCATTGCATTGCCCCCTGCTCCGTTTCCACAGTTCTCTGTGATCTTGAGTCACTTGATCTCCAGAACACAAGAAGTGGTGGAAACACCAGAATAAAAGGCCAGCAAAAACAAACACAACATCATCGCTCTGTGCTGTATATGACTGGAGAATCTGAAAACCTCCAGAGGATTTTCAACAAACACAATGTCCCTATACAGTATATTTCGAACCTTTCATTGCACTAGAACTATTACACCCAGAGGATCTAACACCAAAACACAAAGCAATATTGTATATACAGTTCGGTGCAATGAAGAATGCCCTGACTTGTACATCAAGGAAACAAAGCAACTGCCGCATAAGCGCATTGAAGGGCAAAACCCTCAGGGCAGATTACAGATGCTTCAAATGGGCAGTTTAAGAGGAGCGCTAGAGTATCCATCCCTGCAAGGCCATATAACTATTTGTCTGTTATTGAACATGTTATCCTAACTTCTTTACATCAGCAGTTCGATCCCAGTTAACCCGGTCCTCGTGGAGATGAGTCATATTGGTCTTATAAAGAATTGAGTTCAAACTTGTGTACCACTTTAATGAATGGCATGATATTTCTTAACAAATGGATAAAAAGTAAATGAGTAAAATAAATCTAAAAACATTTGTGGATCAAATTCTTTGTCTTCTGTGAATGAAAATACACATCAGACTGTTAAGTTGAGTATTTAAGTAACAAAATGAAACAATGTTATGATATAAAAATTCACAATATCTCACACCACGGCCCATTAGCACTTAAATTTGCTTTATTTTGAAACAGTACCTGCAATATATAGCTGCTTTTAATGCCTGGCAGCAAAACATCGTCTTCTCCTTTTTATTAGTCTGGAAAGTGCATTAGATCATTTCTTTTAAAAATCCCAAATTTAATTGGAAATAAAAAAACAAAGTAGATTTAAATTTATATTAGTAGTCTGCCATCACTTTCTACCAGCTACATGGTCAGTCACTCAAATCAGTGTATGTATACATCTGGAACATTTTTATCATTTATTTTAAGCCTCATTTATATTATTTTTTAATTTTTGATTAAAGAAAATAAACTATCAATAAAATGTATTAAAGTTACATTATATAACTGCAAAAGTCTTCCTCCTTAAAATCTATTTTAACATAAAGTACAAAGGACATACTTTGTATCCAGTATGTCCTGTCATGTTGTTCACATACTGTATTTTCCCTTTATTGACTACTTTCATACTGAATGGATCTAGAGAAATGTCAGCATGCCTCTTACAGTCCCTGTTGTATGTGCAAAGCAAATGGTCTTGTCCTTTAACGATCTCTCTTTTGTCCAAAAGAAGCTCAAAAATCCAAGCATCGATCCCCAGGTGAAGCAAGAACTGATACAAATTTAAAAATGTGCACCTTGAATGTAATGTTTCACTTTAAATGAAAGTGTTAGCCAAATTTATGTTCTCTGAGTAACCTCTAATAAGAGTTACAAGAGCTAATTAATAAATTAACATACAACAAAAGTTACAGGTGCTTCTCTTTGACACTTAATACTTTACATGAATATAAAAGATATTACTCTGCCTTGTAATATCTGCCTTGAGTTCATCAAGTTCTTTTTCCTTGTTATTTAGTTGTTGTAAATATCATCTTCTTGTTCATGTTATTGTGTTGCTTTCTCCCTTTGATATGCTTCTTAAGCTGGACTCTTTTTTAGCACTGGGGATGTACAAAATTGCATCTTTTCAAAACGGTCTAGTCAGTGGCTTTCCTCAGCAACTAAAAGTGTCAGTGCAAAAGGGTGTGAATTTAAGGACCCGAATTTAGCATGCAAACAGTAACACGCTGACTTCCAAGGTAACTGCAAACTTAACCAAGGCTAAAGTGTGCAAAATTAGCCTTTTTTTATTCACTTAAACAGGTAGAGCTCATTGGCACTGTGATGCTTCAGTTCACAGGCCATGGGATGCATGCCGTATAACACACTGCTAAAATCCAGCCATCATTTCTATGCAACTGGCTTACTGTTAAGCCTTGTTCACACCAAGCAAGATAAAGATAAAGATAAAATTAAAGATATAGTTCAGAAATTGCCTTTACACAGCTTCTGGAACTGTTCTTTAATCAGTATGGGGAAAAACAAAGTTTAGTTGTTAAGTTATCATTCTAAGACTAGAAAATTAATGAAAGTCCAAAGGTGAACAAAGTTACAGTGACAT
Organism: Enteromius paludinosus; assembly: GCA_032361165.1. NCBI lineage: Eukaryota > Metazoa > Chordata > Actinopteri > Cypriniformes > Cyprinidae > Enteromius > Enteromius paludinosus. The sequence continues at coordinate 18,008,050 of JAUMHQ010000078.1, read as the reverse complement.
CTACTTGATTTGGAGCTGTGGAGCATTGCATGAAGTGTTCAACATTTTTTCAGATTCAACCACTGTTGCCAGATGGAGTATGTCACAAGCCTTCCATATTTCGTCCAAAAAATCTTAAATTGTGTTCCAAAGACGAACATAGCTTTTATGGGTCTGGAAAAACATGAGGTTGATTAATGGCAAAATGATCCTTTTGGGGGAGTAACCCTTTTAGGAATATAGAAATTATTAATGTGTTAGTTGCTTAATTTACATTTTATGCCATAGAAATAACATGCTTATGTTGTATTCTGCGATAGTGAAAAGAGCATAATGTTTAAAAATATTACAACTAAGTGCATTAGAAAATCTAGACAACCTCACTATTCAACTAATCATTTTCTAGACGTCTAGTCAATCATGACTCAGCCCTGTTCAACATTGTCTTCAGCACTTCCTTAATGCAGTGAATGTCACAGCTGCATTGCTCTTATTTGATAATATGACGTTGTTGTATTCAGCTCCTCCATTCTACTCCTTTAGAAAACCAATTTCGGGAGGAGTGCACGAAGGTAATCATTACCGATCTCCACCTCTCCAATCTTCCACTTATCTCATCTCCCTATCAGATGCCTAGCTTCGCCCTATATACCTTATACCATAATGTTGTTTCTGTACCAGCCCGTCCTTGCTCTTCCGCTCCCTCTGCCAGCCTTGGGAAAGCAGTGGATACTGCAGCTAGCAGCCTCTCTCCTCTCGCCCCAAACCACACCGCAAGCACTTCCGTCGGCACACCAGATCATTTCCTTGCCAGCTGATCCCGCCGGCCCTACTACAAGCGCAAGTCAAGGACAATACATTCAACCCCGGACTGTCAGTTATCATGGCTACTATCCAGCCCCCTTTTATACTGGCGCCCCCTTTCCCCAAACCCTTCCTCCGTCTAACCCTACCGTTTCCTCCTTTCCTTCTTTCCCTGCTGTTTCCTCCACCTCAGCCCCTCACATTCTGGCATCCATTCTTCAAGCAGTATCTCCTCGAACCCTGCAGTCTTACCACAATTTAAAGCCTTCCACCTTCAACACAACATTATCTTCCCTGATTTTTCCCTTTTAACTACCACCTCTTTCATCTTGTTTCTAAACTTAAACAACATGCAAGTTAGCTCCATTAAAGGCTATTGGCGTCCCCAAAATCACCTCAGACCCCAAAAGGTTAATTACAGACAAGTACGAACTCGTGAAATTGTATTTGTTAGCTTTTTCACTTTTTTATTCATTTTTTTTTTTTTTTTTTTTAATTGTTTTCATACATTAGTTGTAACAGAGGCACCCAGTCAGTCTCTCTTCTGGAGTGGTGGAGCAAACTGCCCTGAGGATGACCACCATGCTCCATCAAAACATCCTCAGCTCCTGTTACGACTCATCTCAGTCAGGCTTTATCCACCCCACACACACTGTCATGCAGGCTGAAGGGAGTGTTGACGTGTTGTTATTTGTGCCTATATTCCCATTATTTTTGTCATCGTTCAGTTAAAGATATTCCTCACTGGTTCTTGTCTGCACTGATCTCTCTCTGCTCTATTTTCCTTTTTTGTTTCTTCTCACCTTGAGGCTGTAGAAGAGAGGAAATATCATTCATTTTTCCTTTCTCGTGTCAAAGAGCGGGGTCTATTTCAAGTCGTTGCTTGAACAAACAGCTCTTGTCAAAGACGTTTTAATTGCTACAGGACAAAAGACTTGCTACGTGCAGGACCAGAGAGACACGGGCACATTGTATTGTATTTACAGAGAGGATCCGTCGAATCATGCATTATGCAGATCAAAGCATAGCCGGGTGGCAGTGGTTCAAATTTGGCTGCCGTTCACCATGGACACCCCTTTATTAATTGAATCTTAGTTTTCTCAAAAGATTCAGCATTGTGTGTCACACACCAATACCTGCATACACACACTTTTACATGTGTGCAAAGAAAAGATTCTCAACATTGAATATGTACGAATTTGCTCTTATTCTCCTTTTAATGTTTGAATCTAGAGTATTGTAAATGAGGGAGTGTGTTTATCGTAATAGAGTGCAACCTATTATTATTTTTTCTTTTTTTTTTTCATATACTGGTATTAGTTAGTGATTAGATATGTGACCCTGGAGCACAAAACCAGTCATAAGTAGCAAAGGTATGTTTGTAGTATATTTGTCAAAAATAATAGATTTTTCTTTTATGACAAAGATCATTATGACATTAAGTAAAGATCATGTTCCATAAAGATATTTTGTAAATATCCTACAATAAATATATCAAAACATAATTTTTGATTAGAAATATACATTGCTAAGAACCTAATTTGCACAACTTGCAAAACAGCCGTTCCCTTTCAGTCGGTCACTTTGACGTCACGTCGGTGACCGATGAATAGGAATCTCGCTTCGAGATGCCAAACAAACTCTGCGTGTATTCAAACACGCCAATGATTTTCATTGGCATACGCTGATTAGGATCAGCTGAACCCAATCGCCTTGCGAGTTTAAGTAGGGCAGCGATTCCAGCATTCATTAGCTTTTCGCTTCAGAGCCGAGCAGTTCATGTGAACGTTCTGTAAGCCATTCTACTCTGCGATCGAAGGAAGAAAGGCTGGTGTTACGGCGTTGCAGCGACGGTGGTTCCAGTCGAGTGGCGGTAGACATTTTGCATTGCAAAATCTGCATTTGTTTACCGAGCAGCCATTTTCCCTGTTTGCTTCAGCCTTTCACAAAAGAGCAAAGCTAAAAGAGTACTTACGGTGTGGTACGTCTTTTTCAAGACGCTACTTTCGAGGATGTCCTACCGCCTGTGCGTTGTTGGATGTGGCCATTCCTGACACCAGCGGACAGTAACGAAAAGTGTCTAACATGCCTGGGCATTCAGCATGCTAGAGCGGTGTTCGTGGATGGCTCATGTTCCTCTTGTGGGAAGATGACTATCTCGGAGTTGCGGACCAGGCTTAATTACATGACGGATGGGAAATCCCTATTCCACTTCTGTGATCTGGAGCTCGCGCTGGCAGCGTCCGCGGAGCCTCCACTTCCGGTAGTGAGAGACCAAGCCTGACGGTGACAGTGAGGAACTCTCCACGGGGAGCGCCCCCTGTCACACGCGCGCCGACACTGCTGGAATATCCATTGGGCAGCTTGATTAACCGAGATGGTGTCAGATGTCACTTTGGATTACATGTCGGTTACTGCATCGGAAGTAGAGTACAGCTCTGGAAATGAGGCATTTGGTTTTGGAGCGGTGTCCGATGGACACTCAACCATACCGGATACTGATCCAAAACTGGTAGACTGATGAGTCTACTCGGTCGCGGAAGGCACTTTTCACTGCCACAAAGCGGTCAAGTGGTTCATCCTCCTTCACCACCCTTGATGGTGGCGTAGCGAGGGGCTACACGGGGGTCCCCCAGATGGAGAGCTCTGTTGCGATGCAACTGTGTCCGCAGGCTCACCTCCTGGCAGGGTAACCCATCGCTCCCCTCCCGGGCCTGTAGGCAGTCGTCAATGATGAGGCCTATAGAGTCTGAGGAGAGGCTGCGTCCTCCATACACGCTACGGCGTCGTTGCAGGTGCATCAGGCCAAGGCACTGAGAGCTCTTTAAAAATTTTAAAATCTCAACAAAAAAGAGCGGTTTCTTTATCTCTGGGTCCCCTGAGGGGACGAGGTGCTGTGGACAGGCCTGTGAAAGAGCTTTTTGTTACACACTCTCTCTCCTCTCATTTCAGGCAGCACCTAGAGTGCAGGGAGCACACAGACTTCCAGCCCAGCTTCTGCCAGGACGCAGGTAACTTGCACACACATGCACAACATACACATGCAGGCCTCCCTCCGAACCGGCCCAGAGACGCTCGGACGGGTCCCCTGCGTCCCCCCTCGCTGCCCCACCACTGGCACCCTGGTGGTCCAGATGGTGCCTCTGGCTCGGTTTCTGGATGCCTGGATAGGGCTCAGACCGTCTCGATGGCTCATCCGCACCATTCGGCTCGGTTATGCGATTTAGTTCGCC
>JAUMHQ010000078.1:17963683-17987141 GCA_032361165.1 Enteromius paludinosus | reverse complement strand
GGTTACATACTAGATACACATCTAGTTACTATGTAAGTACACAGGTATTAGGGACACTTAATATAAAGTGGGACCAAATTTTAAAACAGCTAAACGCGTCTCCATGTGGATGGGCCCTAAGAACTGCGAACTAAAGCTTATCAATTGTAATAGCAATAATATATGGGCAGACATATACAGTACCAGCATGGGTGAGATTCAGCCACAGGCAGTCAAAAGGGCAAAGGCAGTGGTCTGATTTACAGCATTAAAGTTAAATAAAATTGAAGCCAAAACTATTTGGTCTGTAACAGAGCAGTAAGATTTTGTTGTTGCTGCTTTCTCTCTCTCTCTCTCTCCTTGTCTTCCAGCAGAACCAGTGTCTCCCGATGCTGATAATGAGAGTTCTGCTGTGATTGGATGATATGAGAGAAGAGCGGGTATTTAAACTGCAGCTACCCCTAGATCAACTGTTGGTGGTGGCTAGATGGTGTGTGGGGGCTGAGAATTCATCCTTATTGACCTTAGTTTGGTGATTTTTATGTATCTTTCTCTCAAATGTGTTGAGACTGTTCAAGTAGTGTTTCTGCCCTTTACCTCTTTATCTTCATCATGAAGACTCAATTGAAAGAGAAGTGAGTTTTTATTTCAGTTGTCCATTCTAGTTCTTAGTTGTTGTTGTTGTTGTTGTTTTTTGCTTTTGGGTTAAGTAAGGAGGTGGGTGCCATTTCTGTTTTATTTTAAATACTTTTTCTCCTGTTTGTGTTAGCTTAGGGAGTTAGTGTAATCTTCTTGTATTTTTGTTTAGGCAATTTGGCTGAAAGTTAGTTGCCATATGTTTGTTATGAAGTTATTACCCCTTTTTTGTTTTGTTATTTGTTTTATACTCATGTAAATAAAAACTTCTGTCTTTGTTGCATTTGGCCATCTGGGTCATTTTACCCCTTCCTGGGGTTGAACCCTGGAGTTTTCCGCCGCGCACCGTCTCACCACCAAACATTTATTTCTGTTGCGGTCTACCATAGATTTACTTTAAGTTCATAACAAACAAGTAATAGATTAACGACACCAAAGACTGCCTGTTAAATTTAAACTTTTGCCACTTTTACTTTTTAGAGATATCAGAGCCAGTAGCAAACTCCAGAAGTTTTGGGCAAGGTGCGGCACTCTCTGCGGGTTCATGAGAGCAGAACGGCCGCTGATGTCCTGGAGCTAACATCTCCGAACACGAATACGTCAGATACACAATAATCACTTCATATTAAGGTATAGGCAATTACAGTATACTATCTAATTACAGCTAAAAACTCTTAATTCTTTTGTGAAATAAAAACAGTATCATTCATAAAATGATAGTGGATTTGGGTGTTCACCATGAGAGTGAGTGGGAGAAATACTGCAAGCAGAGTGATACTGTAAAACAGGTGAATATGGTCGGAAAGACCTCTCAGTCAATCAGGATTAACTGTTGTACATAATATAATATAAATCTATCTAGTGAAATCATTCATTAAAGGCATTGTATATTCAACACAGAGAATTATATATAAAAAAATTAATTCAAACACATTTGCATGCTGGTTTTTCGAATAATTCAGAAATTGTTTGCTGGATGAATTGAATTCTCATTGAGAAATGGATTAATATAGAAAAAAACGCTTCTAATTTTCAGTACGTATGTCAATGTCTGTACGAACATACAAGAAAGCAATGTACATTACCATTATTTTGATATTAGCATATGACATACCAACCCAGTCATAGCGTAGAGTGTGTGAGTCTTACAATACAGATCATTAAGACAAATCAAAGTGCACTCTGTCTCAGTTCCAGACTACACTACCGTGCTGGATTGAGTTACATCATGCAACGTAAAAGAGCATTTGCTTCCCAGCATTAGCAGGCAGCTGAGGGAAAGGTTTCTGATTTGCAGTCTCTCACAAATATCACGATCAACCAGTTATGCTGATGCTACTTCAGAGGTTGTTTGTGGATAAAGAATAAAGAATTACAAGAATGAAAAGCAAATGTGCCACTCAAAATATTTGAGCTGGGATATGGCATGCTCAGTGACACAAATATATCTGATATTTAATGAAGAGAATTTGCCTAATATGACCACACTTTCACAATGAGAAAACACTTGCTTATGAAGACAGCTCTTTTACACTTATCTCAAGAAAACTGAAGTTTCTCAGCAGTGCACAGATAACAATGGATGTTTTGAATAGTCTAGCCTTTGTATAGTAAGTCCAACCCAGAACCATATGGACTCTAGTGCAGTGCCATTTCCCACAACAAACCAAGCCCACAGAAGCTTCTGGAGAACAAGCCCAACATCTCGTGACCTGCGAGACATGTTTACCTCTCATAACATCTACATTAGCCTGGAAGACTCTTTGGGCAGCGTACAGTACCCACACAAAGTATATGGTTGCTTGTTGTACAACGCTAATGCAGTAGCAGTAACTGTAACGTAGCAGTACTAGATACAGAACAAATGACTGTGCATTGGGGGGAAAAAATAGTTTTAAAAAGTATAGAAGGGTCACAGAAAACAAAACTAGAATCTTCTGAACAACTGAACTTCAATCGCTCCATATGCTCATTTAATCATCCCACTATATTGTTGTCTGGTTTTGCATTTAAACTGACTTAAGACTTAATATATTAAGTCTTATCATAACACTTACTATATAAAAATAATACTTAAAAAATAAATAAAAAAATTAACTTTGTTTAAAGTTTTGCCTTTTATAAGCATAAACACTGAATGACTTACTAAATACTGAGCAATCATTCTTATTACATTGTAAATCTTTTGAAAATTGTTAATCTATATTTTCATATATTAAAGTAGCCTAACTGTTTAATATGACTCCATCAACCTTATTACAATAGATAACTGTCACTTTAAGCTCATTTCCAAGAGTCTGGTAACAACTGCATTACACCAATAAACGCGCTTATACATGCTCAACTCTTCAATCAGAGCAATGTCTGCAAAGCAGTCCAGCCATAAAATAAAATCACGAGTGACCCACCAGTCTGCAAATGTGGTCTTCGCTCAAACTTTCCAATCGCTGCTGATGGTATTTTCCAGCGTCCTTCCTTACGCACGCTTGTTCTCCCGTTCACTCGCGCTGGAAAGTTCCTCTCGCCTCCCGTATGCTAATCATTCTTCACGAGTGAAGGGAAGACAGAGGAAGAGGAGAGACGCGGAGACAGCCGGAGAAGGGAGAGAGCAGATAACGGTGGAAGGCAGGCAACCAATTGGCCTGGAGCTCTGAGAGAGAGAAAGAGAGAGAGACCAAGGAATGGGGGAAGCACCAATGAGGCGGAGCAAAATGATGCGAGGACGCGGCCGCCATAGAGAAAGACAAGAAAGGGGGGAAAAACAGCTGTACGTGAGTCAGAGCAGAAATGCGAAGCGCTTACCATCAGCGTGATGCCTGCACCCCCAGCTCAGCGCCCAGACCTCCACCCACCCCGGTGCCACAGGCGCCAATGATTAGGATGCGTTTGCCTTCTCTGTATCATGGACTCATTTTGCTCTCCCTTTCTTGCTCTGTGTGTGGCGTGTTCGCGTGTGTTGCTCGCAGCATCACTGCTGCTCATGGGCCTCGCACTCTGAGTGGGTGTGTGTGTGTTATTTGGGCTAGTACCAGGGAACCGCATGCATACGTCCATCATTTGCCTGCAGAAGAGAGTGGGACTCGCTGGACTCACTCACAACAATAATGTCGCCAGGGCTGTGAGCGCTGGCAGAGCACCAGCAGCGTGGAGCGCTAAGATAACTGGCTTAAGAAGCAGCCAACCTCCCCTGCTCCGGCAGATAGATCAGTCTCCTCCCAGACAAAAGCGATGCTATACATATATCCGCTCTTCACACATCCGCTCGGTATATGTGTTGGGCTGGTAAGTCATATCCCAGCTAGCCAAAAAATAAATAATAACATTTTTTGGATAGGTTATGGAAACATTAGTACTAATGTTCTTCAAAATGTCTAAATGTTTTAATAATGTAATTTAATGTTTTAATATAATTTTCTCTAGTGTTGGGTTCGAGTCCACCTAATTCGAGTCTGAGTCTTTGACCAATCGAGTCCAAGAAACACTACCATTTGATAGTATCTTAAACTTGTTTGAATTTTTACAACTAGAAAAGGCTAACGATGTTGTCACACCACAAAATGTTGCCATTTTGATTTGAAGGCTTTTGTGTGCCTGCCTATAGATGAGCCACACCTGCTTATAATTATATTAACATATTTACCATGGTATAAATTTGTAATAATAATTAGTAAATAAAATAAGAAATATTTTCTTTCACTGTTTGGACAATATACATTTTTCACAAAACGGACTGTTTTAGTTCTTTTGCCTCCTAAAAACATCTACCGCAAATATGTAGAATTCTAAATTCTGCCAGCATTTTAAAAACAAAACAGTAATTAATTTACTTAATGTAAATAAAATGTTCTCAAACATACTGAAGGCAAGTAAACAGTCTAATTATTAATTACAAGCAAAGATATCAATCAAAAATACCAATGAAATAATTTAGGTTTTTATAGAGCTATAGAAAAATACAGAAACATCCTACAGGCATTTAATCAGGGGTTAATTTTGGATTTGTTATATGCGGGGCACTTTGGTTTCAGGCTTTCGAAGGGTGCACATGTGTATGCGAACCCCACAAAATCTTACATCAAATGGTAAACTGTAAAATATAACAAGTTGAAAGTGTGCTCTGTTATGAACAAATGCTGATCAGAATCCTTCTATAGATGCTGGCTGTGTACAAAGCTGCTTCTGTGCAGATTAAAAAAAAATCAAATCTAAAACTTTTTAAGACCTTGTGATGCATTTTAAAGCAAAGTTGGGGTTGATTTTGACACCTACGAAATTGTCTTTATCTTAATGTACAGTAGCCTAATAAATAAAAAATTGTCAGTGATAGAAATATGGTTTAAATGTAGTGTAAGACAAGACATGTAAGAAAGTTCAAGCAAGTTCAGTGAGTGCGTTTCCCCAATCCCAACAAAAAGGTGTGAATCCGAGTCTAGTCCGAGTAAAAATGCATCCGAGTCCATGACAGGTCTGATTAAGTCCATGTGAAGTCAATTCTAAGAATTGTCTGTAAACACATTTTAAATGTTAGAAATGCATTGCTAAAACGTGTTACAAAGACTGTGACCTATGTAGAGTACATGTTAAACAGTTTCTTACCATTTCCATGATCAGGATGTTTTGGAGCAGGGCAACCGAGCCACCGAGTACGGCCCCTCCCCCAACATTATAGGTGGTGTTTTCGACTTGAAGCACTGACTGCACCAACTGTATGCTGCTTAATGCTTTTGAGTCGCTCTCGGAGTAGTTTGATGTCAAACATTGATCGCTCTGGGCATCGCTGGTTCATGTCTAACACACATACTGACTAGAGCCCATTAGCAGTTATTAATGAGTTAATGTAATTACTGTTAGTTACTACAGCCTAGTTTCTTAGCAACGTTAATACCTGGTTGCGATAATTTACAAAACAACTGAGATCGGGCTCCGGCTTTCCTGCAAGAGGGCGTGGTTTCAGCACCGCCAGTGGACACGCCCCCCAGCGTTTGAGAGCAGAGCATACAGCTTATTTTTTTCAAGATTTTGATACATTATTTTATGTACCTTGTGGGATTTTTTAGCATTTAAATTTGGCTGGGTGGTTAATAACATTTTCCGTGGTGTGACAAACAAAGAAAACATATTTTTAATATTGACTTTACACAGACTTTAAAACAGTAACATTTACCAAGCGTTTTGGAAAGAAAAAAGATGTGTATAATGTATTGGTTACCGAAGACCACACCAGTTTATTTGTTTATGTATTTGACAGGACAGTATTTTAAGAAAGAAAGTGAGGTAGGAGAGAAAGGGAAAAGGTCCTCGACACAGGACTCGAACTTGGGACGTCTGAAGTGCAACCATTTGTTGCTGCACTGCCCATAAAGCTATTGGTGCTTGCAATGCGAAACAACTTTTAACCAAGCATTCTATTAATGTCTGTGAAATAACATATATGTTCTTAGACATTTGTTCTAAATGCTCCCTCCTAAAGGTTTTACATGCTTTATAGTGAAAACATATAACATGCTATTTTTGTTTCCTTTGTGCAAATTATTATTATTTTTTTTATTCTCGTAGAATCGCAAAACTGCAGTTGAGCCACTGATGTCACGTGGACTGTTTAACTAATGTTTTTATTATGTTTCTGGACCTGGAACATTTCGGTTGTGTTGCTGTCTATGGAGGGTCAGATGATTCATCAGGCTCTGATTTGATCAAAAATATTCTCATTTGTGTTCCGATAACGAATGAAGGTCTGACAAGGTTGGGAACAACAAACGTGATTTCGTTTTGTTTTTCGTCTTAAGATCTTCCACTGCCAACACTGCCCACTAATGGTCAGGAGCATTTCCGTTATGTTGTCACTTAATTGTGTTGTGTTTGCAATTTTTGCTTTAATTTTTGTATAAATGCTACATCAAAGAATCCTGAACAAAACGTATCAATTTCCCCAAAGATTTTAAGCATGCGACCCAACAGTTTTATAGATTGCTAATAGTCAAAAGTCTTTCTTGTGCAGCAAATCGGCTTACCAGAATTATTTCTGAAGAATCACGTGACACTGAAGACAGGGGTAATGCTGAAAATGCAATATTTTACAATATTTCTGTTTTTACTGTATTTTGATCAAATACAGTAAATGCAGCCTTGGTGAGCAGAAGAGACTTCTTTTTAATTTCAATATTGACAATTCAATCAAGAATGAACTATTTTACTTGTATTTGAGCTTTCTTTGTTTTTTCAGGCTTACAAGATCAGTTTTGTCTGCTTCCTCTGGAGTCAGTTGTAATCTGCGACAGAAGAATGTTCCCAATCATTTAGAGATTCTATTTCAGCATTTGTTTCAGTTTTAATTCTGTGGCTAAATTGCCATTCTATTGTCAGCTCATTTGGCATTTGTTTAAAGTGATTATGCATTTCATTCATTACTGCTTTATATGGTATTATTCAGCTCAAGAATTCATTTTTCTTTTCTTCTGACAAAGCAGTTTATTTATCTTTAATCCACTGATGCTGAAAAGAAAAAATGATTAAATGAGATTAGAAGGTGATTAGAAAACATGATATCCATGAACACATGACATCAAATAACTGACAGGGAAGTGATTAAAGATAAAGCGCTTGGTTTCGCGTGAGATAGAGTGATTGTGCGTGGATGTGATCACTGGGCTGTTCATCATCCTGACACTAAGTTGTGTGGTAACTGTGAAAGACGGAGGAGCTCTGCCTCAAACAGATAACATATATATGACAAACATCATATATAAATAAATACAGTTTTGTTATTTTGAAAAAAAAATAAAATAAAATTAGCCCTTTGGGGCAAGAAAAAAAACAAAAACATGTTGTTACTAGTGTTGCTCTTTTTAAAGTTAACACTTATTGTAGTTAATGGAGTTATTATGTAGTATTTACATTAATTTCATTTGTATTTCAGACATCTAATGTTTCATTTCAAACAATAGGTTAATTGAATGAATCCATTCAATTTAAATTCATAGTTTTGCTTTTAATTGGCATATTTTCAATTAATATATGATCAGTTAAATATGTAAATATTGTAGAATAAATTTACCTGTAAAATTAGCCTCTTTTACTTGGATTCCGTCTGTCATTTAATTATTCAACTAAATTGACAAAATAGCATTTTAAATAGAATAGTTGATTTAGTTTGTTGACAGTTCATATATATAAATATTAATAAGAATTAAATAATTTATATATTCTGTGAAGATTTGCCCAGGGGAGTGTCTTGCCCCAGCAGTGGCCTCCTTGAATAATTTTACATTTTGTAAAACAAACAACAAAATTAGCAAATCACTCATATCTGAGTGAGTCCATTTGTTATTCCATTTCAACAATACAGTATATATATATAAAACACTGTCCCTTGAATGATATTATGCCGTTGTCACACAATCTAATATACACATGAGATTTCTTTCCCAGCTGTTTACGTTCACAGAGATAACAGACGGTGATTGTTGTGAATGAGTGATTTAACACAACATTGAATGTATTTGACACTTTAAGTGCAATAAGAGAGAGAACTTAGCTGTGTGCTCACAAAACCATATATCGGACATTTAAACTGATGAGTGTGAGCGCGACCAAACATCATGACCAAACAGTTTTTTTTAATTATGATTATTATTATTTTGACAGAGAATTTGAGGCAGAGCTGTAAGTGTAAAGCCCTCTTCTGGAAAAGTGGGTGGGGAGCAGCAGCTCATTTGCTTTTAGATGGCATGTTTTTGATTCTGTTAAAATGGTCATTTTCAATGTGCAATAGTTATTTTAAACTGAACTGTCATAGCCATTCTAGGGACAACTGAGACTTATATTACATCTTGTAAAAAAAGAGCATAATAGGCCCCTATGATAGCATATTAGGCCAGAACATAAGCCAACTTTCTGAGAAAAAAAGATAGCAATAATTGTAATTTCACAAACAACAGTAAAGACATTAAAGGAAGATTAAATTTCATCATCTGCAAGCATAATGGAAATGTTATTTTGAATGTTATCTTAACGTTAGTGTTTAAAAATGTTTTGTTTAAAAATTGTTTCACAAAACCATTATCAGAACATTAACCGAAGTTCATTTCATTACATGTAAATGTCATTGTTTACTGATTAAAATCTGACTATGGTGGTAAAAAGGTTTCTGGCTGCTCAAGGAGTGGACAGCGCCTGGTGCTGAAAGCTGCAACCTCAGAGCTGTGATGCTAATGGGCAAGACAGAAAGAGGAGGAACATCAGCCCACATTCACCAATATTATGCTGAAAAAATAGCTGAAACACAGCTGGAAGTGGAGGATGTTTGAGAAATACAGCAGATGAGCGTATATGGGCTGTGTTTTGAAGGAGTGGGGCATTCTGGCTTTGATATGAGGAGGCTGTACAGCTACAGCACACGTATATTTTAGGAACTAGGTCAGGTTTTATAGCCCGCCACACAACAGACAGCGAGCAAAAATAGACATTTAGTTCACATGACATTCGTCCCGCTTACAGCTGAAATCAAATACGACTGCTAAAGATTAGTGAATTGAACATTACCGGATTCAGAATGTAAATTTACCATAGCAAAGTCGATTAAACGCTTTCATGCAAGTGCAAAATACTGAAATAATAAGCATTTGATTTCAAGACTGGCAATCAAAAAACCTGAATAATTCCCATAAATCAAGAGGGGACCTGAGCGTTCGCCTCAGCATCCTTTTGTGGGTTTGACCGAATAATGCACATGTATTCAAATTCCTACAGTATATGCTTTTTGTGCAAGCATGGCTGATTTAATACAGGGTAGGAAATTCATGCATGTACCAGGAACGAGAATCACCCAATCAGAGTCTGTGTTTAGTATAGTGAAGGATCCTGTTTAGCCCTCTTCCTAATCATTGTTGGATGCTGGTGTAATAAAGCATGCAAACTGTTCTAAAGCACAGCGACTACAGTCAACTTACCAGAATAAACATCTGTGCTAATAATGTTTCACACTCCTACTCGTCCAACCCCCTAAACAAACACACACACGCACGCACACAACCTCTCTGTCTCTCTCCTTTGCTGCCTCCAAACCCATGGCATATGACCTTCTGTTAAATAGATAAAGAATGCGCTTATCAGTCATGCAAATGAGGCTGAATTCATTTTGCACAACAGATGGTCTCATAGATAATGATGATGGAGGAGAGAAAATTAAATGTCTCTTGTGCGGTGGTCATGGCAACGGAGCCCAGAGTAATATCAATAACAAGCACGGCGCATAATAAGGTTGTCAGTCCTGCGAATCAAAGTCTAAGCCGGGGAAACCCTCACAAGTTACCACGGGTCCTTCTGATGCTTCTCTTTTATAGACGCTAAAATAGACAGCATCTACTCTGATGCTGCTGTTAAATATGGAAATCACTGTTGTTGTTGTTGTTCACCATTTTTCAAGAAACTTCTTTGTTTAAAAATAATGATAATGTCTTGGGTCAAACATTCAAAGTAACTGTGCATTTAATGTGGAACTATGCTTAATGTTTTTAATGAAAATACAATATTTCCAATATATAATTCCATTATACAAGTAATAGACCATGTTTGAGAGAATGCTAATTATTTATTTGACTATAATTAGTGGGCAGAGTAAAATTTTTTATTATTTTGTTTTCATTCCACACACATAAATCAATTCATGCAAATGACTTTTAAAAGTGTCATGCCATTTCTGACATTAACCTTCGACACCTGCCCTCCTCTTTGTTTGCACAGAATTTTATCTGGATTTTCAGTGACACACTTATTCACTATTAACTATGATTTTCCCTCAATACATTTCTAATTTGCTGCTTATTAATAGTTAGTGCAGTAGTTGTTAAGTTTAGGTATTGGTAGGATTAGGGATGTAAAATAAGGCCATGGTGAATAACGCATTAATATGTGCTTAATTATTACTAACAAAATATGCATGTTAATAAGAAACTAGTTAAAAGACCGTAAAATAAAGTGTTACAAGATTTTATAAATGTCTAACAGTATATTCTTTGTCTGTAAATGTGCATTTTGTCAAAGAATATAATATTAAATGTAATTTTTTAACAAATGAAACAACTATTAATTATTAATAGTACAGCACCGATACCAAATCAACTGATTAATAAACTCATAATGATGAATTAACTGACTGTTCATTGATGAATTAACAACAATTTGTTGACAGTCATACATCAGTGTATACATGTACGTGAATAAGTGCATTTAGCTGGTGAATAATCAGCTCATTTAGATTCATTAGCTACAGTAATAGTAGCTGTGTAGTTCATTTCAATATAATGATATGTTGTAAGACACTTATAATAGAACACTAAGGGTAACTTGTAGCTTACTTTTGGAGCTTCTTTTTCTTTTCTTTTTTTGTTTTCAGCTTTCTTTTCACCTAAAAAAAGACCAAGAACCTTTGAGGCAACTAAAATGTCTATGCCAATAATTTCCCCAAAACATTCATCATCCCCCTCAATTTGTCCTCTCAGAAATAGAATGAATGCAATAAGCAAGGCCCTGCTGCCCCCTACCTGCTCATGCGCTTCCTGTTGTGTCCAGTCCTTGGAGCACTTCCTGTGAGATGAGTCAGCAGTCTGCCGGTGAGGATGATGGAGTGACGCATGTGTCTGCTGCCTGCATTAACTCAGCGCTGGCCACTAGCATTACCATTAGATGAAGGCCGGAAGAACTGGTTTACTGTGAGATACAGAAGGATGGAAACGACAGTTAGGGATAACGAAATACGAATGATTTGGGAAAAGTGATGAGAGAAAGACTGAAGAATAGTACAGATACAAACTACAGAAGGATGTGCTGGAGGAAAAGACAAGGGAGGTTGAAAGAAATATTTTAAATAAGAAGTGTGAGAGAAACAGATGGAGGAAAGAGACAATGAGAACAACAATCCGAATAGTATTCACAGGTTTTGAGGTGAATCTCTCACAGAACTTGACTAAAGTATTGCTAGAATATTATTGCTGGAATATGTATTGATATAATAACTGATATTATATTTTTGTATATGTTTTATTCTGCATATTTTTTTTATTTAATTATTATTTTACTTTTCATGAACACATGTTTATTTAAGGAGCATTACAGTTTTATTCACAGATTCACAGCTCCATGTTGGTATTTCACCTCACTCATTTTCTATAGAGTTCAGATCAGGGAGAAAGCCATGTTTTTGTGCTCTGTGACCCATTTTTGCAATGATTTTGATGTTTGTTTTGGATTATTGTCCATTCAGCCATGGCCCATTATAAGATTTCTAACTGAGTCAGCCCCTTATTGATTTGTTTTATCCGTTGGTATTTGAATCCATGATGCAATGTGCTAAACAAGAAGTCCAGGATCTTTGGCAAAATAAAAACAAAAAAACAGGCCTACAACATTAAACATCCAGCAGCATATTTAACCCTAGACATGTTAGTCCCAAACACATCTGGTGGGTTTGCTGTCAAAAGGCTATTTTTATTTTCATCTGACCATAGATGCCAGTCCCATTTAAAGTTCCAGTCATGTCTGACAACTAAATATACAGTATATGTTGGGAGTTTGTTTCTGGATGAACAAGGAGAATTACGTAAGTAATCACGTAAGTGCTGTTTGAGTGAAAGATCAGTGCTATCAACAATGCAGATTTATTTTCACAGACGCCTTTGCTCTAAGTCATTTTAGATGTATGACTTTCATAATCCGTAATGCTGATTTTGAACTTCATGTGAAATTGAACTATCCAGATTGAAATTTTAAAGTCACTTTTGAAAAATGAATTTTGAAAAATAAAATTGAACTTGAATGATTACACAATGTGAATAGTTTACAATCATTTTCAAATCACAAATGAAAACAATATTAGAATTCAAGACAGACAGAGAGAGAGAGATGTACAAAATATGTGTAATCTTGGTCAGAGAGAATGATTTATGGATAATATACAGATGCAAGTATCATATACGGTAACTACTACATTCCTGTGATAGAACCTGATCTCTCTTGCACTCTCGCTCTCTTTCCTTTCCAGAGCCAGCAATTATATCATATACATCAATCAGAATGCTGGTAAATGACAGAGCGTGTGAGATGTGTGAGAACAGCAGCTGACCATCATGAAGGCTTCCTTGTCCTACTTTAACTGCACCTG
This sequence comes from Enteromius paludinosus, assembly GCA_032361165.1. Lineage (NCBI taxonomy): Eukaryota > Metazoa > Chordata > Actinopteri > Cypriniformes > Cyprinidae > Enteromius > Enteromius paludinosus. The sequence goes on along the minus strand of JAUMHQ010000078.1, from coordinate 17,974,369 downwards.
TAAATAATGCCTTTTCTCTTCGATTGAGGGGAAAATAAAGAGAGGGATAAATACCCATAATGCAGTGCTCCCTGATGTGTCTGCCAGCACAGATGAGAAGATGCACTCCAACTTGAGCCATACAACCAATGCTGAATTACAACCCCATATACAATTTGTTTCTCTTGCAGTTTCCTTTTTAGATTCTCTCACCCCCTTAAAATCTTTCTTTCCACTACCAGGTCTTTGATTGGTAAGATGGCCAACATTCTGCCCACCAAATACAGGGCAGGGTATTTATTTGTTTGTTGTAAATGTAAAAATTAATGTCAATTGCACCACACTGGTTGTGCTGTGTTTGTCATTTGTAACCAGTCAAGACATCACAATAGACATAACAACAACCATAACCATAATTTTATTTTCAACATTTTTTTTTATTTTTTAGTTCCAAGACTCATCTTTACTCATCACATTCAATTAACACTGAAAAGTGATTTTTTTAAACATACTATTTCTACCTGGTTTCATGGCATAAACAAAATTTAGTGCACTTTTTAACAAGACATGAAATATTTACCTATAAGTACATATCACTGCAGTTTGCAAAAGAAATGAACACTAGAGGCAGTAAAACTATTTATTCCTTTTCACACAAATTTACAGAGTTTCTGTTAATAAAGTATAATATTTGCACAATTACTTGAAGAAGGCGCTGCAGTGCACACAGGCTCAGGTGGATGCAGTGCTTAAGTAATGTTAGTGCAGTGACTCTCTAACTTGATTGCAGGTAGATGAGCATCATCTGGAAGAGAAGATTCACCATTCCTCAACACTGGCTGACTAGCCCTGGGGGAGCAAGACGGATGTCTTCCCAAGCTTTTTTGGGAAAATCACACCAGGAGATGAGGGCAGAACAGCAGCTGTTTACAAACCCAACACTGCCGAATTAGAAAGAAGATTATAACAGGCTATAAAGATTTTTTTTTTTTTTTTGTATTTTACAAAAGCAAAGGTGAGCAAATCGCAATTCAGATAAAAAAAAGCTTTTAATTTCATTTACTAACACAATAAAAACATAACATAATAAAAAAAACATGAGTAATTTTAGTAATCAAATGTATACAGTGAATACGGAAAGGATTCAGACCCCCTTATATTTTTCGCTCTTTGTTATTTTGCAGCCATTTGCTTAAGTTAATTTTTTTCCTCATTAATGTACACACAGCACCCCATATTGACAGAAAAACACAGAATTGTTGACATTTTTAGAGATTAAAAAAAAAAGAAAAACTGAAATATGAAGTATTCAGACCCTTTGCTCAGTATTTAGTAGAAGTACCCTTTTGATCGAAAACAGCCATGGGTCTTTTTGGGAAAGATGCAAAAAGTTTTTCACACCTGGATTTGGGGATCCTCTGCTATTCCCCTGTGCAGATCCTCTATTTTAGCTGTGTGCTTAGGGTCATTGTCTTGTTTGAAGGAAACCTTGAAACCTTCGGCCCAGCCTGAGCACTCTGGAGAAGGTTTTGGTCCAGGATATCCCTGTACTTGGCCATTCATCTTTCCCTCGATTGCAACCAGTCGTCCTGTTCCTGCAGCTGAAAAACACCCCCACAGCATGATTCCTTGCCATGCTTCACTGTTGGGACTGTATTGGTGTAACAATCCCAGCCGGAAGTACAGTCAAGCCCCGCCAGAGGGCACTCCTACCTTTCAGTTTCACACATGACTCTCAGTTGTTTACCGGACTCAATCTCCCATAACGCACCACTCCCCCACAGCTGTTGCTCATTATCCACGCCCACTCTCTCATTAGTGTCAGAATAAAAGCCAGTCTCTCCAGCCAGAGAATAGCGAAGTTTTGATTTGCTATTGCTGTCATTTCCGAGCGTATATACCGTGTTTGTTTTTACTGTTTTTGACTTTTTGACTTATCACCTGTTTGTCTGCCTCCCTCCCCGATCCTCTGCCCGTGTACTTCGACCTTGATTCAGCTTTGTTTTTTTTTGCTCTGTTTGCCATTGTTTTGACCATGCCTGCCGACCATGAATAAAGTACTGCATTTGGATCCGCACGCCTCAGACTCGCTCATTACAGAAAACTTTGCCACTACAGGATCCAGCAGTTTCTTCAATCAACCAAGGCAAGGTAATGATCAGAATCCGCTGTGTCAACTCTGTACCATTTTCCAACATAGTAAAAATATTGAGGATTATGTGGAGGAGTTTTTGGCATACAGTCATCCTGGAAGAGGATGATAAAATAAAGGACTGTTTTCTACTTGGGATGGATCTGGAGATCTTCTACTCTCTGCCCTGGGACAATCCTGAATGGTCATTGGCTGAATTGATTGACTTTGTTCTTTTGTATTGTGGATCGAATTTCACTGTGAGGACGTGGAAAAGCCCACTTCCCAGGTTCAAGGGGTAGTTACATCGCGCCACCCCTTCAAAAACACTGAATCACAACCACAGCACAAGATGGCTGCCACACCTGAGCCTCTGCACAAGATTGCTAGCACACCGGAAGCACTGCACAAAATGGCTGCCACACTAGACCCACAGCACAAGATGGATATCTCTCCAGGGCATCAATCACAGTCCAAGATGGCCGCCGATCCTGAGTCAATGCACAAGATGGCCGCCATTCCCGAGTCAATGCACAAGATGGCCACTGCTCCCGAGCCTTTGCACAAGATGGCTGCCGATCCTGAGTCACTGCACAAAATGGCTACCGTTCCTGAACCACTGCACCAGATGGTCACCCAGCCTCAGTCCAAGTCAACAGTCAAGATGTCCGCTCTGCCTCAGTCAAAGTCGGCAGTCAAGATGGTTGCCCCCCCTCAGCTCGAGTCAGCGCTGAAGATGGCCACCATGCCTCAGCCCGAGCCAGCGCTGAAGATGGCCACCATGCCTCAGCCAGAGTCAGCTTGTAAGATGGTCGCAGACCCGAAGTCTTCAGCCAGGATGGGAATCAAGCCAAAGTCTTCAGCCACCATGGATGTCACGCTGGTGTACACTGGCATCAAAGGTGTAGCGGACAAAGACACCAAGGCCTTCCCGAGGCATACAGGGCTGATCTCCAGATTGGCAGACCCCCCTGTTGATGTCACCCAAAACAGCTGGCTTCCTCAGGTCCCCCGTACTGAGCCTCCTTGACACTGTTCCTCTCTCCTCCGTGCTTCCTGTCATGGCTGTCGCCATTCTGAGTGTGTGGGCCACACACTGTGTGTTAGAGACCTCGTTCCCCGATGAGTGTGCTCCCAAGTCCCCCGCAGAGACCCTAGTGATGCAGACTCAGGCCAAGGATCCTCTGGAGGTTCTGCCGGTGGCTGCACTGACCCCAGAGGTATCGGATGATGAGTGTGAGTTCCCGGAGGTTCCGCCAGTGGTTGCACAACCCCCAGAGACGTCGGCACTGGCTGTAGAGTCTCCAGAGGTGACTGGTGGCTGTCCTCCAGGACAATCAGTTTGCACCATTGAACCCTTACCTTACCCTGCCACTGCCATAGAAGCCGTTGTAAGCTCAATCGGTGTTGTCTAGTCCAGTTCCCGAGTCACGGCCAGGCGAGCTGTTGCCCAGTCCAGTTCTCGAGTCACAGCCAGGAGAGCCGTTATCCAGTCCTGTTCCACAGTCACAGCCAGAAGGGTCCTGCTGTGTTCCTGCCACGGAGGCCATCCTTGAACTCTCGTCCTGCCCTACTTCGGCCGAGGAGACCGCCTTTAACCTCGTCATGGTCACGTCCAAGTCAATGTCTGCTCGGTCCCGGAGGGTCTCTGTCCCGCCTTCTTCACCTTGGATCCCGGACGAACCAGCAGCAGGTACTGCCTCGGCCTTAGAGGCCATAACTAACCTCTCTATGCTCCTCGTTTCAGTCATGCAAACAGTTTTTCTTTTTTAACAAATCTGCAAAAATGTCAACAATTCTGTGTTTTTCTGTCAATATGGGGTGCTGTGTGTACATTAATGAGGGAAAAAATTAACTTGATTTAACTTCATTTTAGCAAATGGCTGCAATACAACAAAGTTTAAAATATGTTTTAAAATCAATTTTTGCAAATAAACGTCTGTTTTTTTGGAGATCTAATGCTTTGTAAAACTAGCTGATAATCATTTTAGAGATCAAGCAAGTTGATAAATCAGAAGACTTAAGTCAGTAATATGTATGGAAAGGTTGCGCAAAATAAATCTGTCTGTTTTAGATTGCCATGTTCTTGGTTGGCCGTGTTTGTTTGTTTGCTCTGATGCAGCTGAGTAAACAAACAGCATTTTGCAGGCTCTCAGCATCGTCCAATTAAAGCGTTTCATCAGCCAGAACAGGAAAATGGATGGTTGCAGTAGAGGGGTGTAACAGCCGGGCTTTTCCATGCACACAGACACTTTAATCTCGTGAAGGACTGCATTTCGCCCCACACTCACATGCGAAACATGATTTTGTTTAAAACAAATAATCAGCCCTTATTCTGCTGTGGGCTGATATTGTCACTCAACAGTAGATGACCCAGAACCCCCAGTGTGTCCTTAAAGCGACGGCAGCGCTGGGATGTGTGGCATGCCTCACTGACCCCTGCCTCACAGCAGGTCACAGCATCTGCTGAAGCAGCCCTCTAATGAACCCACAACACACACACTCACAAGGGCAGGCGAAGGTAGACCAGCTTCTTCCAGAGCCCCTCATTTACTGCCAGCCAGGGGTCCTACCCATGCTGGACAAAACCTCTTCACGCGGAAAGAGCTCTTGCAGCACAGCAAAAACAAATGATGGAATCTGGCACAAATACAAAGGCTGTTGATCACAAAATCACACTATGGAACTATATTATCGCCTAGTTCTTTGTTAAATCAGTTAAGGATTTCTCAAATTTAAAGGCATATATACGAAGGGTTTATTTGCAAAAACAGATCACTCAGTTTTTCATCATTTTTAAAAATCATGTTTTCATGCTTTATTGTGTTAGTTAGCTGTGTGTTTTTAGTATCTCCTTAACCTAATAATAAAAAAAAAACTACTGCAGTTTGATTGATTAATTGGAATGCATAATGAAAAAGAAAATGATTTTTGTTAAATAATTAAAAACAGATCTGTTTTTGCAAATAAACTCTTCGTACAGTGCCTGTCCTCAGTCTCGGGAGACCATGGAATTCTGTGTCTGAATTAGTTAGTGTCTTTGGTGACTGAAGAGCCCGATTCTGGATGTACGCCTTCTGTTGCTATTTCGGCAGATGAAGACGGCGTCTGGTTTCACTGAGAACTGCGTTCTCTCTGCGTTCTCTCCTCTCTGCCCACTGTAGGTGTTGCTTTTGTTCACCATTTTCCATGCCCGCAAAAAAAAAAAAAAAAAATATTATTAAAAATATAATTTTATATTTATAGGTTTGATATAAATTATAAGCATGTTATAAATTATATGCAATTATATGCATGTTATTGTCAGGTCTGTTTGCTGTTGTGGACTCGAAAAAAAAAAAAGGACCAAGCCTTTTCTTTGTCATATTGTTATTTCCATTGCCTTGCTTGTTTTGTTACTTCGGATTTTGACCTTGGACTTTTGCCTTGTGTTTTATGAATGTTTTGCCGCCTGCCCTGACCATTTGTTATGGATTACGCTTCTTTTTCGCTCTGGATGCTGTTTGCTGGTGTTTGGACTTTGCCTGTTTTGACAACATTGTGTTTAAATAAAACTTGCAGTTGGATCTATCATCATTATCATCACTCTGAGTCCCTGTTACACGCATACTGACATAAAGAAATCTCAACTGCTTGCTTTTCATAATCACAAAATATAATCTATATAATCGCACAGTTCTATACATCAAGTTGTATATGCATCCACTATAATACATTGAATAGGGCAAATCTATATATAATCATCTAGAAAATCTTATAGCTTTTTTTTCCCATCACAAAATGTAAACTATGCTATCACAGACCTCTAAATATAAAGTTGTATATATTTCTGTAAGATGATACATATAAATCTCAACAAGACTCTTGTATCATCACAGAATCTTATCTTCCAGCTCTAATCTAAAAATGCGACTTTAAGTTAACATCATGATTTAATGTAAAACTGCTTTGAAGCAATGTGTACTGTGAAAAGCCCAATGAAAAATAAACTTGACCTGAAACTGAGAATCCAGAACTGAGAGGGGGAAAAAAATTATTTGATTTAAACTTTGAAATCTCTTCATGCAGCAGCTTTTAAAATTACTATGATTATGGTGGTGATAATTATGATAATGATGGTGATCAAGGTGATAATTAAGATGAAAATCGATGATGACAAAAGATATTTCTTTATAAAAGGAGATTATAATCTATGTACATTTAAGTTATTAACAAGTAAAAAAAAAAAAAAAAAAAAAAGCATAGCTCACCAAATAAGGTGTTTGTCTGTTTTGTCTGTAACTTTTTAGTGTTATATTTTAAGTACTACTTTTTTTACAGTGCACCTTTTGTTGTAATAACAAGCTCAGTGATCATCATTCGGTTTGGCAGATACAACTGTCCTGCTTTAAATTATAGGCCTTCCGAATGTGAAAAATGTTTTTGTGTACTGTACTGGCTAAAAAAAAACAACAGACTGTTTTGTGACAACACTTTGATGATTAGCATGGATGAAAGTGTTTTCCTCCAAACGTTCTTGTGAGAGCTGCTAAAGGAAGACAGGACTAAGAAACCCAGGGAGATAGTGTGTGTTAATTGGGAAATTAAACTTAAGAAGTGAAGGATTCTTTGAAACTACAAGTGTGTGTCGGCGGTGGCCACCGATCGTCTCAAGACCAGCACAATCTTGCCTAAAAGAGCACCGTAAACAAACACGATAAAAAGTGGTTTTATTTACAACTACAACATACAGATTTTTATTATAGTTAACCAGCATCTATTAAATGATGACCAGAAGATCATAATTACTTTTTATCAAAAGTTTGAATGTGAACTGGGCGTATATACTTTTGTACTCACTGAATATCCTCACATTTCTCACAGTCACTCAACCTCTGTGGATACTAACTGCTGAATGCCTGACTCTGGTAAGAGTGCTGCTAGCATCAGGAACTCAATAGACCTTCTTTCCAGTGCCTACAAATACATCGTATGTGTCTGGATGATCTATCATGGATTATAGACGTACATTATTTAGCCAGAAACAAGCTTAAAGTCTGATAACTGATGGACTGGAGTGGTGTGGATTATTGTGGGTTATTGTTTTTATCAGCTGTTTGGACAGCAAATGAGTTCCCACATAACTCAAATGGCAAGGAATGACAAAATTGTTTTTGTACAGTGTATTTGAAGTTTAAACGAAACTGTTAAAACTGTCATATCAGTATGTAATATCCGTCATGTGATTCTAATTTAGCAATCAGTAAGCACTCAGCTTTTAAACATCCAAAACACACATGATGGATTGAATTTATAAGCTTAGCAGCATACATTTATGGTGGAATTCATTTTAAACATCTGGAGTGGTATGTTTCTACCAAAAGAGTCCATTCTGACGCCTTATATGTACAGAAATGAACATTACCACCCGAGTGGCAACTTTTGTACCATTATTTTTAAGAGTGCAGTTGATTATGGCTATAAACTGTATATTTATAAAGATTGTAATCAAGTAAATCTGCTCAGAGGTTTTCATGATCTTCAGATGTGTTAAACTGAGCTCCTGGAGGGCCACACTTGTTTGAAGGCTTGAAAAATCACAATTTAAAATGCTTTAATATCCACATTTGTGACATTTGTTACTTTAAAATTGGTTAATGTATTAACTGACATGAACAATACATTTATTACAGTATTTTTGCATCTTATGGTAGTTAATAAAAATACAATCATCCATTGTTAGTGTCAAGAAGCGGACGTAACACAGAAGGTAAGTGAGAGGCACTGATGTTTATTTACATTGAAAATGAGTTAAACAGAAGGATTGAAGACTTGGTTGAGGTGAGTATCACAGGAATAGATAAACAGTCTTTGTAATGAGCAGATTGATGACTCTAGGTTTGCTTTACAGATATCCAGTGACAATGGAGGATCCGTGAGCGAAGGAGGTTGCTGGAGCAACGGAGACAAGGGGAATGGCCACACACACTGGAGGAACACACAGGAGCTTTGGAGAGACACAGAAACTGCAGGAGATGGAGAGAATGCTCAGGTAAGTCAACAGGTAAGTGTATCAAAGGATGTAGGTCTTAGAAAGACCTGTAGAGAGAGTCAACATCATCATAGACGAGATCGGACCATGGGTGCAGTGTGGTGTGTGCTTTTATGGGAGAGGTGATGAGGTCTTGATTAGGATCAGGTAGTGGTGACAGGTGACAGTGATGATCGTAAGCATAGGTGACCGTTGGCATAGTGACTGAGTGAGGGTGGAGCTTGACGTGAATGTGACAGTTAGTTCATGTTAGCTCACAATTCATTAACTAATGTTAACAAATATAATTACTTAAGGTCAAGATAATGCTTAGTACCCGGATGAGCCTGTGTAATTAGTTTTACCGGTTGTTATCTGGAAATAACCAACCTTGAGTGTGGCAACTGACCAATCAGAATCGAGTATTCCACAAAGCAGTGTAATAACTAAGAATTATAAACACAATGAAAGTATTGTTTATTCTTAGTTCATGTAAACTAATTTTGTATAACAAATGAACCTCAAAGTGTTACCATATTTTTTTATGACCATAATAAAGACCTGAAATAAAATTTGGAAATAAAATTAGAGTAGTTCCAAACCTGTGTGAATTTCTTTGTCCTTCTGAACACAAAGGAAGGTATTTTCAAGGAAGTTTGTAAGCAGGTTGTTTTGGTCACCATGGACTCCCATAGAAATGGTGACCAAAACAACCTGCTTACAAACTTACCTTCCTTTGTGTTCAGCAGAACAAAGAAATTCTTACAGATTTGAAATTACTCAAGGCTGAGTTAATGATGACAGAATTTTCATTTTTGGGTAAACTATTCCTGTTTTAGTTTCAGTTAACAATAATTGTAAAGAATTCCAATTCAGCCCTGTTCGAAATATGCACATATAATATTAAATAGAAGCACATAGACACGATTGATTATATGTCCGCTGAATCTGTGCTGTCGTTTCTGACTCTCAGAGTTCCTCTACTATTCGCTCTCTCCATCTCTCCCTCCATCTGAGGTCTTTAAAAATTAATTCTGTCGGCAGCGACCCTTTGGCCTTTTGCATCTCAGGCAATACTGCGGTTTCTTGCCTCCTCCCACGCTACATCGATGTGCTCCTTCTACAGCTCAGCACGCTGTTTTACCCATCAGTCCATGCTGCTAGACATCACCATCTACAGACCTCAGAAAACAGACATCTGCAGAGAAACACAACCAAACTGCCCTGAACACACAGGTAGAGTCATTTTGCCTCATAGTCATCATTACATTGTAATGTAAATAGCAGCACAATTGTTATATGATGAACTTTGCTTTCAGCAGAGAGAAGAGCATTTTAGTTAAATGTTGTTGTTGCATGTGATATGTAGAAAACATAAGGCCAGGTATGCAGCAGAAATAGTCCAGTTACTCTGATACTAAAGAGTAAATAGACAAATGCCTTCTTTCTGAGAGTTTTGTAAATTATCACAAATAACTTGAAGCAAAGGTGCATTATGCTGTCACACTTTGTTACTTTCAATAAAAACATTTGCTAAACAAGAAAAAAAAAGTAAATGTATATTCTCTCAGGCAGAGGAGCTACACTGTACCTACAGTATATATCTTTCTGGTTTCGGGCACATTATGCAGGTTACCTATATAAAATTCATCAGTTTCAGCTAGCAGGGCATACACACTTGACACTTTCCAGAACAAAACATAATGCATTACATTCTTATGAAATATATTCTGTATTTCTGCAAAGTTTGACCTTGCAATGAAAGTGCTAAATCATACATTTTAAAATGGATTGTGGAGGAACATACAGTATGAAAGTTCTGAATGAGACAGACATGTACAAACACACACACAAACTTGACAAAAAAGTTATTTGCTCACACTTTATATTGTGGCCCTAATACCTGTGTACTTACATAGTAACTAGATGTGTTAGTATGTAACCAAAGTATACAGTACAGTAAGTACACACTGCTACATAGTATCTACAGCTGTAATATTTCTGTAACTACACACTTGTAACAACCCTCAGAATGGTGTGTGTAAGTACAAATGTGTAGCAGGACAGGTAACAACACTTTTTTTCACTTCACTCAGTAGTCATGTAACAGCAATTATATAACTACATTAAGAGTAATTGGTTTGATCCAGGGGGTGAAGACGGGTTGATTTAGGGACATGTAAAGTGGGAGGAGTTTGATCTGGAGCTGGTAGAGTTGGTACACCATAGTAATACCAGTGATACCATGATATCAGTAACTGTCCACTTAATATAAAGTGTAACATTCTGGACACCAAACACAATATAGATGTAAAGCCTAACTTTCTGATAGCTGCTCTAATTACATAACTACATAGGAATTGTCTACTTAACATAAAGTGTAAAAGCCAATTCACACCAAGCATGATAAATATAAAGGAGATGATAAATACACTCAACAAAAATATAAACGCAACACCTTTGTTTCTGCTCTGATTTTTTATGAGACAGACTTAAAGATCTAAAATTCATTCCAGATACACAATATTACCATTTCTCTCAAACATTGTTCACAAATCAGTCTAAA
>JAUMHQ010000078.1:17909327-17921739 GCA_032361165.1 Enteromius paludinosus | reverse complement strand
TAAGGCTGAGATTAACCCAGCCCTTAAACCTTAACCCACCCTTAAACAGCCATACCACCAAACCTGTCCCTAACCTTACCCGTATCCCTTATTAATAGAGCGCTAACTATTAATAATTTATGTTACGTTTAGGTATTTGGATTAGGGATGTAGAATAAGGCATTAATATGTGTATACTGCCACATATAACCATACAGTAAATTATTAAAAAGAGTATCCATGTATGCTTAATGTGTATGACTCTCCTTACATCTCACCTCATGCTCCGCAGGTCCCAGCCTCGGATGGCCGTGTCATTGGCCGTGGCCAGCTGTGTGCTGTTGTGATGTGGGCTCCACTTGCCTGCTGTGAACTTCAGCTGCCCTTTGCCCTCCAGAGTGGCACTGCTCGAGATCTATGGAAGGAGAATCGATCCACATACATCTCAATCAATGGCTGCATATTCACCAGCAATCAGAAGCAAGCCCTTCTCACAGTCCGACAGACACAGAACACACAGCAGTGCCAAATACACCAGATACTCTTAACCACACAAGTCGACAAGAAATGGTGCCTTTGTTGAAGAGCAGTGCACCATTTATACCAGGAGTTCAATGCAAAGGTGTCTGGAAAGTCTTCATTGGCTTTCTGTATCATTCACAGTGTAGGACAACCTTTAAAATAAGTTTAGCTCAAAATATTGCAATGAAACATCAAGTAACACATTGAATCAAGCTAGCAGAAAGACTGAAAGTGCGTTTTCTTGTTAAAAGTACTCAAATAATATTATTTAAATGTTTCTGACAGTCTAAACTGAGAATAATCTTTAGAGAAATGGACACATGTGTGACACATGACGGTCCACTGTTGTCTTATGAAGGTTTTTAACAATATCAGAGAAGGCAAACTAACTGTATTTGTTTATTTCTAACTTTATTTATTTAGTGTTGTTATGCAATAGTGCTCTTTCCACTTTTTCAGTGACCCTGGTGCTGAAAGTATGATAATACCTTTGTTAAAGCATTTTATGTTATGAAACTGACATTTACAGCTTCATTAGAAGCAAAACATGCAACGAATAAAAATGCAAGCCTCCAATCTAATGAAATACTACAAACAATAAATTAAAAATGTTGGAGAAACAAAATAATTGATGTAAAATTATTCATTACATTTACAGAAGCAAAATATCTCAAGTTTATTGCATATAATAAAACCCGAGACAAAATTATTGCTGTCAAATGATTATATAATTAAATAGCATGCAAAATGAAAGTTTTTGTTTACATATACGTGCGTGTAATGTGTCTATATATTAATACACACATGCATACAGTATATGTATATAAATGTATTTATATATTATTATATTTTATATATATATAAACGTTTAAGATATAAACATAACAAATTTTTCTTTAATATATACATGCATGTTTTGTATTTACAGTACTGTATATATACATAATAAATATACACAGTACACACTTACATTTTATGTAATCAAAAACTTTTATTCTAGATGCGATTAATATCTATCTATCTATCTATCTATCTATCTATCTATCTATCTATATATATATATTAATGTATGTATACTGGAAAAAGCCTGCTTACGGTAGCCTTCCTGCAAAATGATACTATGCTTTATTGCATGTTTCATGAAGTGAAAAGTCCAGTAAGTTGAATATGATTAATATATGAATCTGGGAATGTTTTATTCTGTCAGTTGTTGTAAGTATTATGGCATTTTGGTAATGAAAGGTCTGGCGAATGGTACACTGCAGCACCTACTCTAAACCTGACTCCCAGCTGATAATGTTAACAAAAGCAAACATTAGATCAAATGAAATTGCTGTAGCAACCATGGCATTTTATCTTGCTTCAGAAAGACTTTAAGCTGTTTTATCATTATTCGTGTTTCATGGGACTTGTATCGGAGCACCAGATGCACAGCCGAGCAAGTTTAAAAGCCAAACGTATGGAGCTGGTTATGTGATGAAAACATCAAAATGTATTTGTTTACAAATTATGCAGTATGGTAAAAAAAAAAAAAAAAAGTGTTTAAAGCTCTTAATATAGTATTGTACAAAAACTACATTAAAATAAACCTTTATCAATCAATACCTGTAATTAATTTGTGTGAAAAGAAATAAAAGATTTTTTGTGTTTTACTTCCTCTAGTGTTTATTTCAGCTGGAAACCGAAAGGAATGCATTTATAACTACATTGTTGAAGTTTTACAGTAATCAAGGCAGAGGCACGTACTAAAGGGAGATGTAAGATGCTAAAACCAGAACACAGTCTAGGCAAGTATCTAGGCAATACTCACAAACCTGACACCTACTACTAAATAAATGAAATTTAAATGAATAATAAATGAAATAATATAAAAATAAATAAATGAAAAACCAGTCCTTTCTTTAATCAATAATAACAGAGCATTGAGTGAACACTTTGTTATAGTTACTCAGTTGTGGTTGTGAGAGCTTTTGAGAAGCAGATTTTCCTTTTCTCTGAACATTTCCTGCTGATTTTATCAGGGTCTGCTGCTCTGCTGTAGCTCATTGACCACAGAGAAAACAGATTCAATATTTCAGGACAAACACTCAGAGACACCAACAGTCTGAGCGACTGAACAATAACACACTGATCCTCCTTTGATTATCTGTCTATCAGACATTTTAATGCATAATAAACACTCGAAAACAGTAGGGAGCCAGATTTTTTGTATTATGCACCTTTTTAAAATGATTTATTTCACTTAAATGGTAAGGCAGTATTGCATCTGTCCTTTGCATTCCAACAAGCTCACTAAAAAAGTACACAGAGAAAAATCTTTCATATAAATATACTAATATATGTTAAACAACGTATAAGAACAATTCAGTCAAATTAAACTGGAATATTCAGCCTATTATTTCTGTGCTATATATTTTAGCTTATTATCGGGAATGACATAGTATTTTTTCCTAGTTTTTGTGAGTACAAATATCTAAACATTCTTAAATCATAATCCATTTGCTTCAGAATCAAAAACGACTAAAGAAAAATACATCAAATTTAAAAGAATTTATGCCAACCAACATCTTAAAAAAAAATCTTGTTTTTCCTTTGAATTAAGTTTATTTTTCTCACTCCACGCAGCAGATATTTTTTTTGTTGAGCATAAACTCATTTAATTTGAAAATGGAAGTTAATTCACTTTCGAGTGAAAGCTGAGGTTTAACCTTTTGCAAATGCATTCAGCCGATCTTTTAGCTGCAGCTTAGCATAGACCTTTGAATCTGATTAGACCGTTAGCATCTTTTAGTTTAGTTTTAGTTTAGATTTAGTTTGCCTTGTGTTTTGATCCCCATGTGTCTGCCCTTGCCCATTTTTGGTCCTGTGTTTCCTGTCCTAGTTTAGTTGATTAAGTTAACCCATGCCAGCAGTGTTCCCCATGTGCTTTGAGTTCTGCCCTCGTCAGTGTTTGTATTTAAGTGTGTATTTGAATACCCAGTGTCGTTCCTCTGGTGTCAACCCCGTGTTCTCTGTCTACCTGTTGAAGTCTTGTGTGCTACCTGCTTGTGAGCCAGCGTGACAAAACCACAATAAGAGATAAAATAATAATAAAAAAAATGTTTTAAGTAGAGCAGAAAAATGCATTTAATGCTTGTATAGTCCAATAAAGAAACATGAACTATGTGCTACTTATTTGATTTATTTGAGTATAGACCTTGTGTAGGGCTGCACTCAAGATCTTCGGTTCATTATGTCAACATGAATCCATGAGTGAACCACTCATTTGAAAATCTTCCTGGTCAACCGACATTTACTTTTGTAACATAACTTTCGTTAATTTCACTTTAGCAGCTTATTAATCTTCAAAAGTGATGCTATAGACTGCAACGGCAAAAATGGAAGTTTAAAGAGAAAACTGCTGCACACTTGTTTCTCTAAGCTCTATAGAACATGATTTTTACCTTCTAGCCTAGTTCATTATATTTACAGTAGCATCCCATAGAGAAAACATTTCATCAGTCCAATCATGGCAAACAGTGTCGGCCACACAATTAATGAGCGGGTAATATGTTTTATTTTTTATTATATCATATTTGCAGTTTGTAATGTAAACAGTAAAAAGTGTATGATAAAGAAAGATACTGTCTCCACAAACAAAGAATGGCCTCAGAATCACCATAATGAGTCGTTAAAATCTTCTGCCTGTTGTACATCACTAGGTAACATATTTGCATAATCCCCGCCTCCCTGCGAAATCTGACACGCCCATAAACACTTCCGCCGCGCTGTGAGAGCAAGTGTGTTTTGTTTTCCTTGCCCAAGGATGCTGATGTAAAGAATCAGTAGTTACACTTAATTTTTTCCACAATACCAAAGCAGTACAACTAGAACCTTTTGTGGTGCACTCGTCATTTTACGTTTTTCTAATCTTGGATAGTTCAACGCGGGATTTGCTGTCACATTACATAAAGTACCACAGAAAAGACATGCTTGAAGATGCAGACGCGATCATCCTCACCCTTGAATTGATAAGGAAATATCGATGCCATTTTTAAAATACTTTTAGGATACAAAAATTCATTATGGAAACTGACTTTTCCTTTCCTACACAGAACAACATTAGATACGGAAAGACCAATCAAAAAGGGCTTGGTCAACTGACTAATCAGAGCAGAGTTGGCTTATGGAAGGGAGGGTTTTACAGACCTTACGATCCAAACTGTTTCAAACGAACTGTATCGAATCATTGCAAAATATCTCTTATATTAAATGCATATTTTGAGAAAATGACAATGTTTTGTGACCTTAGATGCATTTAAACCTTTTGTAGGGGATGCCAGCACAATATTAGGATACTTTAAAAAAACATATTACCCACTCTTTAACAAAGCTTAATGACCATTTCAATCATGTTATTATTCAATCATCATTGAAAGTCTAGTAGTAATACATGTGTCCATCACACATATCCTGTCCTGCAACACAGCAATAAACAAACACTAACCCTATTTAGAAGCACTATTGGATCTCATATTTTGCTATATTTATTTGTTGTTTTAAATTGCATCTTTTCTCAAAAGTAAAAATTACAGCCAGGGGATTTCGCAGTGAAAGCCATAGAAAACAAAACATTATTAAAATAACCATTTTTCCTCACTATGCTAAATATTTTAATAATCCAAATAGCCTTTTTTTTGCTACAAAGAACCTTGTGTGCAACAGAAAGGTTTAATGATATTAAAGCATGAATTCATTGATGCCAATAAAGAACCTTTATATTTAAGAGTGCGCTGTTGATGTTTTTCTCAGCCAATTAGTTTGAGGACGCTTGTTTCTTTGGAGAAAACGCCCCAGATATGCGCAGACGTGAGCCTGGTGGCTGCTTCTCGTCTCCTTTTCTGTTTGTGGGATTCAGCGATATCTGAATAAAACACTGGCAGACGCAGCGTGGTGATAAACACATCAACCTGAGCTGTTCTGAAGAACAGAGGGATGAGCGGATGGGGAGGCTGACGAGTGTGTGTGTGTGTTGTGAGGATGGGGGCGGCATGAGGGAAGATTTGCATGAGGCAGATTAGCATTCTTCACGACACCGCTGGAATCTAGCTGTGCCGAGAGCTTTGCGAACATCCTCTCTGTCTCCTTCTGCCTCCCCCTCATTTCCCCGGCTCTTGTGTTTATAATGGGCGCCGCACTCAGCAGGCCTTGCCACTCTATAACCTCCCCACGCTTTGCATGCAAAGCTGACAATAGCGGGACCTCATGGAGCGGCTCAGTGTGATGTCAACCACGGGCCTCTTCTGCAGCCTCCACAGAGAGCGAGAGTTTTTTCGCGAGCCACGCTTCGTCAAATGTCGAGTCAAGGTTATGTTCACGAAGGCCTGTGACACAGCGGTCTGTGAGCACCAGGCTGGGAGGCATTAATTAGTAACGACTGCAGCTGATTATTATTGAACATTATGCGCAAAGCTGTTTTGTACTAATAGCACTGTCAGTGAACCGGAAACGTTTCTCCACGCTATAAATATTAGGCATTTAGGATGCAGTAAAACAGGCAGCAAGGTCGATAATGGCAGACGGGCATATCAGAGGCAACAGCAAGAGAGTAAACAGAGTTTGTGGCAAATGGTCAGGCGATGAGTCAAACAGAGTCCATAGGGGAGAGGCAAAAGCGATAGTCCGAGTGCAGGCGAAGGTCCAGATCCAGGAAGGCAGAGAAACATGGAGGGAACACAGGAAAACACAGGTGGCACGACAACGGGGAAAACTGTCCATCCAAACATTGATGAGCGACCGACAAAAGGATATCCTGGGTATTTATACATGTGACATAAGGCGGAGAAACAATGAATCACCTTGACAACATACAAGAGGGGCGAAAACATGAACAAGCAACAAAGACAGCAGACAAGGTAGGCAGAGACATGAGTTCATTGATAATTAGTCCAATGGGTGAAAACAGACATAAAACAGTTTGCTGGAGTGCCATCAACAGACTGGCATCTCCAGCTGAACATGACATAGTCCCCCCTCTAAGGAGCGGCTTCTAGACGCTCCAGATTTAGGAGCTGGAGGGAACGCCCACCAGGGCGAAGCCGATGGCGGAGAAATCCACTTGAGCATTGCCGGCAGAGGACACATCCACCTGGGCGGTACAGATGGAGGTGACGCCCTCCAAGGCGGCGGAGACGCCCTCTTGGGTGGAGGAGGTGGCGAGGGAGCCTTCTAGGTTGGATCAGGTGGCGGCAATGCCCACCTGGGCAAAACAGACAGCGAAGCCATCTTCCGGGGCGGACCAGATGGCAGCAGAGCCCCTTGGGTTCAACCAGACAGCGACAGAGCCCTCTTGGGGCCACCAGACTGACTTTGCGCCCTTGAGAACCAACCAGTCAGAGACAACGCCCTTCTAGACCGACCAGACTGCGAGTACGCCCTTCGAAACCAGACTGGGAATGAATGCGCCCTTCGTGACCTCACCGACATCGCCCTCTGTGACTGAATAGACTGTGATGGCACCCCTCTAGGCCAACTGGACCGTAACTGAAGCCACCAATGGGGACTCTGGAAATTCTACGGCTAGATCCGACATCTCCAGAGGATGTGCAGCCACTGGCGGACCCGATGGAGTCTCTGAGTCACACACAGATTCTGCCGCCTCGGGCCATGGGGCCTCACAGTCTTCATGGAGCTCGGGTGAGTCCAGTAACTGAGGATCTGGATCACAGACCGAGTCTGGCAGATCCGGCCACTCGGGTTCAGGATCACAGATAGCGTCTGGCGGATCCGGTCATTCGGGTTCAAGATCACAGATGGCGTCTGGCGGATCTGGCCACCATGAGTCTGGGTCACAGACTTCTGATAGCATGACAGGCTGCGTAACCGGGACAGACTGGACATGACACGACCCCTTGTATCGTGCTATGGGGCTGGAACCCGTTAGTAAATGGTTGGAAACAGTGAGGGCCTTCAACAGCTCGTCAGGCTGCGTGACTGGGACCGACTGAGCATCATGTAGCACTCCTGGCTGCATAACTGGGACTAACAGAGCTTGAAACAGCCTCTCTGGCTGTAAAACCGGGACCAACAGTGCTTTGTACGGCTTCCCACACTGTAATATGGGGCTGGGACCCGTCATTTGTGGACCTGAAACAAGGTTAACTGAAAGCAGCTCTCCAGGCTGCACCACTGGCACTGACTGAACAGATGAGACAGAAGATGGTTCACCTGGCGAATTATGCACCGCGGGGTTTTCGTGCAGCGCTGGCATCCCTGAGGTTGAATTGGCGTCCGCTTCTTCGGCCGCCATTTTGAACGTGAGCTGGAAGATACTAGCGATCTTCCTCGTCTTGTCCAGTGACGCGATCGTTGGTGGGAAATTCAGGGTCGTGGGAGTCTGGCGCGGCAGTCCGAGCTGCGAGAACGAAACCGCATCCCGCGGCTCGGTTACACGGGGAGATCTCGGAGGCGGACCCCACCGAATGGCGAGACGGGATCCGGAGAATAGGTGTGCAGCGTTGCTGGATCCTTGTTGGCTCATCAATATGTCACGATTGAGACACGGGAAGGCGTTCCAGCCTTCAGGTCCACCCAAGTGGCCGTCACCTCTCCCTGCTCCGCCCAGGAGGATGTCTCCGCCGCCTGCTCCGCCTTGGTGGGCTTCTCTGCCGCTTGCTCCACCCAGGAGGATGTCTCCACTACCTGCTCCGCCCAAGTGGACCTCTCCACCGTCAGCTCCGGCCTGGAGAGCTTTAGAATTGTCTGATCGGCTCAGGAGAGCATTTCTACTGCCTGGTGGACCCAGATGGTCTTCGCTGCCGTTTGCCCTGCCCTGGAGGTTGTTCCTGCCGGCTCCTAAGTCTCGGGCGTCTGGAAGCCGCCCCTTTGAGGGTGGGCTATGTCACACCCAGCTGCAGCTGCCAGCTAAAGACTGTGGTTGGCACTCCAGCTTTCTATGTACTCTGTGTTTTTTTTTTTTATGTTTTAATTCCTGGACTCCAATCCCCAGAGTGCACCTCTCCTCACAGCTGTTGCTAGTTTGGTTCAATCATTCAATCATTGTCACCTGTATATATACCAGTCTGTTTGTCTGTCTAGCACGGATCATTGTTTCATGTTTACCGTCAACCCTGCCCTGTTCATTCGTGTTCTTGGACCCTGTTATCATATTCTGGATTTATCGTTGTAGACATCTGCTTCCCTTGAATTTACATTTTCGTCTTGCCCTTTGGACTCGGTTTATAGGTACGTTTGACCCACGCCTGGATTATCGTTTACGAGACTGTCTTTGCCTACGCTGTTTATGTCTGCCGGTGATTGATCTTGTCTGTACTACCCTGAGCCGGAATAAACCCTTTATCTGCATATGAACCTGCACGTTTCACGTCCCCTTTCGTAAACACCAGGACAGAACCACAGAATTCAGTGGAATGTCGTGGAATTTGTCAAATTTTGGAAGGATAAATAAAAAGTGCTATGTACTGGTTTCTGTGAATATTAAAATCATCTCGAGAGTTGCTCTGACAGTCACTTCACCAGCATTTCAACAACAACAAAATATGCTTACATTTCAAAAGATTAATTATTATTTTTATTATTTAATACATTGATTTGATTTCCACCATTTTTACTGTAGCATTTTTTATTATAAAACATAATTAGAAAACAGAAAATTGATAACATTTTATTTTCAGGGTCCAGAATAATGCATTAGTTAAGCATTAATTAATGGTTAATTTGTTTACGATCAAGCAGTAGTTGAGCAAAAACACACTAGTAATTAATGATTAACCTAACATTTTAAGGGCCCGAATTGCATTAGTTAAGCACAAATAAACTAGTAATTTATGATTAACTTGTTCACAATTATGCATCAGTTAAGCATGAACACGCATATAACTAATGACTATCTGAACATATAGTAAGGGCATATTGCCCATTATTTTTCAATTCATTAGTCATACACTTGAATATTACTCAATAGGTGGCATAATTAATATGGATTTAAGTTTCACTTTAGAATAGGGGGTCAAATTCCATTTATTAGCACTATATTAATGGTAGTTTAGCCCTAATTATTAGCTTATCCTAATCAATAAACTTGAATATCATTCAATAAGTGTTATAATGTAAAATTTGTAATCGTATCTAAAAACCATCAAACCCATCTACTATTCTATTCTATTCTATTCTATTCCATTCTATTCTATTCTATTCTATTCTTTAAGTTAAAATCCAGAAAAATAAAACAGAATACATGGAATTTTGGAAAAATTTAAGATAAAAATAAAAAATAAAACAGTATATATAGCGACCCTTTTTACACTTTTTATAGTGACCCAGGCATTGGATAACATTGGATAAAATACACTTTTATGCTTCAGAAAAGGTGTTGCTCCATGCTTTGACCAAACCAACATCCAACATGCTTAATTTTTTGTGTGTGTATTTTTCATATTATTAACATGTTAAATAATTTTTTGTGCTTGCTTATTGCACATTTGGGTGAATTAAGGCATGTCACCAAATTCAACAACAAAATCAACAACACCCAATTAAATTCCATCCCACAGGTTTCACCCAATCATGAAGTGCCACATTTGTGGAAGTGTGAATTAAATTTGAAAGCTACAGCAGATGGGAAAGTTTTCAGCAAGTAATACATGAAATTTAATTTACATACATTTCGCAAATGCTTTTATCTAAAGCAATTACAACAGAGGAACATAGAAAGCTGTCGCATGGCTTTAATTTACCTGCAAAGTGCATGATCTAGGCCATACCCAAATAACTCCTTCCAAACCCAAATGCTATTCTTGTTTTTATATATATATATACACTAATATGATCACATTTTTTCACTGGCATAGTTGACATGGTTACTCCACCCCCTAAATTAAAATTTTGTCATTAATAACTTACTCCTCATGTCTTACTAAACTCATATAACCTTTGTTCATCTTCAGAACATCTTTTTGGATGAAAGCTAGGAGGCTGGTGACTGTTCCATTGACTGATAAGTAATGAACACCGTCAAGGTCCAGAGAAGTATGAAAGACAAAACAGTCCGTCTGCCATCAGTGGTTCAACTGTAACGCAGAGGTGTAAAGTACTTGAGTAAATGTAACTAATTATTGTATTAAGTACACATCCAGAGCAAGATTTATATTTTTTACTTTTACTTAAAGTAAATGGTGATGGTAGATGGACTGTTGTGAAGATGTCTTTCAAACTTTTCTGGACCTTGTTAGTGTTATGCCTCCTGGTTTTCCGAAGACAAACAAAGCTTTTATGGGTTTGGAATGACATGAGGGTAAGTGGTTAACGACAATATTTTCTTTAAAGCTAATGTTATATAATTTTTGTTCACTACTGCCTGTGCTTTCTTTTATTGAAAAGCATGGACATTTATCAAAGCACTAAAGAAAGAAGTTGAAAGTGTTGTGAGAACTATTTTTTTTCCTTAACACAAAATTCAACAACATTCACTAGCAAGTCGTACATCTCTACTCATCGGATTGTCTCAGTGATATCTAATGGGAACTTTAAGTGAATGTCACTGCTAGGAACTGAACGTGGTGCCTTGAATCATTGATATGCTGTGCTGCTGGCTCCTGTGTTGAGAGAAGAGCAGTCAAACATAGCAATTATGAAAATAATGAACCTCACCATGGCCTTGGTGGAGCTCTCCTGAAGGTCCCAGAGCAGCACGTGGTTTTCAGCCAGAGATATCACACGCTTCCCATCACCCATGGGCTCCCACAATACACTGCAGGAGACACAAGACAGGACACTGACAGTACATGGCCACAAATACAGTCTTGTACATGAATCCAGTGAACGTTAGTATTTCATACAATGTTAGAATGATGCTCAAGGCATATGAATGAAGAATGATGGTATAGTTACGAGGTCTACAGCAATTAAGCACACTGCAGTCCACACTCATCTATTATCACAAGCTATCAACAGAAAACACCTGTGTGTGAGAAAATATTTCTCTATATGAGCATGTGCCATCCAAATCCAGTGTAATAATCATTCAAATTTTACCCAATCAAGTAAATCTATTCTAAATTTGTTTACTCTGCTTTTAGTCAAAAAACATCTTCGCCAATTTCCTTTTCCAGATAACGTCATTAATTATTTATTTTTTTGAATAAGGTATCATTAGTGTAAAATACTAAATCACATATTCAAGGTAAATGCATGCAGTTTGACAGTCTAGTTTAGATTTATTAATTAATTACAGTATAATAATTTAATGAATAATTTGCAGGCTTTTATTTTAATTGAAGGGATGTCATAACAGACCATCAAATAAGATTAAATGACTCGACTCAATTGCTCCCTAGGTTATGATGAATAATGAAAATATTTTAAATGAACCTTATTCTAATCCATTATTAAATAAGTATTTTTTTAGTTTTTTTTAACTTAAACCTATCACAACCTTAGACCTATATATGCTGTATATATACTGTTTTAATAGGAGCACAACCATTCAGTAAATGTACTAGTATAATACAAAAGTTTAGTTGTTTAGATTCATCTATAGTCGAGAGAAAACAATGTTAGGGGGAATCTGAAAACTTTTTCACCCCATTTACTTTCATAATTAATATGCATGCAGTTTTTTATGATCTCCTATTAACTGAGGGACTAAATTGAATATCTGTACTGTAAAAATTGCTGTGAGAAATTGCTAAATGTATCATCAAATATTTTACTTTGTAAATTTTTGATTAAAAAAACATCCATGGACACTAAGGCCCAATCCCAATTCTACCCCTTGCCCCTACACTTACCCCTACCCCTCCGTTTGGCGCGTTCATGTGTAGGGGTAGTGGGGTCTCAATTCTCCTTTGATCAGAGGGGTAGGGGTAAGGGGAAGGGCTAGATAGCCCTCGAAACAAAGATTTTTCGGGACCTC
>JAUMHQ010000078.1:17853767-17868979 GCA_032361165.1 Enteromius paludinosus | reverse complement strand
TAAAACTCGAACTGTCGGAAGCAATTAAAGCAGAGTTTATTTCCATGGTAGTATAAACCATGGAATTTTAATTTTAGGGTTACAAAACCAGTACACCGTTTTGTCTTTTACAGATTCCACATTTATTTCACGGTATATTCATGGCAACCACAGCTGCCGGTATTTTACCGTAAATTTCACTGTTTTTTTTACAGTGCACTCAAAATATCTTCCTTTGTGTTCTGGAGAACAAAGATATTCATACAGATTTGAAACTACTTGAGGGTGAATAATTTTTGGGTGAACTATTCCTGTAAATGCGTAATATACAGTAAGGACTCTGTTGCCGCCACCTATTGGAGTCATGGTGACTGAAGAAAAAGGTATTGGGAATCTCATTCGGAGCGTTTATTTATTTATTTATTTTTTTCTCGAAGTGTCTATTTACACTAAGCAAATAGCCCGTCCCTTTTCTTTTCTTTTCTTTTCCTGTTGTATGTATATAATACATTTGTACTAATAACTAATAATACTAACAATACATTTGTATTTAACGCCTCAAGATTTTTGGGGCACATAAGTTCCTGAACGTGATTAATCATGGGATAAACCTATATAAAACCATATAATCACGTTCAGAAACTTATGTGCCCCAAAATCTTGAGGCGTTAAATACAAATGTATTATTAGTTAAATAAATGTATTATTAGTTACACCTAAATTAATAATTTTTTGCCGAGATGCTATTTTGTTGAACGTTTTGTAGAACTTTATTACTATTATTGTTAGTAGACTGTTTGTCTGTTATGACTACTTAGACACATTTTTTTTTTCATATTTAAATATAACATTTATTTAAAACCCCTGCAAAAACTATATTTCCAATAGCACAAGTGGTTCACAACAGCATAAAAAACAAGTTTGATCTAAATTAATAGTATTATTTTTTTCTTTACATTACCACAATTGTACAACAGTATGAAAAACGGCAACTGTGGCATTTGTAAATTTGTTAATTGGCGGAAACGATTGTTATATAGGCTATTTTTGTACTAGTTTTCCCCACTATTAAAATGTTACAACTGAACGCTTCTGCTCTCTCTCTCTCTCTCTCTCTCTCTCTGTGTGTGACGCACTGTGGAAATTAACAGCAGTCTTCCCTCACGCTCCTCAGAGAGAGATAGAGAGTTCAGAGAGCAGATTCATCAGCGTGAGATGCAATCAACTCCACGTTCTTTCGACATCAGGAACGAGTCAAAGTGAGTTACATGTTTACGAGAAATTGTTCCTCTCTCGTTCAGTGTGTTTGTTTGTGCAGTTTGTGAGGTTCTCTCTGTAACATGAGAAGTTCATCAAAGTCTGTGTTGAGTGATCGTTTCATCGAGCTCTGCTGGGAATTTATGCGGGAATCCTTTTTCACTCCGGCTGGATTATTGGTTAAAAAGAGTTTATTATCTGAATGAATGCCGTGGGATATCATTTTACTAGATTTTCCCCCCAAAAAACTTAGCAACACTAAAGTGAAAGTAAACAGTCAGAAAGTGATATATTTTTTTAAATTAAAGTAAATTTTAAAAATCTTTCAGCAACATTTTCTGTCACATTTTATAGTGTGAAAATTAGTTGTAGAAATATCTAGTCTCTCAGACAGCATGGTTTAGTTTAGTTTTAGATGCAGTGAAGATCTGTCATCTCCGTCTCATACAGCAAAACTGCTTTATTGTTCAACGTTTAGTCTTTTGATTGATGTATATTTTGGCTGTTTGCCCAATTCGATGACTGTTTGTGTGTTTTTATGGGAGAGATCACATATACAAGAAAGTTTACATCAGATTAAATGTCTCCATGAATTTCTAAAAAGTATGAAATGTATTTCACATCTGAACAATTTCTGAAAAGCACAACTTGCAGCAGCGTTGGCAGGTGGCAGCATGCTCAGACTGGCAGCAAAGCCACCATTTACTATATTAAAGATCTTTCGAAGTTTGTTTTAGGCTGTTTGAACAGGATTTCTGAGAGTGCTGCTTGACTGTCCAGAAGTCTATAGTGTATACTGGCATCACTGAGCTGAATCGCTTTCACCGTTGGCTGCCCTTAAATGACAGTCATGGTAATTTGCTTCGAACAATATTGCCACACATACAGCACTAACACCGCAAACAAACCTCAGTGCCTTCAGATCACTGCAATGTCAGGAAATTCAGAAATTAATAAGTGCTGCTTTTGATTCAACGAATTTTGACGAAATTCAGTCACACAACTGAGGACAAAATAATAATTCATTTTGCTGTATTATAATTTCATATGGCCATATGACACAGATTTTAATGGTTGTTTTCTTGCAGAAACATTTGGTGTGCAGCATTTAATTGTGATGGCACTAAATCATAGATTCTAAAATTCTGTCATTTAAAAAAAATTTTCAGTGTTAAACTGTTTCAGTTCAGTCATGTAATCCATCCATCAAAACTGCATCCTGTTTGCTATTTTAATTATTTTTCACTTTAAAATCAAAATTTTAATCTACATTTTTTTTTAAGTTCCATAGACAGTGCAGTGTGTGAACATTATGTTTAGAGTCAGACTATGAATTAATATAGTCAGAGGACATGTGTTTGGGTCGCTTTTAGGTATTGTGTTGTTTAGTATGATGCACAGTTTTGTTTTGATTTTCCTCAGCAAAAATCTGACTTCATACTTGTTTTTTGACAGTCCAGGGCTGTAAATTGGTCTTTCTAGGGTACTAAATACATTTAAAAAGGAAAAATAAAGATGGTTTTGATTTGCATGGTGATGATTGCCAACGTTAAATCTCAACTAGTGCTTTCCAGGGGCTGTTTGCCATGTGTTTCGTCATTGACAATCTCATGTTTTTTCTTTTTGGTAATTCATATTTTGAGCCGAGGTGATGTGTCTTGTCTGTTTGAGCATGCACAGCTTTAGGGCTCTTTCAAATGAACAGAAAACTCCCACACACCTTTGTCTGTTGCAGGACGGACGTTGGGTGTGTGAACATCGAATTGGCAGAAAACATGTATATTGTGCACGTGTCATCTGGACACTTAATATTGTTGTGGTTTAAACATGTGTGCTGTGTGTTGTATCCAGTCAGGACTGACTTTGAGCCATCAGGATGCTGTTGGTTGTGGCCTGTCTACAGCTGTTTCTGGCTTCTGCTTTCATGGTGAGTGAAATATTACAGTACAGTACACTGTAACAGATGACAGTTGCAGTCAATAATTCACCCTTATATCATCAGGTTGATTACAGCTAGGAAATCTGAAACAGAGATGTGGTTAGGCAAAACATCCCAGCACATGGTGTGAGAGGACCTTATTTTCTTTGAAATTCATATCTAAATGCTGGCCACATTTCAGATACTTAGAAACAGAGTACAGTTTGTTCAGGAACATGTGTAATATTAAAATACAGTAGTGTCCGACAAAATCTCTGGAGACTTTTGAGCACTTTAGTCACACTTAAAATTGCAATGTATTTTTTTTCTTCTTCTGTATTATGATGCACATCTATGTGAAGGGGCGGGACTTTCTATGTGTCAGTCGTTGATTGGATGTTGAGATGTGGGCGTGGATATCAGTTTAATTTGACTGAATGGAGAAATCCTGGTTGCATAGGTTAAATAAAAATGTAAAACATGAAACATAAACATGGATGAATTGTTAACACATAAGAAAATATGTTAAGAAAATAGAATTTCTATTTCATGGAAACTTGGTAACTCTCTGAATGTCATTGTATTAGTGCTGCATCCTATGCACTGACTTTCAGTGTTTGGATGTGTCTAAATATCTGCAAGCGCGATATGCGGTAAAGTGCTCCAGTTATCTTAGTTTTTTTTCCCCACACTTCACACAGGTGTTTTAGCAGAGGAACTACAGGAGTACTTCACCACATTAACTACATTATCACACAGCTATTTGCCAAACCAATAAATGGACACACAAGAAAAATTAATATTTAATTGAGTTACATTTGTTTTTCATGCGAGGCGAAATGGTGTGGAGTGACACTCGCAACATTTATGGCAGCTATGTATAAAATACAATGTCATGATTTTTATTAAAACTTGACTCTTATTCTTGAAAATAATACTGAAAATAGAACAATGTTTATTTTGCTTTGGAATACAAAACTAAAGTTTATACACTGCTCAAAAAAATAAAGGGAACACTTTAACAACACAATGTAACTCCAAGTCAGTCTCACTTCTGTGAAATCAAGTATTTGATAAGGGTTGGAGCTAAACTCTGCAGGACACCGGCCCTCCAGGACTGAATTTGCCTACCCCTGCTCTAGATCATCCAGCTCCACTTGGGCTGGATGCCATGGTACAGACATGGCCGAGGCTTCGTCTGTATGCTTTTCCCCCAGATTGCTCTGCTCTCAGGAGTTCTGGAGAGAGTGCGCCGGGACGCAGTCAGTCTACTGCTTGTGGCGCCGTTCTGGCCGGGGCGAGTATGGTTCTCGGATCTGACATCCCTCCTAGATGGCTCCCCGTGGAGGGACCTCCTCTCACAAGCGAGGGGCACAATATTGCACCCTTGTCCGGAGTGGTGGAAACTGAGAGTGGCCTCTGAGGGGGCACAACACTTTGCCACAGGTCTTTTAACCAATGTTGTTGAGACCATCCTCCAATCCAGAGCTCCATCTGCGAGGAAACTATATGCCCTGAAGTGGAAGTTGTTCACTTCCTGGTGTAGAGATGCAGTCAACTGCCCAGTTGGTACAGTTATGGAGTTCTTGCAGGCTAGATTCTCTACTGGGGTTACCCATTCTACCTTGAAGGTTTACATGGCGGCAATATCGGCTTACCACACCTCTCTTGGTGGACACACAGTTGGTAAAGAACCCCTGGTCATACGTTTCCTCTGCGGTGCGCTGAGGTTGAGGCCTCCGGTACGTTCCCGGGTTCCGACCTGGGACCTGGCTGTTGTGTTAGAGGCTCTCTGTAGGGCACCCTTCGAGCCCATAGAGGAGATCTCTGATCGTCTTCTGATGAGGAGAGTAGGTGACCTTCAGGCCCTTTCAGTGGCCCATTTGGACTTTGCACCTGGCCAAAGCCTTCCTGTACCCGTGAGTGGGTTACAGTCCTAAGGTACCTACCGTCACACCTCAGCCAGCCGTGCTACAGGCCTTCAACCTTCCTCCCTTCAGGGAGCCTGGTCAACAGAGGCTAACCTGTGTGTGTCGCATACGTCCACAGAGCTGCCCTTTGGAGAAATGCTTCGGTCCACCCAAGAAGGGGTTTACAGCAACCAAGCAGACTTTAAGCCGTTGAGTAGTGGATGCCATTAACATGTCTTTTGAGTCCTCTGGTCTCTCGCTGAGGCTAGGAGTCAGAGGGCACTCGCCACGAGGTGTGGCGGCCTCAAAGGACCGACATCTGCTATGCTGCTGGGTGGTCCACCCCCCACACATTTGGACTGGACTTGCGAGCCACTACCGGGCTCTTCTGTTCTCATGCCTTAGGTGTGCACAACCACACACTGGGCAGGGATTTGAAAGTCTGGGGGCGTGGGCATCTCGTTCCCATAGCGTCTCATCGATGCGGCTCTAGTTCCTAAAGAGGAACGTCTCTAGGTCATGTAGGTAACCCTGGTTCCTCGAAGGAACGAGACGCTGCATCTCGATACCACACTTTCCGCATCCCCTGCCGGCGCTCCGCTGAGTAACAGAAGTTAATCTGCCGGCAGCATTCCACATGCGTGTATGCTTCCATCACCCTCCTATGATGATGCGTGTCGTTTCCATCAAGGAACCAGGGTTACATATGTAACCTAGAGACGCTTTTCAAGCATGTGACGCACCTGTAATTTGTATTTAGACACACCTGTGGCAAGTAACAGGTATGAAAAATATAGTAATCACACTCACAGCCAATTAAAATGCAGGAAAGTTGACTCAACCTTTGTGTTGTGTGTCACACTGAGCATGTAAAGAGTCTGTGGATTTGAGAAAAAGAAGGCTACAAGTCTATCTCCAGAGATCTTAATGTTCCTGTGTCCACTGTGTGCAATATCATAAGAGGTTTACAGCCCATGGCACTGTAGCTAACCTCTTTGGACATGGACGGAAGAGAAAAATGAATGAAAAATTACAACCAGGGTACAACACTGGAACACAGTCCCTGCAGTCAAACAGGGAGGAGGTTTAAAGATGTTTTGGGGTTGCTTCGCTGCTTCTGGCACTGGATGCCTTGACTATGTGAAAAGTATTATGAAATCTGATGATTACCAAAGAATTTTGGGGAGCAACGTAGGGTCCAGTGTTAGAAAGCTGCGTCTCCACCAGAGGTCATGGGTCTTCAGGAGAACAATGACCCAAAACACTCCACAAAAAAGTGGTAACACTTTATTTCAATGGTCCACTTTAGACAATCTACTAACAGTAAGGTACTTTGCAACTACATGTTAACTGTCTGTATAAAATAAATACTTTATAAATTATGTTGCACTCTGCATTGCTATAAAATAAAATCTATGTGTCTAACCAAGTTATGTTCCAAATTTGATATTGATATCACAGAAATCATGATTACTGTGAAAGTTTGTTTGAGCACTATAGCAAAAATAACCACTGGGTTACACCCAGATTTTTCTGATGACAAATCAATCATTTTCTGCCACAATATCACTTCTATTACAAAACCCTGTTTCAAGGGACCTTGACTGTCAGACCTTTCCAACAATATGTGTTTTATCAAAATTGCAAAAAGATTTTATTTTCTAAAACAAGCCACACAATCACTGAGTCTATATACTGTATATGTTTTTATTTAACACTACAGGCGGCCATGCAGAATTAAATGCTGCCAATGAGACCTAAACCTAAAAATTTTGTATCCCCCAGTATATGTCGGACCTTTAGGGTTAACTAACCTCATATGTGATTTGATAAAAACTGATGATTTGCTACATTAATGTGCTAACTTGCTGACCGTGTTTATAGCAACCCACGGGTGATTTTTGGGCTGAGTGGGGCCCGTATGGTGAATGCAGTCGCAGCTGTGGTGGTGGAGTTACTGTCAGGACGAGACGATGTGTAACCCAGCGGTGAGTGGCAGAATGCATTCACTTCCACAGCCTCATATGACTGAGAAACTCTTTCATTTACTGCTATTCTAATGTCATACAATGTCTTTGACGAGTTAACGAGTTGATTTAGTTCAGGGATGAAACTGATGTCAAGGGATTGAAAACAAGATATCGAATACTGCTTTGAATGCACAGAAAGTGAGTTATTCTTCTGTAGCTGAAAGGAGAATATCCAGTTGAAAAGTAGCCTGTAAACTGAGACGTGAACCTAGTTAAGAACCTAGCAGCTGTGTCATTATTCTGTGTAGGGAAGAGCCCAGCAAAGGCATCATCCTCTTTACATTTTTTGGCTTTTTAGAGAAGACTCATGGGGAAAATGCCTGGCCTCCAGTTGTTTAGTTATCTCTGTTCTCTATTCCTGTCCTTAGGATATTACTTTGCACTATTAAAAAAATAAAGGTTTTGTACCAGCATCTACACTAAAATAATGATGTACAAACTATTTATTATAGTATATAGTGCTAGTAAATTTCTTTAGGAAACAGCAAGTGAATTAAATGTGAAATTATGCAAAAATGTGAAAAGTAGATCCATGAAAGCTTTCCATCAGTTCTTCATATTGAGATTTTTAAAAAATGTTCCTTCACACTAAGAATTAAAATGGATCAAGAACTGATTAATGAAAGGTTATTTGAGGAACCAAAACTGGATCTTGTATGGCATCACTACAAAGTTTAAACTTTTTAAAAGTGTATCATCTCTCATCTTACTGAAGTAATGTGTCGCACACACTGATTTAGTCAAGTATGCAAGGTCAAGGTCAAGTATGCACTATAAGAGGACCTTAAAACTGTATAATTGTAAGTTTTAGTGATAGGGACTTGAGGAAAGTCTTCACCAGGACATTGAGAGCTTTGGTCATAAATCTGGGTGTTGGAATCTGGTCTGCGTGTTAAGTCTTGCATTTTACTCAGTGAACAGCGCATATGAAAACGGGGCAGTTTTTCTATAAATGTACCACTCCTCTTTAAATGATTTGCCGTGCCCAAATGAAGTTAAATAATACTTTTCCATCATTCGTACAGTATTCCTACCAGCTGGAACGTTTTCTGTCTTTGTTTGCATGAAATAACCTTGTTATTATATGCATGCATGCTGCAATGAGAAACATAAAGGTGCATGTCTTTCACAAGTTCTCAGGAACTGAGCTTTACAAGTGAACTCAGTAACTTGTGAGAAATTTGAGCTTTTGAATACACTTCTCGCTCAAGACTAGAACATTCCCCTGAGGCGATGTTTCTGGGACTTTCAGACGTCTCTCTTCCAGCAAGGTTTGTTCCTGTGCACTCCTGTGTGTTTTTGTCTCACTGGGTGAATCACACACCGCTCCCTGACTTTTACCTCGCAATATTACAGCCTGTCATGCATTGACATAACATTTAGAAATACTGGAAATTCCACGCAGCTGTATCTGTTCATTATTGATGTTACTGATGAACACCTCTGGACCAGACGAGTAAACATATGAAGTAGTGCAGACCTTGTTGTGTCTTGGTACACACCTACAGTATAAGGAGACTTGTCTGTGCTTGGGTGTGTTTCTCTAGTGAGGGCGTACATTTGTATGCATCCTTAGACATGTTTATAATATGAGACACTTGATTTCGGGGTGTTTTCATTTAAAATAATCTTGTTTTGTTGTGAGAAGTGATTTACAAATAGGATAAATGTGAATTGGGTTTTTGTCTTATGCAGTATGTGAATGCCACAACTCATGCGCGTAAATGAACACTTTTTATTTTCACTGCAAATATGAATGCTTGGCTCTTTCTACAGAACTGATGGAGGTCATAGATGTGTGGGTCCAGAGAAGTCCTATCGCTCGTGTAATATCCAGGTACACACTGGAAACTATTTATATATGATCAATTAATACCATGAAAACGTTCATTCATTTGTATTTACATTATTATTTAAATGTTTGCGGTCATAAATGTTTTTGAAAGATCTCTTCTGCTCACTAAAGGTCCTTGCGTCCAAAATCTTTCTTTTTTTTTATTATTTGCCTTCCTTTGGCAGCTGAATTTTTAGCATCATTACTCCAGTCTTCAGTGTCACATGATTCTTCAGAAATCAAACTAATATGATTTGCAGCTCAAGCAACATTTCTGATTATTTTCAGTGTTGGAAATCTATTTTTGTGGAAACTGTGGTATATTTTTTCTTTTTTCTTTATTCTTTAAAAAATAAATCTTCCAAAAGAAAAGCATTGATTCCAAATTGAAACTTTTTGTTACGTTGTAAATCATTTTACTGTCACTTTTAATCCATTTAAAATGCATCCTTGCTGAATAAAAGTATTAATTTTCTGACCCCAAACCTTCTCTTTCTCTGAGTTATCAGGACTGTCCCGAGGGATCCAGGGATTTCAGAGAGGAGCAGTGCTCTCAGTTTGATGGCACTGATTTTCAAGGGAAGCGCTACAAATGGCTGCCATACTATGGTGGTATGTACAGACAGGCAGTGATTCTGTGTGGCAGAGACTATTCACCTCAAAATGAAAGTTTAGCATGGAATAATAGAGGTCTAGCAGAAACTCTGTGCAGGTGCCAGTGTAATGCTGTATCTTCTCTCTTCTCTTCAGGAGAAAACCCCTGTGAGCTCAACTGCATTCCCAGAGGAGAGAACTTCTACTATCAGCACAAGTCTGCGGTGGTGGACGGCACACCCTGCCATCCCGGAGGAAAGGACATGTGTGTGGACGGCCTCTGTAAGGTTAGCACAACAGTCTGCTTCAGTCATCCACACTTATTGTAACCAACTTACCCGAGTGTGAAATAAATCTCATATAGTAGTTTTTGAAAGCTGCTCATTTCAACCAGATGGATAATTGAAGCCTAATGTATCTACATTTTAATTTCTCTTTAGATTCAGATCTTCTTTCTTCTTACAAAGCAGATATAGACAAAACCACTTTTGTTAAATTCTCTTTGAGTAGTTTCTAAGTTCACTCCCCATTACTGCACTGCTGCTAAAGCCATCAAAACATTGCTTGTGTAATAAACTCCTGCCCACATTAACAAATTTCAGAACAGGTACTGGCAGACCTCGATTCGTCTGCTTTGTTCCTGTTATAGTGCTCAAGTTCTCAGTTTTTGTTAGCCCGCTATCCTCCTTTTTCTTTAATGCAGTAGCAAGCCTATGGGTGAGGCTTCCAGTTTGTTAGCAGCTATAGGTAAATAATGAGGAGAATAACAACGTGCCATAAACGGTTAAACTGTTTGCACTACAAACCAGTGTACAAACAGTTTTGTACAGCTAAAAATAGCTGGATGCGGATAAGACCAAATGGCCACACCCATTTTTATACCAGGTAAAAGGTGGATATGAAATGAGTAATCGGAAATGAACAGCTCAATCATGGAAGTCTTCCTTAAAGATATAATTCACCCTAAAATAAACTCGTCACTGTTTCCAAGCCCGGCCTTTTGAACTTTGATGCTTTTTAAAAGTCCATAAAGAGATACTGTATGAGTAGAAATGGAATGGATCTATGTCTTTTAAAGAGATAAAATTGCTTTATTTAATGAAATAGTTCATTTAGGCTTTTACTCTTTTACAAAACTACTTTACTAAACTAATAATAAAACATAACAGCCTCTCAGTGATACTAAAATAATACTGATTCGCATATAAACTATAATCAGCACACATACACCGAACACATCAAATGTTATGAAACATGAAGAGTGAGAAAATGATGAGATCGTTTACTTTTTAAACCATCTAACCCTTTAAACATCATCCAGACATCCCACCCAACTGACTAGTCAATTATGAAAATATGCAGTTTTGCACATCCCCAGTGCAGGTGGTTTCTTGCCTGCTGTGGTTTAGTAAATATTATGCGTGCCTAAGAGCTTTAAATTCTTGGAATTCATTTTAATATTTAGTGATTTCTTCTTGGCTTTTTAATGAGGTCTGCTAAGAATAATCAGCATGTACACAACTGCTTTAAATTTTACATTTTAAAAGTAGAAAAAGATTGTAAACTCTCTATTTTATTTTGTTTAAAAAAGCGTAAGAGATTTTAACTGGCTGTTTGTGATTTCTCAGTGGACTCTCACAGTGTGGCGGTGAACTACAGCTCTGTTTCTGTTCTGTGTCTGCTCACAGCGTCTCGGCTGTGATAACATGCTGGAGTCGCTCCAGGAGGAGGATCCCTGTCTACAGTGTGGAGGAAACGGACAGTCATGCAGTCTAATCAAAAACAACTTCTCAATGCGAAACCTGCCCAAAGGTAAACTCACCAAAGATTGAACTGCATTTACATTTTATATGCTTTTGCCTGAAAAAATAGGTGCATCTCTTGCTTACAGGCTACAATCAGATGTTCATCATCCCTGTTGGAGCGACCACTATACGCATCAAGGAAACGGAACCAACTCGCAATTATCTTGGTGAGTGTATGAGAGTAAGATCCTAATCCTAATCTGTTCTTCCGCATCTTTGGAAGTTTTATCCTTGCATTTTTCCTCTGACAGCGATCAAAAACCTGCGTGGTGAGTACTACCTTAACGGACACTGGGTGATCGATTTCTCTCGTGCCACATCTGTTGCTGGCACCGTGCTGTATTACCAGAGGGGAACCGAGGGTGATAAAACTCCTGAGATAATCACAGGCCGTGGCCCGACCACTGAGCCCCTAGTGATAGAGGTGAGAGACCGTTTAAAACTTGAACCGCCGGGCATCACTGTATACCTGAAACCACCAGCAGGGACATTTTAACCAAACAAATATATGGCTTAAGAACATATTATTTCACTGTACTGTGCTGCTGTCTTCAGCGAAGTGTCTAGAGCCAGGAAATGTTTGTGTGTAGTCATCAATTTCTTTTTTTGTGCTGTTGTTTTATGTTCAAAGCTTTTTTTTTATGCAGGTTACTCTACTCACTTGTCATGACGGTTAATATAAGCTAAGCAAGCCTGCACTGACAACGAGAATTAGAAGGAAGGAAATGAATATTTTTTGTGGTGTAATTTTACAATACAATGTTGTTAAACAAGGTAGGCTTATTAATATAACCTATGTTATTAAAAATACTGGAATAGCCTATAGACAATAGCCTAATGAGCTATAATAGATTTGTTGTCTTCAGGAAACAGGCAGACTAAATAGCTACACAGAAGCAAACAATAAACAATAAAAATATACTTAAATAATTAAATTAAATCCGATTTTTATTCGTTTATATTCTCTTACTTATTTTGTCTTTAATTATTAAACTGATAATTGCTAGTTCAGTGAGTTAAAAATGTTGCCTAACATTGTGCAATGTTAAAACATAAGCCGTAGGATAAATATTTATATGGTGAGTAAATTAAACAAATGTGTGTTTGTGTTGCTTTGGCTGACATGAACTTCATTAAACTTGCATACAGTATAGCATGAGAATTGAAGATCGGATTTATATCCGTTTTGTTGAGGCAAATTTATGTGGACAGTTTAACAAACTAATTGTTTTCTGATCAGAGAAAACACATGAAGCAAGCAGGTATAAACTGGCCCAAAAAGGAGCAAAAACAAATCTGTGTCGGTATCTGTAAAATCCAGGAACACTGCAATGAAGAAGAGCCTACAAAATGTAAACAAAAAAGTAGTGTGCCTTCACCTGTTAGAGATATATTTTACACAGAACACTATGACCATCAGTGTCTGTTTCTCTACAGCTCATCACTCAAGAGAACAATGAAGGAGTGGAGTATGAGTTTTATCTGCCGAACGGACGCACAGTGGAGGGATATTACTGGAGCTATGGCTCCTGGTCTGCCTGCAGTAAGGAGTGTGGCTCAGGTCAGTGTCAGAGCACCAATAAGTACTTTGCATTAAGGAAATATGTCAGGCTTAGCCTCTTAGTTTTGTAGAAGAACACAGGAAGAGTATGTGTTTCGCTTAAGGCAAGATACTACAGGCAAAACCATTGTATTTTAATGCACTGGTCAGGATCTTTTGCTTCCATATTTTAGACTAGTGGAAGGAAACTTTTAATATACACATTTACACATTATACACATTTAAATGTTTTATTACAATTGATCTTTTAGCATCTGTAGATTTCAGTTATAATGCATATCTTTAATTGCTGCTTTCTCTAAATGAGTCAGAAATCTTCACATCTGCAGTGCTGGAATCTTTGCCTATGTAACACTGCATTCATGGTGCTTTTTTCTGGCTTTAATATGGCTTCTGGAATAATGTAGTGATAACAATAGAAAGCTAAAATGCCATTTGTAATTATCCTCTCTAATATGTCAGCAAAATGACACAAGAACTTTGAACAATTTTGCAATTGAGTGCATATTTAGAACTGCATATTGAACTGGCTTTATTCAGGTCAAAAATATAATTTTTTTTATATTGTTATGTATTGTTGTATTATTATATTGCTGAATCAACTTATACAATCATTTATAACACAGAGACAAGTTTATGTAGGTTAAATCCTAAGACAATATTGTGTATAATAATCACTCAAAATTACTGCCAGAAACAGCTAACTAGGCTTTTTACAGGGACATTTTGTGGATTCTGTTAAAAATGCATAGATTTGTGTCACAAACACACTGGACTGATCAGAACAGATAAGGTGTGTATCAAGGCAACCAGCACCAGTAGAGTCAAGCAGCATATCCTGAGGAAGGAAAGCTCAAAAGTGGCACTGTTTAAGGAGTATGAAGGGGATGTTTAATTTCGGGCATATTTAATCTCTGATTAAAGACTGCAGCAGGAATTTTCAGGCAGTGTGGATGTTGTTTTCACTGAAGTACTTCAGGAGCAATAGCAGTTGAGAAGCGTATCATCAGAGCTTGGGAGGGCTGCTGATCATGAGGTGCACATGATGATGTATAATAACAGTCTTTATGAATATCTAGTAGACAGAATGGGGCTGGGTGCCAATATACAGCAGCTTATGCTGTAACTGTTGATTCTGGAAGTATATTCTGGAATATTCCAAACATGGAAGACTTTGGTAGGAAGACCAGGAAAATATTTCTTCTACATTCAAAATATAACTATTGTTATTTAGAGTGTATATTAAAAGGAAATGAGAACACATTAAATATTTGCAGAGCTTTAATTACTCAAATTAAACATAATGGAAATAAATTTGTAAACAAATTGTTTTGTTGCTTTGGCTAAATAACATGAAGAATTCAGTATTTGTTGGAATAACCCTGATTTGCATTTACAGCTTTCATGTGTGTTGGCATGCTCTCATAGGGTTCAAATCTGGAGATTGGGCTGGCCATGACAGAGTCTTGATCTGGTGATATTGCATCCAGACTCTGATTGCTCTGGATGTATGTCATGGTGCATTGCCTTGTTGAAAAATCCAATCCTCCAAGGTGCAGAACAGCTTCTTAGCAGAAGGCTGTATTCTGGAGCCATCACTGAACTCTGGTCAGTGGCTGGGGCCATCACTGTGCTGTATTCTGGAGCCATCACTGAACTCCGGTCAGGGGCTGAAGCCATCACTGGGCTGTACTCTGGGGCCATCATTGAACTCTGGTCAGGTGTTGGAGCCATGACTGAACTCTGGTCAGGGGCTGGAGCCATTACTGGGCTATACTCTGGAGCCATCACTGAACTCTGGTCAGGGGCTGGAGCCATTACTGGGCTTTACTCTGGAGCCATCACTGAACTCCGGTCAGGGGCTGGAGCCATTACTGGACTGTACTCTGAAGCCATCATTGAACTCTGGTCAGGGACTGGAGCCATGTCTGAACTCTGGTCAGGGGCTGAAGCCATCACTGGGCTGTACTCTGGGGCCATCACTGAACTCTGGTCAGGGGCTGGGGCCATCACTGTGCTGTATTCTGGAGCCATCACTGAACTCTGGTCAGGGGCTGGAGCCATTACTGGGCTATACTCTGGTCAGGTGTTGAAGCCATGTCTGAACTCTGGTCAGAGGCTAGGGCCATCACTGGGCTGTATTCTGGAACCATCACTGAACTCTGGTCAGGGGCTGGAACCATCACTGGGCTGTATTCTGGAGCAATCTCTGAACTCTGCTCAGGGGCTGGAGCCATTACTGGGCTGTACTCTGGAGCCATCACTAAACTCTGGTCAGGTGCTGGAGCCATCACTGGGCTGTACTCTGGAGCCATCATTGAACT
>JAUMHQ010000078.1:17776915-17792124 GCA_032361165.1 Enteromius paludinosus | reverse complement strand
GTCTTGCTTGTCTCTGCGTCTCGGTCTGATGACGGCTCACTCAGGGCGGGTCTGAGGTAAGACACCAGTTCAGTCTGCTAGGTGGATCTTTGTCATTGTAGGGTGGTTTTTCAGTCCAAACAGCTTGTAAAAGTGCATGTGGCACCTGATGACCCCTTAAGACAGTGGTTCACTTGTTATTCCTGGTCATGTTATCTCAATATTGTACAATACTAAATCATTTAGCATTAGTCTTGTACTTGTTTTAAATAAAGCGTGGAAAAAAATAGAGAAAATCAAATATTAGCTTCCTTCCAACATTGACGTTATAGCGGTCACAGATTTTTTTGTGTGATTTTAAAGAGAGAGTGTAACAAATGAAAGAATTGTGGTGTTTGAAATGTTGCTGAGTTTGGGAGATTTTTTTCCCATCATGAATTTGATGATATTTGACGATTCAGTCAGTAAGAGTTTGCGTTTCTGAGCTTAAGGAAGAGTCCTGTTGACTTGATCACATTCTGAGATAGACACATGTTCCCTCCTTTGACACTCAGATGCGAATGTGAGTTTTGATCTGTTTCGTTCATCATGCTTTCAACAGGATGAGGTGACAGTCCATAGCTTCAGAAATCTTGATCCAATCAGACAGTAGCGTTGAAAGCCAGTGCAGAGGAGCTCACGCTCTTCAGTTCAAATAAACCCTCATAAACTGGAGAAAGAGCCACTGAGTGGTTTATATAACACACTGCCCTCTGTCTTGTAGGTGACCACAGTTGACAGGTTCCAGGGTCAACAGAACGATTACATCATCCTCTCGCTGGTCCGCACCAAAGCCGTAGGACATTTGAGGTGAGCACTTTAATTATTATATAAATGTTATTTAAAGTAACAAATGTGACTTATTCAAAACCATTTAATTCTGATTTAAATATGAGTTACATGTAGCAAAATCAGTGTTGTTTTGTTATGGAGACGTGTGTTATATTGTATTACAGTTCTGAAAACGCTTTTGTTTTTACTTGACTATATAAACCAAACAAATCTTTACATTGACCAAGGCATATTTAAAGGAATTTATTTCAGGAAGTTACATTTTTGAAGTTGAAGTACCTACCTACAATACCTAAAACTAAAAATGAACTAAAATAACAACAATGAAATTACAAAAATTTTTGAAGTCAAATAAAATTTTAAATAAAATAGCACTGATCCACAGATCTGTTTGTTCTGGGAAATATCTGCTGTTTTTTTGTGTCCTCTTTACTCAGAGATGTGCGGCGTCTGGTTGTGGCCATGTCTCGTGCAAGGCTTGGCCTCTACATATTTGCTCGAGTGTCTCTGTTCCAGAACTGCTATGAGCTGACGCCAGCCTTTAGCCAGCTGACCGCTCGACCTCTGCAGCTGCACATCCGGCCCCATGAATACTACAGCTCTGTGAGTACCACCACCACTTCTCAACATGGCTCCCGGCTGCCTGGAGGAATTGGGATTTATGTATATTTATATATATATATATTAGTATATAATGTTAAAAGAAAAAAAAAGGTATAGCTGAATTGTGCAGTTTCTGCACTGCTAGTGTCTTGCACTCATCTTGCACTTTTTATGCATACTATTTTATCTGGGTTTTGACCATAAAAAAATAATACAGTATGTGGTGAATACTTGAGTTTAGCTTCACTGTATCGATTGAAACCCAAACTTTGTCAAATTCCTGCATCATGTAAAATCACCAGTCACCAGTTACTGTTGTTTTACCTTGTTGACTCTGTATTTTGGAATAGGGAAATATATATATATTTATATACATACACACAATTATTTAAGAATTTTGACAGCATATCGTCATTTGTGGTGCTTGATGAGAGTTTGTGTTTCTAATAAATGTAGTAATGTAGCTCATAACAAACCTGTAGCACACACACACACACACACACACAGATGCACTACGCTTTATTATGATTTTAAAATGGTTTAAATATTTTGTGCAGCCTCAGAAAATGGACTAATTATGCTTTTCATGTATTCTCTCTCGTGGAATGCACCACTCGCTGTATTTTTTTGTAGTCAAGTACTCAGATTTAATTGAGCAATCAGTCCTAATCTGTACTGAGAGCTTCAACAACAACACTCAATTAACGGCTACAAAGCTCATACGTTTTTCTTAATCTGTTTCTCTATTTCTCCTGCAGCTTTATAACAGTAACAGAAACTGCTTTGTGTTTGGCGAAACATCTATGTTTGTGTGTATTTAATCTGTTTATCATCACTAGGTTGCATTATATTGGTCTTTCGGAGGAAAAAGGATATGTTGGCTCATTGTTTTAAACTGGAGTCTTGTGACCGAGTGAAAGTGAATTTGTGTGTCCTGGATAACTGTGCTGAGGCCTCTCCTCTCCTCTTCTCTCTCCCTCCATCCAGACGGAGGAGCGATCCGCCCAGCCTGATAAGGTGGTCAAGGATATGCCGGAGATGGCTAACCTGGTTTACAACATGTACATGCACATGATTCAGAGCATGCAGCAGCACAGACAAGTAAGTGTCTGCTGAAACGTTTCTGATGTGTAATACAGAGCATGTGACGTGTGAGGAACTGTCCTTGAATAGAGCACAAATTGGTGTCACATGACTTTAAGCAATAAAAACCTATTTGTTTTCTGTCTTGCATTTGTTGCAGAGTAAGGTAAACCCTGCTGAGTGATTCAGTCTTGTTTTGATTTTAACCCCCGAACAGACTATTTTTGATAGTCTTTGCAATAGAAAATAAAGCAGCTCATATAATATATATTTTGACCTCCTGAGGTTATCAGGCAACTTTCTTTAACACTTATAGCTGATACTAAAATAAAGAGCTTCAAGCCTGATTTTGTAGCATTTGTGAAAATTACACTGTGCAGGTGAACACGAGTATGACATTCTGAAGGAAATAAGTGGCTGGGCTTGTTTTGAACGTCAGAGCCTCATGCTAATTAAACTGGTGCTTCACTTCACTCATTGGCTGAAATCACATGGGCTATGAGTCATGTTTTTAGGACAATTGGAAGATGCTGATAAATTAAGATGCATCGAAAATAGTATCTCAAAGGAAGCACTCAGGCAGTCCTTTCTTTCAAACGGTGCAGTGTCTGATCCACACGTTGTGTTTGATTCATCGCATACTGATTAATTTATGGCTTCACTTCCTGCAGAAGCAGCAGCAGCTCCTGGATCCTCCTCGTCAGCTGCTGAACACAGAGGAGCCCATGGAGGAAGAAGAGCGTCCCGAGACTCAGATTGAAGAGCAGCAGCCGACAGCCACTGAGAAAGAGGAGGGGCAGACAAAGACGGAGGAGCAGGAGGAGGAAGAGCAGGATCATAGTAAAATGCCTGAACACCCAGGCAGAGACAGCGACAGCGGAGACAGTGACGAGGATGGAGAGGCCTAGAGGACCTCGCTCGCATACAGATGTTTCTTTTCTTAACCGTTTGTGAACATTCAGTGTTAAATGTTCGTTCATCTTTTGTAAGAGGACTTTTGTAATAAAAAAAAAAATATTAAAAATACACACTTTAAGTCATGCCTTTTATTTGCGTATCTATATGTATTAGTGCTGTTGAACGATGAATT
Source organism: Enteromius paludinosus (assembly GCA_032361165.1). Lineage (NCBI taxonomy): Eukaryota > Metazoa > Chordata > Actinopteri > Cypriniformes > Cyprinidae > Enteromius > Enteromius paludinosus. Next base: position 17,788,538 of record JAUMHQ010000078.1, on the reverse strand, counting down.
GTTTTGCTTACATAATGTGTGTGTACGGTGTAGATTTATGATCTATATATAAACACACACACATGCATGATTATATTTAAGATTTTTTTTTTTTGTATTAAATATATTGGTTTCACTTTAATTTGATGGTCCCTGTAACATAATCTGATTATAAGTAACATTCACCTTCATATCCACTAACTCTCAATAGTGTTAGCAGAGTATTAGTAGACTGGTAGGGTTAAGGTTAGAATAGGTTGATATGTTCTTGCAAAGTTACTTAGTCAGTAGAGCGACCTTTGGAAGACCATCACAATAAAGTTATTGTTAAGAGCAGATATTAATTCGAGAGGGTAGTAATATTCTAATGAGAGTTAGTTGACATGTAGGTGCAAAGCTACTTATTGTTTACAGATTGTCCAAAAGGGACCATCAAAATAGTGTTACCCAATATATTTGTATATATTAATACAAATTACAAATTAATGTATACACCATAGATATACACTCATATGCAGCTAATACCGAAGGTTCAAACGCTCACTGATGCGTTAAGAGCTGGGGGGTGAAATATGTTTACATTTCTTATTTTGCCGGAATAGAATTAAATTTTTTTTTTCATTTAGTACTGCCCTTCAGAAACTACTGAAGATACTGACATGTTTCCCAGAAGACAAAACGTGCCATAATGGGCAAATTCTAAAAGTTTTCAGCCACTCTCTCTATATATATATATAAAACATTTTTTATCCCAATAGCCAGTTTTTCATTGGACACAGTCTTTGTTGAAAAATGTTTGTTTTTTTTACTTGGTACATGTTTTAGTAAAAAAAAATTTTTTATTTTTTTTTTTTAAGATAGTTTCTAAGAAGTTAATTTTAGTAAATTTAACTTGTAATGAGTTTAATACAAAATTATATATAAAAAAAAAATATTTCCTTTAATGTTTAAGTAATTATTCTTCAGTACTTCAACTGAATGAATGAGCTTTTGTTAAAGCTTTAGCTGATGGTAATATCCCTGTCCTGTAGACAGTGAACTTGAGCACGTATCTGAGTGTAGATCACATGAATGTGTTGGTTGTGTAACTCGTGAAAGACGTCTTTCTCCAGCTGTCCTGAGCGCCTCCAGAGCTGTGACTGACTGCTGGAAACTCAGCTCCATCACCTTCATCAGCTTCATCAGGGTCTCTGGCGTCTGTCAGCAGGAACTCCTGGAAACATTAGCAGATCTTTCAAGAAGAATTTCTTACGCAACTCAACAGTCACTCCCAGTAAGTCCTTTCATTTTCACAAGTTCAATACTAGCGATGTTTGCTCAGTAACACAACAGATAAGTGGGATCTAACCTTGTGTGTTTTATGTGCAGTGTTTGATCAGCTTGCAGGTTTTTGTAAATGGTCTCATTAATAGCTGGACATTTAAAACAAAATCACATGAGCAGAATATACCGAGAGCATTTCCTCAATCCAGCCGTGGTTTTACTGATCGCTGATCACATGCCTTCTGCTTTGTCTTTTAATGAACTCTTTTATTACATTACACCTACCATTTAGAGCATAAAAGTAGATTTATAAATCAAAAAAAGTCCTGTTTTTGGTTTGTTTGTTTTTTATTTTCCTTTGGCCTTGCTTTAAAAAATAAATAAAGACTTAAAAATGAAAAATAAAATGTAAAAATTGCATCAAGATGAGAAGTGGGGCGAGACGTGCCACTTTTTGCTCCATCATTAAAGCAAAGATAAATCACATGAAGGTAATAAATCATAATTCAGTGTGTCTGTAATCAACTGAAATTGTTCCAAAGTGTGGAATGAGAAACTGTCATTCTGAAATGTCAAAGTCATGACCAAAAAAAAAAAGGCAATGGAAGAAAGTTTACAAAATATGTGATTTCATCAATCACAACAAAGTTGTAAACACTGTAAGGTTCAGCTTGAACAAACAATAAATGTATTAATTTATTAATCTCAGGTAATGTTCATTTCAACACTTATGAACATATTTGTAAAGTCCTAAGTTGTATAATTAGTTAATGCACTGTGAATTAAACTGTTAACAGATGAAATACTAGTTCCTCATTAAAAGCTGGTTTTCATCCAGGGCTCTCTCAGATGCTTCTTGAAAAAAAAGTTTGAGTAAAATCACAGTGAGATTCACATCCAGACGTACTCAACCTCAGGCCATCTAAGTCCAAGTTTGTTTCTTCATCAGATTTGGAGAAATGTCCAAATTAATTTCTGCAAATTTACATTTTCCGGGTGAACATATCCTTTTACAGGAGTGATGTATCTGATCTCTCTCACTCCTTATTACTGCTCTCATTAGCACCAAAACTCTATTGTGCTGATGTATTAATATTCTGAAGGCAGGAGTGTGTTTGCATCCTAATTAAAACCCAAAGTCTTGCTCTGGAGAACAGCGCTGTAGTGCGTGAATGAAATGTTAAAAAGCTGTGTTTGGTGTTTCTGCAGAGGAGGATGTCGTGCGGCTCGTGTTTCTGGGGCATCGTCTGGCTGCTGGTGCTGCTGATTCTCGGCTGGCCCTTGAGCATCATGCTGGGGGGACTGTACGGCCTCGTCGCCCCTCTTACCGTCTGCTTGGGTCTGGACCGGCTCGCTGACCTGCTGATGGAGGGGGCCAATCTGGGCAGAAAGTGTGCCATGAACATGCGGCATGGCAAAGCTTTGTGCTGAGACCAACAGCTCAGCCTCCACGTCTCTTCACCTCAGCTGTGTTAATAGTCAACATGAACTGTTTTTGACAGTTTACTGTGCCTTTGGTTCTCTGTGACTAGAACACGATGCTTCCTTAAAGCCTTAGTGACACTTTCTTGCTTCCTCTCTGTACTTCCTCTCTTGGGTTGTTTGAATATGAAAAATGACAATTTTCTGCTACTGATGTCTGAGTTCACAATGTTGAAACACATGAGTACATACTTGCATTACAAGAAGAGTTTGTTAACCTCTCTTCTCTAGAGACCACCATCTGGAAGGTTTTGCGTGGTCCACGACGCAAGAGGCAGTTCTGGCAGCCACTGATTCTCCATAGCAGACCAATCCAGTTTCAGAAAGTGCTGAAGTAAAAGTTTGTATCAATGCGTTATTGTGGATTCTTCTGTTTCAGTTGATTTGTCAGCAGTCTGATAATCTGTCAAATACTTGTATTTAGAACTGCAACATTCCTGTTATTCTCACAGATTAATGAATAAACCAGTTTTTAGCTCCATGTACATTAACAAAAAGTTTATGACTTTAAATAAACGTAATTATATTATTTTCTAATATATACCATATTCTGAGTGCATTTTCATTTAGTTAAGTTGGCTTGAAAAAGCCAACTTACTGATATACTATTTAAACCGTATTATTCCGAGCCAAAGTTTAAACACTATCTCCTCCTAGAGCTTCACAGCTAGAACCACCAAACTCGGCCCAGACCTTAAGACTGGTTTGATTTGGGTTGCTATATCTTTTCAGACTGATCAGACTCACGGTTTTCCTAAAAATTATAATCAAAACTGGAAAAAATCCCATAGACTCCCATTCACAGAATGTTCAGATGAGCCAAGACTTTGCCAGCTCCAACTGTCAAAATTCAAATTTAAACACCTGCAGCTCATTAGACTCAATCAGACTTCCCTTCTATGTACTATTTCTAACCCATTTTAACTACTTTAAGCTTTCACTCTATCTACTACTATTTCTAATTTATATAAATCATGCTAGCAACATGCTAATCAGGCTAGGATCTTGCTAATCATACTGAGATCTAACTTGCTAATAATGCTAACAGAATGCTAGAAACATGCTAGCAATATGCTAGTAAACTGCTAATCATGCTTGTAACTTGTTATGCATGCTAGAATGCTAGCAATATGCTAGTAAAATACCTCAATATGCTAGTAAAATCCTTATCATGCTAGAAACATGTCAGCTAATCATGCTTGTAGCTTGCTAATCATGATAGAAACATGTCAGCAACATGCTAATCATGCTAGCGAAATGATAGTAACTTGGTAATCATGTTAGAAAAATAGCAACATGCTAGTAAACTGCTAATCATGATAGAAACATGCTAGAAACAAGCTATTCATGCTAGCAACAAGCTAGTAACCTGTTAATCATGCTAGCAATATGCTAGTAACATGCTAATCATGTTTGTAACTGGCTAACGATGCTAGTAACTTGTTAATCATACTAGCAACATGCTAGTAACTTGGTAATTATGCTAGGAACATGCTAGTAATTTGCTAATTGTGCTAGAAACATGCTAGTAACTTGTTAATCATGCTAGCAACATGCTAGTAACTTGCTAATCAATGCTACTAACTTGGTAATCATGTTAACAACATGCTAATCTGCCTATCTATAAGCTTACTTTGTAATCTTACTTTTTCTAACTATTTTAGACTGAAAACTCAATTTAAACTTTTCAAACTTTATAAACTCATAGCATGTTACTCGCATGATTTCTATAAACTGTTTTAAACTTTCTAGCTAGGCTTTTTCAAGCCAACTTATAGTTTGCCTACAAACTTTATTATCTAGTTTAACTTGATGTACTAAAATAAAGTAAAAACTTTAGAACTTAAATTGAAAATTATATCTCCACAACACACACATTTGTGGTTTGTGCAGGTTTATGAGGACACAAATTTGTATAATGACATGGGTATTACAATATGTAGGTGTTTTATGAGAACATTTTCAGTGTCCCCGTAATTGAAAAACTTAAAAAACATACTAAATGGTGTTTTTTTGAAAATATAAAAATGCACACAGTTTCCTGTAAGGGGTAGGTTTAGGTGTAGGGTCAGTGTAGGACAATACCACATACAGTCTGTACAGTATAAAAACCTTTACGCCTATGGAGAGACCCCATAAATCACAAAAACCAATGTGTGTGTGTGTGTGTGTGTGTGTGTGTGTGTGTGTGAATCAATAAGTATCTGATGGTGATAAGACGTCCAGCTGTGAAAAGATATATTTATACATAGATGTTTAAGTTTTCTTTAAAAAAAGTGTTTAGTGGTCAGTTCTCTCTATAGGTTTCAAAAACCTATAGTAATCTGTTCTGTCACCGATGGACTTTTGGTTTCTTGTCACTGTCGCCTCTTGCTTGTTTAGTTGAGGACACTTGTTGATTTGATCACACCGAGGATATTTGATCTGAACTGAGCTGCATTTTTAAAAACTGTTTACTATTGTCCTTTTGCATTATTGACATACTATTTTCCTATTTAACATGGCAATACAATATGTATAGTTAAAGTACTATATAAATAAAAGTTACTTTACTATTAAGTAACTATTAACTATGAATTTTGCTTCCACAAACTCATGATTACTATGTTTAGATTTATCAAGGTATTTGTTAAGTTTGGATATGGGAAGAGATTAAAAGATGTAACATATAATCATGCAAAATAAGGCAGAAATATGTTTTACAAGTACTAATAAACAGCCGTTATGCTAGTCACATGCATGCTAATAAGTAGTGAGAACTGATCCCTAAAGTGTTTCCAAAAGGACATTTGTTTTTGTTTGATATGTAAGTACTGAGCAATGCTCTGAGGCGAGGTTGTTTTAGGAGTGATGATGAAATAGTACACCTGTGTTGAGAATAATAATCATCTCTGATGAATATTAAAGTGGAAATGTTGCTATTTTTAAATCTGCTGGCAGGTTAAGGGACATGTTTAGTCTCGTGTCTGAAGAATCGGAGCTGGCTTTCATCCGCAGGTTCAGGATATGAGGGGAAATGTGAGTTCACACGGGATTGTGCTGAGTTTGTATGGGAGCAGTAACTGGAGACTGACTGTGGTGTCAGATTAGAGAGACGTCAGGAACTGCAGATCCAAGCAGTGTAACCAGAGAAACCTTCAGATCTCCAGCAGCTCATTCAGTACTGCCCTCTGCAGGACCAGAGTCACACATCTGACAGACTGTCATCCGCCCATCCATCTTTCTTGTCCATCTGTCTTTCTATCTATCTGTCTGTCTTTATATACATCCATCTGTCTGCCTCTCTGTCTACTTTGTCCATCTGTTTGTCTGTCCAAACCTCTCATTTAACCCTCACATGTACAGAACAACCCTCCTGACTGAGTGTGTGGATTCATGTCCAAGTTAATTGGATGAGTATTGTTTAGAAATAATTGTTTGAAAGAAAAAAAAAACAGAATTTTGGTGTATTTGTAAAATGTGATTTACTGACATTAAAGTATGAACAAAGCAAATCACTCAGAATTTTTCTTAGGTACTAGCATAGTCATTTTTCGTGCACAGTCAGTTGTTTTATTGAATATTTCAGGCAGATTCGTGACGTGAGCAGCTTGTTCTCTCTCTTGCTGAGCTGTTCATCTCTTCCTGATGGCAGAATGGGACTGGTGTTGAAACTTGACATTTTTATTTCATTAAGGAAGAATGTAATCTACGGTCTTCTTGAACTGGAACTAGTTTTGCCAGCTTTGTACAAAGCTTCATTTTTTTTTATTTTTCTTTATGTACACTTTATGCATAATTGGCACTGACCATAAAATCGGTGTTGTTCAGCCGTCAGCATGTCAACAGTGTGAGTTCCAGGCAGGAGTTTCTGTTTGTGTGTATAGTGGGAGAATGTTTAGGATTATTTTTGCTGTGCCATACTTCGCTTGAACCTGTTTAACTTTTGATGGAAAGTCATTTAAAATATCTTTATCTCAAAAGTTACCAATGCAACATCTTAGCAGATACTATTACAAAATAAAATGTGTATTCAAATATTGTACATTAGCCAATTGCTCATAACCATCTTGTCATCAAAAAGTCTCCAATAAATGCAAGTGGCTCATCACGACTTGAGGTGATAATTGATAAAATGTTACAAAAATGAAGACATGAAATGTTATGACACATTTTTTTTCTTCAAAAAGTATCCTTTCAATGCGAATGAGATTTAAAGGTACCAATTATACTATCAAGACTTGAGGTGATAAGCAATTGATAATTTGTTAAACAAGAAAACATTAAATATTGTGACACTGTGTGTTTGTCAAAGCGAACAAATATCTTGGGGGAAACTGTAGACCCTTAAAATAGTCAAACGGCAAAAAACGTTTTGGCGGAACTGCGCATGTCTACGGGCGTTCGATGGGCGGGGTCAAAAGTGTCTTTACTTAAACAGCGAATCAGCTGACACTTTCACCTCACTGTGTCCAGAGCCCCAGCGCTGTTTTACACTGCTGCTTCATGAGAACAGGGCGGAGCTGAAGGTCCTCACTGTACTCAAGGACATTTGCGCTCCAACAGCTGTGTCGTCTTCCCATATACACAGCAACAAGTATGAGCCTCAAGCCCCCCAAATAAAAAGAAAAAAGGTGGAGGTCACCTACGCTGTCCTCATCATGACACGAGCTCAGCATCACCGGACCGAATCCGGCTTCATTCCCACCGTATGAACATCATCATCCTCATCATCATCACACATATGAAATCCGCGCGTGTTGGCAGCTCGAGATAAAGCCCCATATGACGCAGCAGGGCTCTCCACGGCACTGATGCCATATTAAAGCCCGCCGCCCTCCACCCACACCATCAATCTGATGTGGAGATCGAAGATAGGAGGGCTCACATGACTCCACTCCAGACTGGAAGACGAGGAGAAGTGTGGCATCTTCCAGCATCAGCACTGCCACAGCTGGCGCAGCTCATAACGACGGACAGTAAGAGGAAATATTCACGCTTTTCCCTGGATTTGGAGCAGAGTTTGCGGATGAGCAGCGATGGGGGAATGGACCATACTAGAGAGGCTCTTGGAGGCTGCTGTTCAGCAGCACTCCACTATGATCGGAAGGTAAGAGCTAATGTCAGTGCATCTGACGCCGAGATTCAGCTCGTCTTAGGGGGAAAAAATACGTTTTTATCCTTGCCAACGGGCGTAGTCGACCATTTTCCCCTTTAAAATACAGTATACCATAAGGATAACAAACAAACATGATCTACCAAAAAATATTTGCGTATAACACATGAAAAAATATAATGCAACTGAATGCAATCGTTGTGAAGGCGACTGGTTTCAGCACTGGACAGCACCCTTTACTTTGAACGACATTGAATATTAACAGCTTTGTTTTTTATTATGCTTTTTAATGTTTTTGCTTCATTTCAAGCCACGTTTGAACGTGGTTCAAACTGCTTCTTGCCAGGTGTGCACTAAAAAGGCGTCACCGCCTATTACACCTTCTTCAAGCACGGTAGAAAATAGAAAACATGTACACAACGCATTTATAAAATATCGCATTATTAAACCACAGTCAGTTGGACTTAAATGCATCGTTCAGTGTTTGCGAACGCACCTGTAATTTATTCAGCTCCACAATAACCCACTATCAATGTTAAACCTGCCACCTATACATTACTTATTTCATTGCTTTATTTGAAGTCACGTTTTGAGGCAGAGTGATGCTTTTTCCCAGCTGTGCGATTTTTGCCAATTGTCTCCCTTACTTACAATAGAAAATGAAGGGAAACGAATGCCAATTACGTTGTGTCTGTATATGTAAAATGTAAAGCATCATGTTTTAAGTGAAACTAAAATTAAAAGGATTCAGTGGTTGAGAATGCACCACTTTTTCAGCACTGGGCATCACACTCCCCTTATTACTGGACTTTTCCTATTTATTTGTGTCTGTTTTGTACTGCATTTAAAGCAATGAACGGAGGTGTGATTCTTTGGTGCACGAATTTGCAAAAATACAGTACGAAACGTGGCACACTGAGTGCTATCTGCATAATCCATATGCAGCATTCAGTGAAAGCGAAATGAAGCACAGCCCGGTTTCAGCACCGGACAGCTCCCTGCAGCTTAATCTCCTATATTGACACGTTTATTTTTCTCTGTGCTTGTTCTTTAGGATCCTGCTCACCGTGGTGGTGATCTTCCGGATCCTAATCGTAGCTATAGTGGGAGAGACAGTGTATGATGACGAGCAGACCATGTTTGTCTGTAATGCCTTGCAGCCGGGCTGCAACCAGGCGTGCTACGACAAAGCATTCCCCATATCTCACATCAGATATTGGGTTTTCCAGATCATAATGGTCTGCACGCCGAGTCTCTGTTTCATCACATACTCGGTCCATCAGTCGGCCAAGCAAAAGGAGCGACGTTACTCCACCGCCACCGTCCTCCTCACGCTGGATAGTAAGGAGCAGGATTCCCTGAAGCGAGAGGAGGCAAAGAACCAAAAGATCAAGAACACCATCATGAACGGAGTACTGCAGAACACGGAGAACTCCACCAAAGAAGCGGAGCCCGATTGTCTGGAGGCCAAAGAAATGGCCAGCTCGGGCACGAAACCGGCCAAGTCCAAAATGCGGCGGCAGGAGGGCATTTCCCGGTTTTACATCATCCAGGTGGTGTTCAGAAACGCTCTGGAAATCGGCTTTCTGGTGGGCCAGTATTTCTTGTACGGATTCAACGTGCCCGCCGTGTACGAGTGCGATCGATACCCGTGCATCAAGGAGGTGGAGTGTTACGTCTCCAGACCCACGGAGAAAACCGTGTTCCTCGTCTTCATGTTCGCTGTCAGTGGCTTCTGCGTGGTCCTCAACCTGGCCGAGCTCAATCACTTGGGCTGGAGGAAGATCAAAACGGCCGTGAGGGGCGTGAGGGCCCGCAGGAAGTCTATCTACGAGATCCGGAACAAGGATTTGCCCCGGATGAGTATGCCCAATTTCGGCCGCACTCAGTCCAGTGACTCCGCCTACGTGTAACGGGTATGTAACAAGAACCCGAAGCTCGCGCGCCGCCGAGATCGAGACCGTGGACGAGTGCCGTCGCCACGTAAGGTTCATGAATTGCAAGAACACGGGGTAGGACTTTTTTGTTACTGTTTTAAAGACTCCATTGGCAACCGTGAACGACACACACGTTTGTAAGCGGTTCACTACTGAATAATTAATGCAACTTTTTAGCAGCGTTTGTACTCTGAGACGTACACAAAGAGCAAATGCTGATACCTGAATGAGTATTGCCCCTCTAAAAGCTGCGGTGACACTTGACATGACACTGTCCGTGTTGCACACACAATGCATGCTTTATGATTCATTACAGTAAACTACGAGCGGCTCCACGACAACTGCTGTGACATGAGCACTGACATGTGAAGTGTGACCGAACCAGCTGCTCTACTGTACTTAAAGGGAGTAAATGCGTCTTGCACTAAAAAGTGAACGTGATGCTGACATAATATCGCACATCGGGAGAGTCTCGAGCCACAATATTTCATGTATCAAACACTATCGCTTCTGCTACGGTTTCTTTCTTTTTGGTTGCCTGTACCGCACCATTGACCTTAACGTAGGCTATGTGATGAGCTCCAAATCTGCTGTCGTGTCCTTGTGTGTGTGTGTATGAGAGTGTGTGTGTGCGTGCGCAGGGGTGAATTTGCTGCAAACGCTTAAAGTCTGTGATGATTTCCTTAATTTCAACACCAAAGCGCCCTCTGCTTTCATTTGTGACGTGTTTTTGCGCGCTTAAGTGTAATCAAGTGCCATACTTGTATATAAATATATGCATATATACATATAAAATCTATTCTGAAGAATATAACCATATCCATAAAGCAGATTTATTGCTTGAATTATGCTTACTGGGTCCAGACTTGCTTTAGCTCTATTTGTTGTAAATGAACTGAAAATGGCATAATGCATTCTCCCTTCTCTTTCGTTTGGAAAAATGGCCAGGTGGGAATAAAGTGCTGGTCTTTTCCACACAGGACAGCCGTCTCTGCTCACTAACACAAGACAGAACAGCGCTACAGCAATGTTTTGTGCTCTGGTGCTGGTTTTTCACCCAGCACTTCCAGCAATATTTGTAAGCCGAGTAGTTTGTTTTGGGCTTCATGTACTATTAAGTAAAAAGCCCACGCCTGCTGCATCTCTTCCACTCTCGATGACAATGCAAGCGTGCTCAAGCAGGCGTGCGCTTTCATTTTAGACTGGTTTAAAGCTTTGTTCAGAAACAAAGCCCGGTGCATTATTGTTTAACTTCTGATCGTTAAGATGTCATTTTGTTTCTCCTCTTTGAATGGTTCTTTATGATTATGCCACCATATATTTATGACAAGCAAATGCGTGCACAGAGAGGAGATTTTCTCTGCATTTCTGAGCTCGAAGGGAAAGTATTGCATGTTTAAGAACTTATATTCTAGAGAATCCGGACAATTTCAGGGGATGAAATCTTATGCGGCATTTGCTCGAGTATTGATATGTCACCCCACCCCCTACAGATGCTTAAGAACTGACACATCTTGAAGGTCACCGAGGATAAAGAACAGTTTGTGACAGACCGTCTCGGATCAAACCTGACGGGATGACCCCTGGGAGGATGGACATTTGGTGTTATGAGAGGGGGCGGGCGGTGGGGACGGGAACAAAATGGCTTGGCTGTGACGGTGCAATCTTCCCTTTTCTCTCAGTAATTCCTCTCTCCTTGGATAAGCATTCCAGACTCCTGAGATTTTTACAACTTTGTGGTCCTTACTGAGAAAACAAAAAGACCAGAGCTGAAGGACTGTACTGGACCTGACAGAGCAAAGCTTTAATAAAACATGAACTGGTATCTTTCTTGCCTTATATGTACTGCCGTGGGGGGGGGGGGGGG
>JAUMHQ010000078.1:17692296-17707011 GCA_032361165.1 Enteromius paludinosus | reverse complement strand
TTTTTGTAAAAGTTGCTTAAATATCTTAATTTAACTAATGCCTAGTCCTGGCTTAAGCTAAGCCCCCTTTGTGAAACAGGGCCATAATATGATAAACTAGATCATAGTTATACTCAGGTCAAAGTGTGTTATGCCTCGTGGCTTCACTCATTTGGCAAATCAGACCACTTTTCCTTCTTTCTAAATATGAAAATTTACAGGCACAGTATCATTTGGGACAATTTTAAAATCCTAAAAGTTAAAACAAAATTTAAAAAAAATTCCACAGCAGAATTAGGTCAAATGCCAGAAATACCAATGGAAATTCAATAACTTACTTTGGTGTATATGCAAAACAGCATATATAAAGAGACTCATGTAAAACAACAATAAAAACACTAAATTGACATTGGTAAAAGACCCATGCACCCTCTTTTTTCCAGGTATGGCCGGGATTTCTAAATCGCCTCTCTGTAGTCATTGCATACATGCATATATGCATTGCTTTGACCGTTCTCTGTACTTCACAGCTTCTTGAATACTGTACCACAAATGGTTGCGATTATTGGCTGATTATGTACAATACTTTTTTTAGCCATTACCTTCAGCGAGTATGAAAACAATAAGAAAGAGCCAAATCCTGGATGTTTTAGACTATTTAGAATCCTAGGATATCAAAAGGTACAAGAAACTAAAGATGAAGGTGTGCGTGGTAGAAGTGAAAAAAGAGAGACAATAGTAAACAACAATAAACAAAGTGTGCAATATGTCATACAGTAAGTGCTACGAACATAGATGACACACTGAAACAGTGCTGCAGGTATGAAGGGAATGATGTTCAGAGCATGTGAGTGGGATGAGCTCTCAGACAGATGACAGCAGCGTCCTTGTTCATGATAGATGTGGCCTGGGGGAAGAAACTGAGCAGGTGGTGATTGGCTCTGGTTTTTAATGCTCTCAATTTTAGTTCCTGTTCGGAGGGAAAAGTGGCAAGGATTAAGACTTTTCTTTGGATCTGTGTAGAGTAGATCTTTGAGGGTAAGTAGCTGCATGTCAAAACATATTACGGTTTCTGTTATGGTGGTAATTATTAATGGTGTTGATCAGTCAGCACATCCATTGTTCCCACTGTACAGCAGAGAATTTGGTCTTCATTTGGCCCAATGAATGTTCATTTTGGTCTTCATTGTGTGAATTTCAGCTTTTCTGCAATTTGTGTCTCATATAGCTGTGAATATAGGAGGGTGTGAGGTGTTGATTGTAGAAGGTGAGATGCTGTAAAAGTGTGTGTGTTTGTGTGTGTGTGTGTGTGTGTGTGTGTTATTTAAATTCATAGATAGTTCATGAGAACTTTCCATACAGAAGAACAATAATTGCACGAACCTGCCATTTCAGGTCGTCCCTGTATTTGTGCCTGGAGATTGTGGCAGCTTACAAAGTACTTTTTATTTTTTCCTTATTTCTTATGATACTGATATTTATGTTTCCACAAATCATCGCTATATAACTTTGATTGCAAGTTTCAATTGACTCAACAAAAGAACTTGTGACCATAGTTGCTCTTGGGACACATGCCTCAAAAGGAAGCAGAGAGTATCTTTACACTTTTATCAATTTAAAAGTCAAAACAAATTCATTTTCATGGAAATTTCCATTAAGTCATGATATTTCTCATCGTTCTCAGAATGTTCAAAACATTTTAATATTTTTTTTTATATGATTTTTCTTGGTTGCACAAACGTTCCGTTGTAATAATGTTGTAAACATTATGGGAACATTACTTTGAATTTTCACTAAACATTCTAAAAAAGTAGTTAAATTAAAAATCTTACATGAATGTCTTTTTACAACATTTCAGAAAAAAGTTTCATGAACAATATATAGTGTTCTTTTCTGGGAACTCACACCAGAGACGCTATGGGGAATGCCTTCATGCGTGATTGCTCTGAATCTGCTGTACCAACATCCAATGAAAGGGCGTGCCATCATGGGCGGTGACGTCAGACCAGGAAGTATATAAGGCACATGGTGCCTGCCCGTGCTAGCTTTCTGCTGTTCAGAATGCGCTCTCTGTGCCTCTGTCCAATTGTCTGTCTGTGTGAGTCTGAAAGAGTGAAAAGATCCAATTTCCCTAGCCCTAGAGTGTGTGTGAAATAGCTTTAAAAGATAGTGTTTGTGAAACCTCTCTTGACTTCCTCCTCCACTTCGTTTGTTGAGATTCATAGAGTGAAAGGTCCTATTTCCCCAGCCCTTGAGTGTGTGAAAGTTAGAAGATCGAGCGATTTATATCCTCTCCTAGACCTGCTCCTCCACATATTTTGAGGAATTTGTGTGAGTTTTCTCTTTGAGTGAAGTCCTGTTTCCCCTCTCAAAAATGTGTGAAATAGTCTAAAAAGATTGAGTGATCTCTCTTTTGATCCGCTCCTCCATGTTTTGTTGTGTGATTTTCAGAGTGAAAGGTCCTATTTCCCCAGCCCTTGACTGTGTGTGTGAAATAGCTAAAAAGATTGAGTGTCTAAAAAGCCTCTCTTTTTGACCTGCTCTCCACGTACATTATAAGTGTGAGTTTATAAGAGTTATAAGTCCTATTTCCCCGCTTTGCAAGTGTGTGTTGAAATAGTAAAAGATAGAGTGTCTGAAAAGCCTCTCTTGTAGACTTTCTCCTCAACATGTGTGTTCGTGTGAGCTTCACTAGAGTCCTATTTCCCTTTCTCTGAGTGTGAAATAGTAAAAAGATCGAGTGTTTGAACAAAGCCTCTCTTTAGACTTTTTTTCAGAGTGAAAGGTCCTATTTCCCCAGCCCTTGAGTGTGCGTGAGAAATAGTTAAAAGATCGAGTGTTATTTAAATAAAACCTCTCTTAGACCTGTTTCTCCACATTAGTGGTCTGTCATACATAAGGCATGAGCAATATAGACGAGGGCAAAGGCAGGCTACAGCCTTTTAGGAGCGATGTGTGTCTCCCTGCGAGAGAGTCTATACAGGTTATGAGCACACACACGCTCTGTGTAGCCTGCCTGAGATCGGAGCATGCAGCAACCGCATTGGCAGATAATATGAGCTGCTTCATTTGCGAGCTGCTGCTGCTTAATAAGCTGCTTCGATCTCGTGAAGCTCTTCGAGACGAAGTGTATCATTCCCTCAAGAAACGTGGTTATATTCAGATCCCGCTTTCGCTGAGGCGTAGCGGAGACTGAGATAGTGGGGCTCCCAAAAGCGGTCTTGCTGAAGCGGTGGAGACAGATAAACCCTTATCTCCCTATCTGTCCACTGGTGTGGCATTGTCTTTAAAGGCTCCAACCTTGCCTAAAAAGCCTAGAAGTGCTTGTAGGCAAGGGGGTACTCTGGGGTTGCTGGGCGGAGCAACCCCGACCGAGCACCAGCTCCTCATACCCCGAGGCTCAAATCAGAGCGTTGCCTCGTGCGCTCCTCCGCGGAGTCGCAACTTGAGGCGATGCTCTGCTGCTAGGACCTCCAGGCCTAAGACAGACCTTAGATAAATACTATTGTGTCTAAGAGGTCCCAGTAGAAGAAGTCCTGACATCCTGGGGCTCAGGACTGAGGGCAGACCCCTCTGTGTAGAGAGTCATCCACCGTGCTCTCCTCGGTGCCCTCGACGTTGTGCTCAGCCCGGCGAACATCGCCGTAGGGCCGAGCTGCATGTCTCCCCTGTGGGGGTCCATAAGTTGGAGCGACTGGTTCCCTTAGTAGACAAGTTAGCAGCTTGGAAAGCTCTTCCTTATATCTCTCAGTGTGTCCTGCGAGTAATAGAGGGTGGTTATCGAATTCAGTTTCGATTCCCTTCTCCGGAATTCGCCGGCGTCACGCTCACCAAGGTGAGCCCAGAGCAGAGTCTGGCTATGGAACAAGAAGTAGCCTCCTAAGAGAAGGAACCTAGAACCGATTTCTCTTTGAGAAGAGAGTCAGGGTTTTACTGTCGTTACCTCATAGTTCGGAAGAAGGATAGGTGGCTATTAAACCACTCAGTCAGTCAGCTGAAGTTCATGATACCTACACTAAGTCTAGTGCTGCTACAAGTCAAGTCTGAGGACTGCTTTATAGCAATAGATCTAAAGATACATACTTCCATGTGTCCATTCACCCTTCTCACACAGAAGTTCCTAGGATCGCTTTTAGGGGCAAAGCTTATCAATATCGGGTTCTTCCCTTTGGCCTCGGACGCTTACGAAAGTAGTTGTTGCAGCCTTAGCTCCTTTGCGGCTTTAGAGTTTTGCATTCAAAACTACAGAACGGACTAGCTAATACTAGCTTAGTCGTAGAGCTTTTCTGAATGCCACGAAAAGTGTGCTCCCTCCTGTTAGAGGACCACTTATGTAGGTGTGGCACGGGAGTCGACCACGATACAGGCACAGATGTTCCCTGCTCGAGTAGCTTCGATTCTTGAATCAGTCAAGAGAGTGAGAGAAGGCCGGTCACTCACTGTCATACAGTCACAAAGACTGTGGGTTTTGAGGGCGGTCGTGATATTGTCAGCCTGCTATACAAAAGACCCCTGCAGTAGTGGCTCAAGACCAAGGAGGTTTCCCTGGGAGGGAATCCAGGTTGAATGATCAAGGTCTCCCGACTATGTGTGCGAGCCTTAGACATTAAAGAAACCCTTGGCTTCTAAACAGGGCCCGGTTTACGAGCTCCCGGATGGCAGTAAAGTTGGCGACGGATGCGCTCACCGGTTTGAGTACAGCCACGAGTGGTCTGTGGACTGGTCACCATCTAATGCGACACTGCAACTGCCTGGAGATGCTGGCCGTGTTTCAAGTAGTAAAACACTTTTTCCAGACCTGACAATCACCATGTGTTAGTATGCACCAACAACATAGCAGTGATCTTATATCATTCACCAGGGGGTTCTGCAGATTTAGCCACTGTACGAACAGGCACGTCAGATCTTCCTGTGGAGTCAGGAATAGACCCTGCTGAGAGCTGTGTAGTAGTCCTGGCCATCTGAATGTAGGAGCAGATGTCTTGTTGAGGCAAGGACCGAGGCCCGGGGATGATACGCTTCACCTCTGGGTGATGAAGCGAACTAGAGAACGGAGGTGAACCTCTTCGTGAGTCTCCCAGTTCTCTCCAGCTCCTCCAGCTCAAGCGCTGGGGTCAGAAGCTGTTGTACAGACCTGGTCGTGGCTACGTCTGTACGAATTTCCCCTTTTTTTCTGCTCCTGGGAGTTCTTTGACTAATAAGGTGTTCGCTATACTATATAGCCCCGTTCTGGCCGGGCCGAGTGAATTCAAGAGCCTGATAGATCGCTTAGACGGATGAGAGTTTCCCGTCAGGAAGATCTCTTCTCACAGGCAGGGGGTGCAATGTGCTATGTTGAGACATATGCACAGGGCAGGGCTTTGGAGTTATGAAGACGTTGGGATATCGTTCCCCATAGCATCTCCGGACGCAGTGTGAGTTTCCGCAAAAGAACGTAAAAGTTACGAATATAACCAAGATTCTTTGAAGACACTGCATCTCGTGCCATGCCTCCTGCACCCCCCTGCCAGCGCAGTTCTTTACAGCAGTCGAAAGCTAGCGAGGGCAGGCACCATGTGCCTTATATACTTCCTGGTCTGACGTCACCGCCCATGACGTCACGCCCATTTATTGGACGTTAGTACAGCAGATTTAGAGCAATCACGCATGAAGGTGTTCCCCATAGCATCTCCGGACGCAGTGTCTCGTTCCCTCAAAGAACCTTGGTTATATTCATAACCTTAACGTTTTTGTACTAACATTTTGACAACATCATTAAAGGTCAACTTTTTATACAATAATAACAATTAATGTAACTCGAAGAATCTTTAGGGCAAGGGTTGAGCATCGAAAGCTTAAGTACATTGTAGCCCCTTTGAAACCAATTAAGCTATGATCAACTTAGACTTAAAATGTTTTTTTGGGGGGGGGAAATGCAACCCTGAGTTACAGAAATGTGATGTGAAGGATACATCTACTTTCCTGGTAAATTTTTATGAATTTAATTTATTTCAAAAATTTTTATCCTTTTGTTTACAGTGGTTCAAAATAAACACATTTGCACGCTGTAGTGTGAACTATGAAAACAGAGGTATGCTTAGTATTTTGATGCATATTGTGATAACGTCTAAGGTTACGTAGGTAACCCACGTTCCCTGAAGGAGGGAACGGAGACGTTACATATGTGATTTTGCTTGAGAGACCAATCGTCTTCGAGTCTTTGGAAAAGGCCAATGAACATTGTAGTGTAATAATCCCAGCCAGGTGCACCTTATCACAGTGTGAGTATAAGAGGGCACGGCTGGATTGCACTTGCAGGTTTTTGCTGAAAAAACAAACAACACGTTCCTTCAGGGAACGTGGGTTACCTACGTAACCTTAGATGTTCCCCTTCAGTCGAGTTCACTCCGACGTTACATATGGGAACAGACCCATGGAAAAGGCCACGACCCTGAGTCCGCGTTACGCAGAGACACCGTTGCCGACAGGCATAGTGTGTCAACAGGAGAGTCTGCATGTAACCTTCCCAACGCAAAGGAACCTTGGTCACGTAGCCGGGCCGGGGTCTCAGAATAGCGTGAGAATCAGCCGGGCCAAACTCTAGGCACTCTTCATCGATGGAGAACGCTTGGAGGTCCCCAACCCTCTTGATGGAGGCCAGAGCAATCAGTAGTGCTGTCTTTAGTGACAGGTATTTCAGCTGCACCTCCACTGCATCATGGTATGCTACTATGGCAGCAACATACACCTTAAGAGATGAAGGGGACAGTCTGCGCACCAACTTTTCCTGCAGGAAGGCAAGCACAACTGTAATCGAGCATCTCTGTGGGTCCTTGTGGCGTGAGGAACACCAGTCGACGAACATACCCCATCTCTGAGCGTAGACCTGCCTTGTTGAGGGGGCCCTAGATTGAGAGATGGTGCTGATCACGGCTGCTGGCAAGCCGGAGAGGTCTGCCGCGTCCCGTCCAGGAACCAGACGTGCAAGTTCCAAAGATCGGGTCGCGGATGCCAAATCGTGCCCATCCCCTGAGAGAGAAGGTCTCTCCTCAAGTGAATTTTCCAAGGAGGGACTGCCGCAAGGAGCATTAGGTCGGCAAACCAGGTCAGGGTGGGCCAGTATGGCGCTACCAGCAGAACCTGCTCCTCATCCTCCCTGATCTTGAACAGGGTCGGTGCAAGAAGGCTCACTGGGGGATAGGCATACTTGAGCCCCGGAGGCCAGCTGTGTGCCAGTGCATCCCTGCCAAGTGGCGCCTCGTTGAGGGAGTAATACAGCCGGCAGTGGGAGGACTCGTGGGAGGTAAAGAGGTCTATCTTGGCCTCACCGAAGTGGCTCCAGATCAGCTGGACTACCTGGGGGTGGAGTCGCCATTCTCCAGGGTGGGTGGATTGCCGTGAAAGCTGGTCGGCTGCACAGTTGAGTGTCCCATGAAGAGCGCGCAGCGATTTCAGCCGCGTCTGACTTCACAGGAGCAGATGGCAGGCGAGTTGTGTCATGCGGCAGGAGCGTAGACCACCCTGATGGTTGATGTACGCTACAGCTGCAGTGTTGTCCGTACTGACCAGCACATGCTTGTGGAGCAGCATCGGTCGAAAGCGACACAGGGCCAGAAGTACGGCTAACAACTCGAGGCAATTGATATGCCACAGCAGTCAGGCGCCTGTCCAGGGACCCGAGGCTGCTTGCCCATTGCATACAGCACCCCAACCCGTGGAGGAGGCATCCGTGTGCACTACAACATGCCTGGACACCTGTCCTAGGGGCACTCCAGCCCATAGAGAGGCAAGGTCTGACCACGGGCTGAAAAGGCGGCGACACTCCAGGGAAACGCCAATCCGGAGAGTGCCACGGTGCCATGCCCATCTTGAGAACCGATCGTGTAACCAACGCTGAAGCGGTCTCATATGAAGCAGCCCCAGCAGCGTTACTGCTACTGCGGCTGCCATATGCCCCAGGAGGCTCTGAACTGCTCTGCACTGGACATAGTTTGCTCTTTTCTCGGTTGACCTGAAGGCCCAGATGGCATGTTGCACCAGGTCCCTGTGCTGACACAACAACTCCCGCGAGTGAGCCATTACCAGCCAGTCGTCGAGGTAGTTGAGGATGCGGATGCCCATCTGCCATGCAATTCTCTCTCTACCGCTTTACTTCCTGTCAGTTCTGATCTATCTTATCTAATAAAGGCAAAAACGCCAAAAAAAAAATCTTTAAAATGATTTTGCTGGAAGAGTAGTATGAGAACTTCATTATCTCTGGTCTCTCTTATTACCTCAGTGAGCGTTTATATTTCATGCCTGCACACCCAGGTGATTGAAATATTTTCAGATATGCCAGTGCGAATGAACAATTTTTGGAAAACGTGAAAACTCTAATAACAGGATTAATGTGTATGTAGCCACATAGACAGTAATGTAGACAAATTATCCTGGAGGGGATTTTCTTAAAAGAGTGAAAGGGTTTCTGTCTCCATGTGATTCCTGAAGTGCCAAAAATCCATGGATATCCCTTATAGCCAAGAGAGCTTAATACTACAACTGAAGAAAAAACTGGAAAATTAAGAAAACATCTTTATCAGTTTGACAACACATGATGTTGCAATACATGCAACACAACCACATAAAGACAAACAACAAAAACTTGCGGCAAATTCTCACTACACAAACAACTCTCGGCCACTGTGTTTTCAGGATCAATCACTTGCTTTGAAGAGTAAACAAAAGTGAGTATTACTATGGGGTTTGAACTTCTTTTGTACTCTTTGATACTTCTGATTAATTATGTTAACAGGTGTTACAGACTCCCCTCGCTCTCATGAATGCGTCACTCGTGTTGCCCAGGGCTTCAATGACGTCTACAGAAGACTCACAATGACACCACATATTGTGATGCTTATTCTCAGAGCACTCACAGAGCAGGGTCACATAAAAAGCCAGTAATCAAACATCATGTCTATAAAAGTAAAGAAATGACATTTTCTTAAGTAAGTATGTTGATGCACAACAATGCAACACTATTTAACCTATAGAGACTCTAAGAGACTCTTCAGCTGGGAAGGTTACTATGAAAATAATGTAATAGGTTACAGATCACAGTTACCTTACAATGTAATGAGTAGTGTAATTATTTAAATTGTTTTATTAAATGAATGTAACTGATTACATATCATTACCTTTTCATTACTTTTCTGAATTTCAAATGTTTCAACTCTTAATCAAACAGTTAAAGCAGGTAAACCTTTGAGTACCTTTCAGTATTACTCAATACTGATAATTGTCACTTTCAAAATCCCTGTCACTTTGAATTATGAATATAATAATTTAATTTTAAAACAAGGCCACCCCAAAATAAGACTTTAGCTCCTCTAAAGTTTAAAACAGTGTATACTGTTTTTGAAATCAAATCTTAAACACTAGCATCTGGAAACAAGCAAAGGTTTAGAAAGAACAGATAATCTTAATATATGTACACAATAAAGCATTAATTACATGAACTCAAACTGGAAATAAAATAAGCATGTCTCATATTCGGTGCATTAAACCTCTGAAACATCAATCTCTTATATTTTAGAGTATAATTATTAATATTAATTCTATGTTTTATCACATTACTTGTAATGAATGTTTTTACTGCTGACTTGAACTATACCTCTCCTATGGCTTGACATTATTTTTAAGCGATCAGATTCCATTTTCACCTTGCAGATGATAAAAAGACTTACAGGAGGTCTTGAGTCATATTTAAAGACTTGAGTCAATTTTGACTGGTCATGGCAAGCTGGAGACAATCGGCAGGGGAGAAATGTTGAGGCAAGCGGATGCGAGGCAGACACACCGTGCTGTGTTGGTGAATAAATGATGAACTGTGGGCGGTGCTATTGGCCCAGCCTGCTGAGCTTGTCAACTCCGCATGCCACTGTACGTGACTTGTTTCAAATAACTAGACTTTCTGTCCTCTCCATGAGGCTGTTCTTCTGACGCCTTTTTCTTTGAAAACCTATTTTATTTTCTAATTAATTATCGTGCTTTAGGGGGTTTTCTCTCTTGTTAATTAATTTATGCTTATCGTGCGTACAAAAAATAAACTTGAGGCAATGAAATGGGCTACAGGCATTGGTGAGAACTGCGTTTGAAAAATTGGCTCCCTAATAGAGTTTAAAATCAACTGACCCAGAAC
The DNA here is from genome assembly GCA_032361165.1 of Enteromius paludinosus. Classification (NCBI taxonomy): domain Eukaryota; kingdom Metazoa; phylum Chordata; class Actinopteri; order Cypriniformes; family Cyprinidae; genus Enteromius; species Enteromius paludinosus. Next base: position 17,696,876 of record JAUMHQ010000078.1, on the reverse strand, counting down.
AGGAAATTAACTGTGCTTGCAACCCAAAAACAAATATCTGTAGACAGTGTGTGCACAGATGCACATGTGAGTTTCGAAGTGAATAGATCTTTTGCCGATGCGCGATAGTGTTAACGCAGAAGCAGTGGCCTTTCCTCCTTCAGAAGATACCGTCAGCACTGCGATCTGTACTGTCTGCTGACATTTTCACAGGATGCTCTCATGCCCTGCATTCAGGCCTCATCAGCATCTGCATCTGACACCCAGACCTGCACTGCTTCCCTTTCCCCCTGCAGCTCCACCATATCCTCTACCTCTCTCCTCACAAACAGAGACAGCCATGCACTGCTATTTAACCAGAATTCGCCCACACAGATTAACTGAAAACAAAGCCTTCTGATGTGCCAACACAACAAATATGGCATAAGCAATAATGACTCATATCTATATGTCTCAGAAATTTGGCAAATTTACATCTATTACAAATGAGGAGGAGATCAGTGTAAATTCAAATGTAATTTTCACATACACCAGCAGAGCATGCAAAACATATCAGTGGCCGATATGTTCTGTTGTGCTTGCTATGCATCATGCTAAACAGATGGTTTCATGATGATTAAGCATTGTAAAACAGCTTTATTTTCTTTTATTAGTTTAGATATTTTTGTGTGAACTATTGGTAAGGGTAAACAGCTCCAATACAGCACAGATCCTCCAGTTCTACAGTCTCTCTGCAGGTGTCAGCTGGAATTCTTGTAAAAGGGCAGCACCCAAGCTGGCCACTAATGCATCTATCATCAGAACAAACACAAGGCTGAAGTCTAGCGCTCGCATTACTGGCTCAGAGAATTGTTTTTCTGTTGAAGCATCAAAATGTTTCTTCCTGAAACAGGACTTTAAGTGGATAGTGTTTTGAAGGAGTAACACCACTGCAAGGAAAGCAGTCTTGGATTGGATTATGGCATTGCATCTTGCTTTATATGGCAGCATCACCAGACATGCCAAATGTCTGGATTGGGTACTTGGCTCCTAGTGCACTTAAGTTTGTTCTGTAGGAGGAAGGTGCAACTGCTAATAACGTGTAGTGTGAAAAATCAAAAATACCATATCTAGTCATTCATAAACCTATCCACCCTGGCCAAGTGATGTCTGTTTATAGTCCTGTCTGTATAGTAATTTGGTACCATAATGCAAATACTAAACCAATGGTGCAATAATAAGCTCCTGGAGGGCCACAGTCATTCATAGTTCAGTTCCAACCCCGCTCCAACACCACCTGCAGTTTTCAAGTAATCTTGAAGTATTCAACTAGCTGGATCAGGTGTGTTTAATTAGCATTGAAGATAAACTCGGCAGAGTTATTGGTAATATTGGTATATTCAGATATAGAAATGTAATACTTAAGTGTAAAATAATACTGCATAGTGTTCATCGTCAAAACACTCTCTTGACTTTAAGTAATGTTACACATATTTACTAGCTCTCAAAAGGATGTTGGTATAGTATTAGTAGACTGGTAGGGTTAGGGATAAATTGACGTGTTTGCAAAGTTACTGATAGTCAGTAGAATGTCTGTTGGGAGGCCATCACAATAGTAGATACAGGTATTAATGATCCCTTGGTCTAGATATGTAAATATGTGCTTGACGCTTTCCACTCAATAGCAAAATAAATTGACGAGAAAACAGCCCTTAAGAAATCAACTGATCACAGCAGTCTGCCATTCACTGGCATCATGTTTACAGATGAGGTCAAACTTACGTGATAGTTTGATATAAAGTATATTTAGGATATGTAGGTCTCGCTAAGGAGATTACAGTTTGAGTTAACTCATTTTCTTTGCAAGATACATTGACAATATAGTATAGAATAGCTCTTTCAGCATTATTAAGAACACTGTTTGCAATCATTTCATGTGAGAGGCTCTTGGGAGCACACATCATTTTAATTTTCCAGGAAAATTAAGAAAAAATCAGTATGCAGGCTTACTTAGACAACCTAGGAAGCCTTGTTTTTAATTTCTTGCAATTCATTAAAAGCTGTTCACACTTTGGCAATAAAAAAGCAACATATACAAGGAAGCATAGTGCAGGTAAATAGATATTTATCACTAGTACATGTTGTAATGCAAGGTTTAAAATTGTTTTAAATCCATTACACTAATCAACATTGTTGTAAATTTTTTGCATCTCATTCAAAGAGTGGTTGTTCCTTCAGACCACAGGATGAGCGCCCCCTGCTGACCCCATCAAAACCTCTCCCAGCAGCAGCATCAGTTTTCATCAGGAGGTCTCCCATCCAGGACAAATGCTGCTTAGCTTCAGCTGAAAACTGCTTGGTGAAAGCTGCTTTCAGCGTTTCAATATCATATTTACAAGACTGACCATTTTACTAAGAGACACAGGAAGATAACATGAGGAGACTTGTTCTGTTATTTTTGACCTTTGTTTGGCATGCTTTGCACAGGATATGTATTGATCGGCATAGGAAGGGAGAGAAGAAAAATCAATAGCTTTTACATGAATGCACAACAAGCAGTATCTGTTCTGCTCTACAGTCTGAAGAACCACCTCATGAGGACTTGGTGTCATTCACAGACAGGTGAGGTCAAGCCCTGTGATCATAACCCAAACATGTAGAGAAAAGAGAGGTGTCCATCTATTCTGCTCTGAATTAAACAGCAGGTTTAAATGGAGACTATGTTTCTTGAAAGAAATGTGTGCCTTTCCCAGATCAAACGGGAGGTTGTGCTGTTGTCTAATTCCAAGACAGACAGCCGTATTGATAAAAATAAAATATCTTCATCAGATTTCTAGGCTGTTCATTACGTGTACGTGTGTAGCAGTCTGTGAGCAGTAAGCCATGGATTTAAACAAGACAGAGCCAAGGTTGACGGGGGCAAGTTAGTTAGGAAGAATGATAAATGAGAGGTTAATGACTCAAGGACGCCAGGGGAGGGTGTCTGGTTTTTGTCCTCGAGGTCGTGTGGACAGTTCAGCTAAAAAATGGCATTTTATCTTACGGCACATAAACTATAGCACAGCCATTTCATAACATTTTATTGAGTAACATAAAAAAAATGCGTATGTTAATAAAATATCTAAAAGATTAATCTCTGAGAGAGATTCTCAACCTGTATTTTAGGACAATATTGCTGGATATTTTCTCTTTTGGTGATATATACTCTGTACTCTAAAAATGTATGTTCTATGAATAGGTCATTTTCAGAGCGTGGCTTACAGAATTGTTATTGGCTTACAGATCAGCTTGCTTTTAATCTATCATAATATTTAAAAAAACTAAATTACAAAATTGCCCGAAAATAAAGCAATGCAGACATCAACTTGTTATTAAGTTAGTTGTCACCGTGTCTGTTGGTTGCTAAATATTACAATTTTACTTCACAGAATGTTGGATTTTTTTTTTTTGTAAAATAGAGAATATCAGTCATGCTCCACATCAGTAAGAATACAAAGAATATGTAGAGTATGTTTCTTCTGGTTCTATTAACAGTCCTCGAGGGAACATTTTCTGTGATGATTTTGAGGAACATTTTTTAAATATATCATACATTGTCAAACACATAACTGACATGCAAAGTAAACAAGGTTTGTTTGTGTTTTTATACAGCTGATACAAAAAACAATTAAGGTGTACTGATTCCTTAACCTCCTCCTTGGATCGCCACCTTACCGTGGTGGAGGGGTTTGAGTGCTTGAATGATCCTAGAAGCTAAGTTGTCGGGGGCTAGATGTCACTGGTTGGGTCTCCCATGGCAAAAAGGTCCTAGGTGACAGGCCACACAAAGAAACGGTCCAAAAAAGACCCCTTATGGAAGGAAACATAGTTAAGTCTGTGACGTCGCCCAGTACGGCGCAGCCGGGGCCCCACCCTGGAGCCAGGCCTGGGGTTGGGGCTCGTATGCGAGCGCCTGGTGGCCGGGTCTTACCCCACGGGGCCCGGCCGGGCTTAGCCGGAAGGAGCAACGTGGGGCCATCTTCCCATGGGCCCACCACCTGCAGGAGGGACTGTAAGGGGTCGGTGCATTGTGGGTTTGGCGGCGGTCGAAGGCGGGGACCCCAACGACCCAATCCTCGGACACAGAATCTGGCTCTTGGAACATGGAATTTCACCTCACTGGGGGGGAAGGAGCCGGAGATAGTGCGGGAGGTTGAGAGGTACCATCTAGATATAGTCGGGCTCACCTCCACGCACAGCCTGGGCTCTGGAACCCAACTCCTCGATATGGGGTGGACTCTCCACTACTCTGGGGTCGCCCGCAGTGTGAGGCAGCGGGCTGGTGTGGGCTTGCTCATAGCCCCCCAGCTTAGCCGTCATATGTTGGAGTTCACCCCGGTGAACGAGAGGGTCGCTTCCCTGCGCCTTCGGGTCGGGGATAGGTCTCTTACTGTTGTTTGTGCCTACGGGCTGAAAGACAGTGCAGAGTACCTGGCCTTTTTGGGGTCTCTGGGAGGGGTGCTGGGAAGTGCTCTAACTGGGGACTCCGTCGTTCTACTGGGGGAATTCAACGCACACGTGGGCGATGCTAGTGATACCTGGAGGGGTGTGATTGGGAGGAACGGCCCCCCTGATCTGAACCC
>JAUMHQ010000078.1:17671205-17684476 GCA_032361165.1 Enteromius paludinosus | reverse complement strand
ATATATATATATATATATATATATATATATATATATATAAATAACTAATGAATTAATAAAATAAAGTTTCTGGGGAAAAGCCCACACATTTTGATATCACGTTATCCCAAATAGGCCTTCTTGCATCAGAATGAGTGCTTCAAATGTACTGTACTTTTGAGAGTACCACACAGTAGCACAGGCACATTGCATTAAAGGTTAAACAATATCTTAGTATTCCCTTAAAAAAAAAAAAGAATTACAACTTAGTGACTTAGACTATTCTACATCCTTAAAATGTGGTTAGATCGCTGCAAACAGCGTTGTTTTTCATCTTGAATAACATCTAGGCCCGGGATGCACATGACGATTTCATACTTCATCTGTTTTTCTCTGACGATGACGGCAGTCTCTGGCAGAATTCCCCCAGCCACGCAGTCAGACATCAGTGCATCAGAGCTGTTCTCAACATCCATAAAAACAAACCATACGACTGCTAATGCCACTAAACATAAGGCTATAAACCATGTTACAAATGATAGACAGTGTTCTCAATGCAATTTTAAGGCAGGGCTCTGTGCACACATATGATTATACATCATTTATTGTGAACGATTATGAATGACTTGAATATTAAATGCAAAACAAAGAACTATACAGACTTTGGTCACTTTTAATTATTAATTCGCAAACAATCAAATGGGAAAACAACAAAGCAAAATACATTAAAGACGTACAGTATAAGCCATATGCTTTTCTCAAGACAAATCGGTTTAAAATTGCATTAGATAATAACTTTACCAGATAAAACTGTAAAAATGTTAACACTTTAAAATGACCTCAATACATTTAGTTGTGTGTAAACATTTGTGTTACACCGAATATGCTTATAAAAGCCAGAAGGTGAGTAAAAATGCTTGAAAAAAGAAAAAGAATGAACGAACGAAAGAAAGCTGCTATCAAACTGCTGCGAACACGTTTGGTATTAGAAGGTACAGAGATATCGGTCGGTTTAAGAATGACATGTGTAGTCTAGTTTAACCATAGCTGCAGGATATTTTCTTTGACCGGCCCACTGCTGACCAGATCTGCATTCTCTCTCATTCTTTCACTGTATGTCAAATAACACATCCGGTTACGACACAACCCCTCCCGAACTGCAGCGTAACGCATCTCAGGCTGTTAATCTGGTCTCAGGGCACTTCTGTAGATTTTTATTTTTTTTTAAATGAAATTGAAGATGAGCAACAGTATTTGAAATGTGGGTCTCTGCACCATTCGAATTAGCCTTAGAACATTATTGTAGTAAAAAAGAAAAATCAGCAAAATACCTTTTTCCCCCTTTTCTTTTTTTGGCATGTGGTGACTTGAAGAAACCAAAAACTTTTACAAAACCCTTTAGATGGATTTTTAAAAAAAAAATTATATATATATATATCTCTAATAATTTCACAGATTCTTTCACGATTGCACTTATCAAACACTCAACGGGTTAAAACAATCTAGAAGGGATATCATATTTCAACAGGCATTTGAAACCTTTTGTAAATTAATCTTTTAAAATGATAATTAAGGTCTGTTAGAAGGAATAAGGCTTTGATTAAGCTTGCAAGTACCCCATCCATGTGTAGAGGACGCGCAATCTTTTCAAGCCATCTCGATGCACACTGTCCTTCATACTGTATGATACTTCATGCACGTCCCGTAACGCTCTCTGATAGCAGAGGTTGAGCAGGGGTGAGGGATTTGTACCAGATTCTCCAAAAATACGGCAAAGCCTTAACACTTGTGCTTCATGGCAAGCTAAAGAGAGAAAGAGAGAGACTTTAATGAATTTTAATGAACTATACAAACAGAGTGTGAAATGTCTAATCAATAGAAAAAAACAAAAAACATTGCATAATCTCCTGTCCCTTTCATAATAAATTAAAGTAGACTAGACTACTGTTCAAAAGTACTTTCTGAAAATCAATAGCAATGATGCATTTAATTGATGGAAAGTGACAGTAAAACATGCACACAGTTATGTAATGTTAATCTTGAAAAAATGATTATGTTTTCCAGCACAACTCAGTTAATAATCATTTCTGAAGTGATTTCTGAAGGATCGCGAGACACTGAAGACTGAAGTAATGATTTTGCTGCATTTTTGATTAAATGAATGCATTAGAGACCTCTTTCACAAACACACTTGTGAGCAGCGGCTGTGTGTCTTTCATCAGTCTCCACATGAAGGCAGCACAAATGTGTTTCACTTCGAGAAGTCTGCAGAAACCAAAGTGTCTACTTCACCTTGTGTGCGGTGTCGGCAAAATGATGTGCGCTGTTCATCATCTCGCCGGTCTTCTCCTCGACGCGGCCCAGTCTCTCACCGCGCTCGTTCAGAGCCTGACTGGCCTTCTGCACCGCACTGCTGACGCTGTCTGCCGCCTCATGAAGGAGGCTGTTCCCTGCACACACACACACACACACACACACACATCAGGACAACATCACCGTGGAACATTCAGCAGCTCGTGAAAAACAAAAATAATAACAGAAATAACATACTTTACCCCAGTGAAAATAAATATACTTCAATCTGTATAAAAAAGATTTATTTCATGCTATTTCATATTTATGTACTCAACATGTCGTCCAATTTTATTTTGTTAATATAATAATCAGAGAAATTGTTCTTCAAGAAATACTTTTACATTTTTAAGTACACTACATACTAGGATACACAATAATATATACTGTTTACTGAACAAATCGCTATTTCTTGAAACAAATAAAATTCTAATAAAAATGTATCCATGTTTATTTCATGTTAAATTTAGTAGTGCAGTGTACGGGGATGTTCACAATCCCTCCCGCCGAGCTGTGTTGTCTTTACAGCTGTCACACCACGTAAAAGAAGCCACAATTATTATTGTTGTTTTGATTTCCTGACATAATTTGAAAGAAGATACTTTGTTTCTAATAAAAAGTGACAATATATAAAACTGGAAGTTTCTAATGAAGTTTCAATCCTGTATTTGTTCGGTAAAAGAACTGAAAGACATACTAAAAATGTGTCCCAGGAGCACAAAACCAGTCATAAGGGTAGAGTTTTTGAAACTGATAAGATGGCTTGATAATCTTTCCATTGATGTATGGAGATATAACCATTTGAAAATCTGAAATCTGAGGGAAGAGGTAAAAAACAATTAAATATTGAGAAAAATCACCTTTAAAGCTGTCTAAATTATGTTCTTAGCTATGCATATCACTGATCAGAAATGAATCTTTGATATATTTACAGTAGGAAGTTTACTAAGTATCTTCCTGGAACATGATATTTACTCAATATCCTAATGACTTTATAGCATTTAAACAAAATCTGTAAGTTTGTCCCATACAGTGGATCGTCGTCTATTGCTACAAATATACCTGTGCTACTTAAGACTGCTTTTGTGCTCCAGGGTCGTCACTTCTACTGACAAAATATTAATCTAGAGAGCTTTTAAGAGAGCTACAGCACAATGCTGAGCTAAGAATCATGCAGGAAATCTAAAAATCCCATTCTACAGTATGTGCACATAACATGTCACGTATTCTATCCAGCGTCTGTCCATGGAGCTTAATAATAAACCGATCCAGCGGTGACATGGATCCCCACAGTTTACGTCCCACACCTGAGCAGCTTCACGCATTTGTTTTGCACTGATGTGAGACTTATACCGGAGGGGCCCGAGTCTTTGCCTTAAAATGCCTCATTTCATATGACACGGTTATTTCAGCTAGCTGTCAAAGCACAATTTGCCATTTTTATTCAAAGTTGGAGCAATAAAGTAACTAAACGAAAACAACAACAAAACAAACAAATGCTACAAGTTAATAAACACTTGAATGTATAGTTTCCAAAGAGCCTTTCAATGATACTTTCTTCAAAGTTTCTTAGTGTAAAGGACATTTGGACAAAGTAAAGATTATTTTTCACACTATAAAAAATGTGTTAAAGGCTGAAGGTTGGGAAGTAACCCTAACTCATTTTAAGAAATGGTTCTTAATAAGAGCTAGAGCCTGACTAAAAACCATTATATATCTTTATCATTACGTGTCTCCCAGTCAGGTGTATTCGTGTTTGCTCAGTGTCACCGAGTTCTGCCAGGCAACAGAAGCAGGCATCTGACCCTCATAACACATTCCCTCCTGCCACTGAGTCAGACCGCCACTAAAAAGAATAAAGACAAGCAGCAACACTAAAAGCTGTTATTTATTAAGTGGGAGGACTAAGAGACAGGGAAGAGGAGGAGGGAGCTTCCCCCAGGACACTGTTGGTGTGTCGAGGAAGGTGCTGAGGCTATTTTAACACTTTAATTGTAGTGTACAAACGTGAACGGTCTACAGAACAAATGTGTGAATCATCTACAGACATAACCCCACATCAGTGACTGCGCCTTAAAAGTGGTTGCAGCAGAAAAAAAATAAATGGTGCAACAGAACATGTACGCTAATTTATTTCTTTAAAATGCATCAATGTAAGCTACTTGAAATGAGAACCTTTTGCCATTTTAAATGGATTACTGAGCAACATTGATTACTAAAAGTCATACGTCAAGATTATTGTAGCTGCATAAGCAGAGTAAGAAAATTAATGTATTGTTCCCCCTCTAAATTACATCCAGTAACATGTCAACAAACAGAAAAGACTCTGAAATAAAGTGAGCGTCAGGGTAATTAAAGTAAAAGAAAACCCTTTATTAATCATGTCCCTGAGTTACAGCTTTAAACATCTAAGACACACAAAACTGTTTTAATGATGAGCAGAACAAAGCAGAAAATACATGAATAATAAAGAAGTTTATGCAAACAGTTTGCCTGCAGCTAGGATTTTCTTTTTTTTCTCTTCACAATATTTTTAAAGTTTACATTCAAATAAAGTTTGAAAATCAGTTGTTGTTTTTTTTAAGATGTTGATTTTCCGGCAATAATCAAACATCCAAACAAGAAAACAGAAAGGGACATTCTACAAGCTGTTGTTTTTTGCTACTGCAGTATTGTAATTATAGTTTTGGAATAATAGAACAATAGTTTCACCAGCCGCTATACAGTTATCAAATCAACTGCATCATAACTGACCCTCAGATGGATTGTGTCACGAATCTGCTTCATGGACTTCTGTCCAATTGCCACCAGAGGCCACTCTTCCATTGTGTCAGCCCTCACACTGCACCAACTGTTACACATCACCCTGGACTACATTTCCCATGATCCAATGCACTGATTGCATGCATACAGCTGTAACCAATCAGACACACTTTATAAACCTTGGACTTCCTGATGTCCACGATCGACCCCATCTGTTCTCTGGGCTGTTCTTGTGTCTTGTCTGTGCCATACCTGTTTGCTGGTGTTTTGACCCTGCCTGTGTTACCGACCACATCTCTGTCTAATAAAGCTTGCAAATGGATCTGTTCGTCTCGTTTGCATCTTTACAGACCGATTGACAAGGATGGAATTACTTGTAGGTATTAGCACCCCTCCAAAACCGGACGTCTTACCTCCGAGCAGTTTGGAGTGGCAGTTGATGAACTCTGGTTTTCTTTCGGGGATGAACCGCTGACACGTGTGATGCAGGATCTGGACAAACACGCACTTCTCTCCGGCTGAGCCCGCAGTCCACTGGTCAGATCCGTTCTCAAATATCAAGTCAAACTCCGGGCAATCCTGAATGTTTTTGGAGGATTAGAGACAGTCAAAGATCAATAACATCAAACACAACGCAGGAGCAGAAAGAGGCCGTCTACTCACTCGGACCGAGTCGATGCCATTGACCTGCCGCAGCTGACTGATGCTCCACTGTGATCTCCTGACGAAAGACGAGGAACCTTCAAACTTCTTCACCTTCGTGACGAACACCTGCGCTGGCTTCTTATTGGTCACTGGAACGAAAAGGAACACGTGTTTGAATTCTGATCAAAAGTGTGAAATAATTCACACTTCTAATGTGTCTTCTGCTCTTCTGATGCATCTTCCTGACAAAATACAGTTAAAAACAATAATACTGTGAAATATTGCAATTTAAAATAACTTTTTTCTGTGTGAAAGCATGTGCAAATATTTTGTGACATTTACAATGTTACTTTTTATGAATCTAAGAAAAAGGTCAGAAATATTAAGCAGAAAAACCCATTAATAATAACTGCTAATTGAGCAGTAAATCAGTATATTAGAATGACTTCACAGACATAAATAACATTTAACAATACTTGGATAATTGCATGCTAATGAAGCAAAAGTGTTACCGATTGTATTTATTCTGAACGTTTGTCTGGCAGTCTACATACTGTATACACATTTTTCAACATAACGGAGAAACAAACATCACTCAGAGGTCAGGATTACAGTGATGTGGTGGTGCTGTAATATGGCTCTCCAGCCCGTATCAAAGAGCAGTGTTTACAGATCCCACCACACCCGGCTCTGCTGGAGCGAGAACATCCGGCCCATGGCGGACTGTTGGTGGAATTTCTCATCCTCCACTGTTTGTTCAGGCCTGTGTGTACAACACTCCCTTTCCCTCCTCCTCACTCCCTCCCTCCATCTGTGTGAGGTCACCGGTGTCAGGGTCTCGGATCCATCGCTTGAATTGATGAATTGAAAGCAACACTGCACAGTAGTTCAGGGGTGTGTGTGTTTCTGTAGAAATCTGGATATACTCAATATCCCCAATAAACTATTGTGCAAGAACGGTAACTTACTTTAAAAAAAGAGCCTTGTTTTGGCAATGCTGAGGTGATTGCTACTGCAGAAACGTTGCACAAGTATAAAGTGTCTTGTATGTTAAATCACCAAAAACAAAAGCAAGGTACGCACAGTAAAAACTGCAACACGCATCATATCATGACACAAATATCATGATTCATCTATTGTTAGTGGCACGAACTCTACAGACTGTCCACCAACAATATCAAACTTGTACACATAAATGCTGTGATTATTATATCCTTCATCACAATCACTGAACAAAAATGCAATGAGACGTTTGCATTTCGCATCCAACACCTTTTGTAAATATCTACACAGATTTAACATGCTTATCCATATTTGCAGAGAAAAAAAATGAATACGTAGTATGATGGTGACTTTTCTTTTTAGGGACAAGCTTTACTTTAAGTAGACAAGCTGGACAGAAATGGCACCCTTTGCATACGCAAAGACGAAGCATTCTTCATGTCGTGACCAAAACATCAGCTGATGTTCAGTGTGTCACTGTTAATGTGTTTGTACAGAATTACTGCACACGACTGAGCAGAGTGCCTTTTCATTTCTCTCTAGTGAATAGATCTTTCATTTGTGATGCATTTCATTCTTGGAACAGGCCATTAAACAGCAAAACATTCTACTGAAGCTCAGCAGTAGATGCTTTCCAGTTGGCTACTATTAAATACTTTTCGGTGGGTTTTCCCTCAACAAACCTGAAAATGTGTTTTAAAAACCCCCAGGACTCTCTTGATACCTAAAGCCACGTGACCGTGCACGCCGAGTGCTGCATGATGAAGCAGCAGCCCGACTCTGTAGGCTTCGAATCATGTTCTGGGAGTGTTTTAGACTCGCTCTGAAGGGAAACGGAAAGGCCACGCCGGGGCCTTGTTTTCTGGAGTTATTATGATTGGCTAACCACAATTATGCTTAACATACCACAAACTCTCTAGCAGAATATTTGCATAGTAGCTGGAGATGAAAAGTTCAATATCCTCTAAGAAAAAATGATCAGAATCACGTGTGTGATAAATCATATTGAGGGCAGCCGTGAAGCCAGTGTGGCTTGGGAGCGATGATATAATAAATTAAAATAAACAAAGTTAATCCACTAAAATGGGTGAAATGGAATGCAAACATACAGAGTAAAGATGAATACACACTGCCTGGGATTTCTTACCGTTTTGAGGTGCTTAGTGCTGCCAAAAAGAAGGACACTTTCGCAAAAAAAAAAAAAAAAAAAAAAGTGGTAGAAAAGTAAATTCTTTTGATTCTTTAACATCAAAATGGGAAATTTTATAACCTTTTAAAATTCAAAAAACATCCCCTTTATTAATAAACAATCATGAAATGGCTATTAGCAATCTAATAAAATCAGTATTGGCAAAATCCATTTTTGCACAGAAGACTTAAATGCATCTTCAATCTTCAATGCAGCTCAGAGAATACACTGTAAAATAAACCCCCCAAAAATTCGGTAAAGTTTACGGTAAAAAAACAAAACAAAACGGCAGCTGGTTTCCAGAATATTACCGTAAAAATATGGTAAAAACATTGTAAGTTTTAACTTAATAAAATTACAAGATTTAATTCTAATTTTAACTGGATATAATATAACCAACCTATTGAAGTGCTGAAATCTGTTTTGTACCTTTGTAACGCACCTATAACCACCGAATGCAGGTGGTGATGTGAGAGTCACATGAAGCAAAGCCCATCACAAGCAGCTTTTATATAATAATATATAGACAGTGTAATTTATTCAAACACTAAACACCATTGTAGCAATACACATGAAACTGAAATTATGGAATAAGCATTCATTTAGCAACATTAGATGTAACATACAACCCTAATTTTTTCAAACAAACAAACATTTCACTTTAAATGATATGATCTTCTTCATGTTTAAAAACGTTATACTACTGTAAAATTACATTTAATGTCCAATTCAGTTTCCACCATATATAGTAGGGGAATTCCCAGTTAACCACTTAACTGTTTTTTACTGTAGCACTATTACAGTATTTTTTTAAGGTGAAACCAGTCACAAATTGACATGCTTTGCAAGCAGACATATATGAAAATCAACAAGGAGGTGGTCTTCAGAAAATACAACAAGATGGATATACGTAGAGAGCAGAGCTCAGCGAGAGTTCAAGACTCAGTCTGATGAATAGGAATTCCTAACAGTTGCTCGGCAGAATCCAGATGAGGCAGCCAAATGAATCTGCACAAATGAGTCCGTGGAACAGCTCCAACCAGACCATTAACCCACCAAGACCTCAGGCACCGCTCGGCTGAGACTAATAAACAACTTCCTGCAGCACATTCAAACAGCACAGCGTCGGATCTCCTGTACTGTCACACCAAGATGTTATTAGACTCATCAGACGGCTTGCTAGCAAACTAGAGAAACAACGTTTTTAAATAGATCCTAAATTATGCACTCAGACTCTCTATGGCTCAAAACAAGTTCAGGCTTTAAGAAAAATACAGTGTTAAGTACAAAGACATTTGGAAATGCATGTTAACCCTGTAAAGCCTTATATAAGGTTGAGAGAAATGTCATTTACTGAAGCTTTAGGAAGTTTAACCAACAAACAAACCAAAAAAATGCTTTTCTTTCTTAGATATTTTTGTCTCATATTATATAAATCATAAATCGAGAAGGATTTTTTAAACTGTTGTCTTGTTTTTTTTGGTTTTTTAGAATTAGAAATAATGCTTATAAAAATAAATCTGCCAATGAGGCAAGCAAAATAATCTTGTTTTTAGTTTGAAATAAGATTATTTACTGAAAAAATTACTGAAGCAAAACATATGAGCCTGATGCTCATTTTAGATGAGGGGCTTTTACGTGGGAACTCTACAAATATTTCAAAGATATTCGAATAGATAAATGTCTCCGTAGCAGTAAAAAATTAATGATCACCAACATTTAATGACAATATGCTTTTATGTTCCTCAGAAGAAATATGGTCATCCAGTTTAAAAAATGTTATTGGGGTGAGTGAATGTCTGACAGTTGAGCTGTGAACATCATGCTTCTGCCTCACTGTTTATCATATAGTTCAGACCGAGCATGCAATGTAGACTTTTTCATAACAGGATAAGAAGAAGTCCTCATAAGTGCTCAAAGAAGTTTCGTACGAGAGCAAGAAGGCACTTTCTCAGACCAGGAAAAAGTTACGTTATATCAGTTGGTCAGGCAGTCGGCTGTTGCCAAGCATCGTTCAGGAACAAAACAGAGTCACATTACGCTTGGCTTCACTGAGTTTATTCTTCATTCTGCAGGACTGCTCATTTGTCTCATCTGCAGCATTAAATGTCTAATCATCATAGGTGAAGCTAAGAAGAGAAAGCGCACACACTTGTATAGAAGCTTCATAAAGTTTCATTAGGCCATACTGAAGAGGACGTTTAAAGTTTAAGGAGAGTTTCATCCATTAATCACAACATGAAGGTCCACGAGGAGACAGCACAGAGCCAGCATGTGGTTCTCTCAGACAGGAAGGTGAACTGGAGTTTAGTTCCTCTGCTGCTCTCTGAGGACAGCCTTGATGAAAGCCAGAAACGCTTCAGCATAAAGGAGTCTGTTCAGGTAAGCAGCACAAAAGAGCTCGTCGAGAAGCTTCATGACAAAGAAATTTTGGACAAGGGACAAATTCAGGAGGCTGAGAAGAAAAAGCACAGAAGAAAACATTATCCTGACATCACTGTTCCTGTGTTCTCCTTCATGACCGCGGAAACAATAGCCCTGAAATACTCGAAGAGCTGATGCGGTACCAAACCCATGAGCAGGGACAGTCTGAAGCCATGTGCTTAAGTCTAATGAACATCCTACATGGAGTTTTGAAGTTTTTGTTGTGTTAAGTTTTGTTTCGAAAATGTTTTTTTGGACACATTTTTACCATGATTTATAGAAGACACCCACCAAAACATCATTCGGTGTAACGGTTCATATTTAATAGTGTAATAAGCCTAGTTTCCAGTTTTTACACAAAGAGAATCTGCATAAAAAATATTGTTTCCATCCAACTGGTCTTTTACCGATAAAATGGCGTGCGTGATGACGTCATCCTTTAAAAAAAACAAATTGTCACATAAGTTTTGGTGTAGTCGCAAAATAAATTGGCCCTTAAGCTGTTTCCATACATAATTTCACCTATTCCGCAAACCATATGCAAACGGTCTGTTCTTAATCCATATTTAAAAAAAAATAAAAATAAAAAAAATAAAAAAAACCTTAGCCCATTATTAAATCATATAGGTAGGCCCACATGATATTAACAAATTAAATACTCCAACCCCCCAAAAAACTACAATGTAAAATAAATGTTTTTATCTTTCAAACCACTGTCACACCCCATTTGTCGTCAACCATTCAAAATATTATAAAAAGGTAGCATTTTTTTCTTTTCTCTATTTCATTAGGTACAGATTAGAATGTTTCATTTTTCATTTTTACACAGCATCTAAAAAATGGACATGACATGCATAAAGACATGAAATGCTTGAATTTTTATTAAAATAGTAGTTCTTTTATTAACAATTTGATTAATGATCTTTAAGCAAATCAAGCAATGTCCAGCTGTGTGAGGAAGTGTAATATTATCCAGAAACTAATAAATAACATTAGGTTGTGTGTCTGTCAGGTCTGTGTGTGTATAGATATTTGGCACGCTAATAACTTCATGCCCTGCATTCTAATCATTCCTTTAAATCCACAGGGATCGACAGCTCCTCCGCTCGGACCACCGTGTTAGAGCTTGGCTTTTACATGTAATGGTGTGACGGGAGGCAGAGAGCGCCTTATTCAGAGGAAACCAACCTGAGAACCTCACAATTCCTCCTGACGGTTTAATTCCACAACTATGTATATGTATATATGTATATGTATATGTGACAGGGATGATTCGTATCAGTTCAGTAATAGACCATAACTGATTATAACGTACTGGTGCTTTTCTGACATCATTTGCCACATACATGCTTTGTCGCAGTACATTCCCTCACATTAAATGCTTCGCGCATACATTGAATCTGGCATCGCACTGCGTGCTTAAGGTAACCATGCTCTTTCGGCTTTTGGCCAAAATCCACTGAATATCAACATTCTTCCATCGCAGCACTACAGCGAGCCACTGTTTTAAAGTCAAACAGCAATGTCTTGATGTATTATATACATGTGAATTAAAATTGAAAATTGAGGATGCAGTGCATTGTGATGCATCGAGATATTGTATTGAACCGAATCGATGACATGCTAATCGTAATCGAACCGTGAGACCAGTGTAGCTTCACACCCCTAATATTATATACAGTATGTGTGTATATATTTTTACACTTTTGTAGCCTTCAAAGAAATCTACTAATTTCTTTTTCTATGCATGTTTTTTTGCACCATTTTAAAAATGAAGTAAAGGAAACAGAAAACGATAAGGGAGGAGAGAGGGAACTGGGAGTTCGATTTCTATTTTAATATCACTTAAACTCCAAACAACCTTTTGGTCACACGACCTTCATCAGGAGTTTAATGTCACTGAAATACAGTTAAAATTGTTATCTATATTTTAAAATTCTATATATACACTGCTTAGAAAAATAAAGGGAACACTAAAATAACATCCTAGATCTGAATGAATTAAATAATCTTATTAAATACTTAATATATTAAATGTTCAGTACATAGTTGAATGTGCTGACAACAAAAATCACAAAAATTATGAATGGAAATCAAATTTATTAAGGAGGTCTGGATTTGGAGTCACACTCAAAATTGAAGTGGAAAAACACAATCCAGGCTGATCCAACTTTGATGTAATGTCTTTAAAACAGAATGAGTCTCAGTAGTGTGTGTGGCCTCCATGTGTCTGTATGACCTCCCTACAACACCTGGGCATGTGCTCCTGATGAGGTGGAGGATGATCTCCTGGGGGATCTCCTCCCAGACCTGGACTTTTCTCGCCAACTCCCGGACAGTCTGTTGGTGGATGGAGCGAGACATGATGTTCTCAATTGGATTCAGGTCTGGGGAACGGGCGGCCAGTCCATGGCATCAGTGCCTTCGTCTTGCAGGACCTGCTGACACACTCCAGCCACGAGGTCTAGCTTTGTCTTGCACCCAAGGACAACCACATCAGCTTATGGTCTCACAAGGGGTCTGAGGATCTCATCTCGGTACCTAATGGCAGTCAGGCTTACTCTGACGAGCACACGGAGGGCTGTGTGGTCCTCCAAAGAAACACCACCCAACACCATTACTGACCCACTGCCAAACCGCTCATGCTGGAGGATGTTACAGCAGCAGAACGTTCTCCACGGCGTCTCCAGACTCTGTCACATGTGCTCCGTGTGAACCTGCTTTCATCTGTGAAAAGCACAGGGCACCAGTGACCAATTTGCCAATCTTGGTGCTCTCTGGCAAATGCCAAACGTCCTGCACGGTGTTGGGCTGTAAGCCACCCTCATGGAGTCTGACCGTTTGAGCAGACGCTTGCACATTTGTGGCCTGCTGGAGGTTATTTTGCAGGGCTCTGGCAGTGCTCCTCCTGTTCCTC
>JAUMHQ010000078.1:17631838-17644280 GCA_032361165.1 Enteromius paludinosus | reverse complement strand
ACCCCACCCACAATCCCTGCCGGACCTGGGACTCGAACCCACGACCTTTGGGTTACAGGTCCGACTCTCTATCCATTGCTATCACGCACTTGAGAAATTAAAGCGTCAGACACAATTGTGCTTAGAATAAACAGAGCGGACGCTTGATCTTGATCGTTCTCGTGCTTGGTGTGAACTGGCCTTAACTTTGCAAGGTTTGTGAAATTAAATGTTCATTAGTCATTCAAAGGTTTGTTTAAATCATGTAAATGTGTATTTGACTGCTGACGGCAAACGAGAAGTATTGTTTGCCTTTATTCATAATTAAAGCAATTGTTGTTTCTGAAACTACTTTTTGTTTATCACTTGTACTTGTCCTTTTCCTCTTTTCATACTTTAAATTTGCTTATATGGTGTTAAAGCTTTATATAGTTGGTTAAATTCTTAACAATTAGTAGCCTGCTTATATAATTGTATAAAAATATACATAATAAAGCCATTTGTAATAGTTTTGGAAACTGAGGATGAGATGCATTGTGATGTGCTGTGATATCGAATCGACTCACACTCCTAACAAGCGCACACATTTAGTGCAGACATACGCAAAACCAACTTTATTAGTGTAGTGTATATGTACACCACAGCAGTATTTTATTATATTTAAACTTCAATAAAAAATGTACTGTAGAACAAAAATAATAGATTTTTAAAAACTGTTCTACAAAGTAAACGTGCTACTTAAGCTTTGTTTTATTGGAGTAATAATAATATTAAAAGTAACCTTTGCAGTTAGGTGAGAGTTACTGTGTGTCTGGTATTTATCCAATGAAAATAAAAAGTAACATTTAGCTAGAACAGAAATAAGGGTGCTGTCATTTGAAGCCAGAAATGTTTGTTATAAAAAAGGAAAAAAAAAACTCCTCCTCCTGGCAAAAGCAGCATAGGGGTCAAATGTTTGGGTTGAATTTTGTAAACATTTTTTATGATAACAATTACACTTTTAATTGGTTACCACACAAAAATGTGTCAGGACTGTCCATGTGCTCTGCTAAAAACATCAATAACTGAGTTGATACACTCGTAGTTTGTTTTGCTTTAAATAATTTTGTTTAGCCTGGGTGTTTATGATAAATGTTGTTTAAAACAAATTCCACTATAATTTATGGTTGTTTAGTGCTCGTTGTTTGCATTCTAAATACTTCACATTTTAAAGGATTTGCTGTGGAATGATGGGAACTAAATCACAAGTTTAGAGTGCGTATAATGTTTGTACATTTTACATTGCAATTGACATCATTTCAAACTGTAATAATAACATGTGACTTGCCCACCGATGCAACTTGCCTGTGTTATTTCTCTCAACAATCAAATTTTAACCCAGCGTGATGTAGCCACGTGGAACATACAGTGTATACATGTGGTATCTGAGAGTGGAAATATTAAAACACGCACAGGTCAAATAAACATCTTCTAGGCTGTGTGGTTATTGCTGAGGCCTGTGTGGTCTCCCTCACTGCGTGAAGTGCGGTGACTGAGGGTTACCTGGTGCCGTGTTCGGCTCTGGTCGAGCAGCTGTCTGGATCGCTGCTTCTGCTGCTGCAGCTGCTGGATGGCGAACTGCAGCTGGTAGTTTCCTGCAGCCGGGGGCGGCTTCTGAGCGCCAAGCAGATCCACGTCACACAGAGACTCGGCTTCACACGCAGCCCTGAGCCTGAAGACCAACAACAACATCACAACACTAGAGCTCCAGAAGCATTTGAGTGTCTCAGCAGGACAAGAGCAAACCTGTTACCGAATGCTGTAAGCTGATGCCAATAGCGTCATTTAAGAAGTCAAACACCTTGGAGATGAGAGCGGGGTGCAAGTTCATTGTCAAAAGATAAATAAATCACTTTCAGAACTTTAGAATAGGTAACACTTGTTAACTATTAACTACGCCTTTTCCCTCAATGAATTTGCTGCTTACAGTAAATGCATTAATAGTTAGTATAGTAGTTGTTTAGTTTAGATATTGGGTAGGATTAGGGATCTAGAATAAGGCATTAATACTCTATGTGCTTAATTAGCACTAATTAAAGGCTGATATTCCAGTAATATAAATAATCCATATTTCTATCATTTCCATTTTCTCTTAGGATAAAAATGTACCTCATCTAATGCTGTGCACTACAAGGAACCCTATTACTTGCACATAATACCTACATATAAAAATAATAAAATAATATACATAGATAATAGATGCAATCAACATTAAAAAATGCATTGCACTTTTTTACATTCACTTCTAAATCTAATTATAAAAGTATGTTTCTGAAACATAATTTTGTACTTTTCATATCAGTTCTCTGTAGTATGAATTATATTGTGACTGTATAATCATCTTGAATGAAACATCTGGTAAAGGAATCAACATGAACGTACATACAGAAGTGAATTATTCTGGAAAAAACTGCGTAAACATCAGTAAAAGCAGTGCTTGTGCAAGAGGCTACATGAGAACAGCAGAGCCAAAGACGCTTGGGATCACAGAGTCATGTGAAAAGAACCATCCACCCATGCAATTCTCATTTCTCATAACGGTTTGTGTGTTGGAAAAACAATTGGTGACCCATGACACAACCTCAAAGACCGCCACCTCACCACATCTAGAGCGCAAACCTCCTTTGACATGTCATCATCCGCTTCAATAACAGCCTCAGTTTAATGGCAGAACCGCAGGTACAGCAGATGTTTACCAGCAGAGCAAACATGCTTCCCGCAATAAACAACGAGAAAGAGCTGCCAGAATCGTCACTGTTAGTGTGCATGCAATCACTTTCTGATATGAAAAACAATGCAAGCCGTGGTCTGTTAAACAGCTCAGATCTATTGAAAACATCTACTACCACTAAAATTAATTCTAGCAGTGACATTGTATTGCATTTCAGCATATTAACGCATGAGGTCACGCATACAGTAAATAAAAGCACTGCCACAGAATGTGATCACCGCCATAATGCATTGAGCTTTATGTTGTTGATGATGCATGACTGCAGTCTGAGCTGGGCTCCAGCGTGCCGTGCCCCGGGCGTCCGCGTTGACTCATTAACACAACACTGTTATCCCGGGGTGGAATTTCTCACTCGCCAACCAGAGGAAAGTCCTGAGAACCCCAAGCCATCTGGGTCCAATTAACTTGAATGAAAAGCTTTTATTAAAATGAGAGCATCGATGTATCCTTTACAACTATTTTTAGTCTTGCGACCTCTTAAATTAGGAAGAAACCTTTGCTTCGGCAGCAACACATGACTCCTTGGAGGTATCAAGTTCAGTTTATTCACATTCCTTGAAATTACGATGTACGGCTGAATCCTGCTGAATCCATTATGATGTAAGGGATATGAAAGAATAAGAAAAGAAAATGTGAGACGGCCAGGGGTAATATTTACAGCTAGTGTGAGGGGTGCTAGTCAGTTTTAATTAGGGATGTCCCGATCAGGTTTTTTTGCCCTCGAGTCCGAGTCATTCGATTTTGAGTATCTGCCGATACCGAGTCCCGATCCGATACTTCTATAATACATAAAGAAAGCATAAAGAAGAGCCAAGAAACAGATACAGGATGTTCATCAGCCCTATATGTTGTTGTCATCAGCTTTATAATACCTCCAGACCGCAGACATACGCTTCAAGCTGCTTCCGTGTTCTACTTTAAACCAATAGCGTCGGGAGGTAACGTCCGATTTCGATCGAGTCTGAAATCTCGTGATCAGGCCCGATTTCCGATCATGTGATCGGATCGGCACATCCCTGGTTTAAAGTTCAGTAAGCACTCTGAATGATGATCAGCCCCTGGTTCTCCACGACCAGGACAGCAGACACACTACACACACTACAGTACTCCAGGAGCCCTCCAAGAATTCCTGCAGGCGGCATAAAATCATCTCTTCCAAGTAGGGTTGGGCGATGTCAACCAATTTGGCATTGTACGATGTCTAATGTGAAACATTGCGATGGGCTGTTGTTTAGTTGTAACTAAAACACCAAGTCCCGCCCCACGATTGACTAAAATAACAGTGTTCACGTGAGCAGGTGAGAGAGGATTGAGCACAGTAGTGCTTGAATTGCGAGAGTTTGAAATGAGCTCGCGGCCCCGGTTTGCAAAGACTGTGTCAAATAGTGACTGATTTATCATAGAAAAATGGACCAAACAAATAAATAATACTCAGAAATAAAACACTCAGACAGTTGACAATCAACAGGCACTTTCCTAACATTAGGATCCTTTGGATGGTAATGGCAGTTTTAGACCAGTGATCTGTTCTTCTGAACTTTGTATGCAAATAAGGCACAAGTGGGCGGAGCTAAAGAGTCTTTCATCTCTATAATGCAATAAAGATTGGGAAGTAAAAGTTTGCGTTTTTGGACTATCATGGAAGTTTTTAATTCTAAAAATTGTACAGTGTGTTTTTACAGCACAATGACCTTTTCCATGTTAAAAGATCAGGGGAAATTAGACTTCTCAACTCTAAATCGAACAGTGTCTCTATGTTTTGACGAATGTAAGGGAGGAGAGCGAGGCTGAGAGATGCTGAGTCAGTAGACAGAAGTGTCTAGGGAGGATACATCTCTGGCTCCAGAGAAATGAGGAGGGGTGCTGGATACAGGATCCCTTAAATCATCATTTCCCATATCCAGGCTCACATTAAGGGCAGGTGGACAGGAGGAGGACAACAGAACACTAATGGAAGCATGTGATGAACCGCACAGAAGATAACAGAGCTGCATTGAGCACTTCAAGTGACCCATACGTTTGAATTAGCCTGGTTTTCTTGACAAAAAACCCACTCGGATTTAACCTTTGGCAGCTTTGTGACCAACAAAAGTGATTCTTATGATTCTTGGATAAATGGTTAATTTTGATATAAACACAACCTTTTAAAGCCTAAAAATAAACAAACTAAACCATGGTCTAATGAAACTTCAACCCTTCTTAAAACAAATATTTCCTATACGTTTGCAAGAGTATGATAGTAAAGACAACAATGGTGTGAAAGCAACTAGTGAGTATTCAGTAGGTTACAACAGAGCTAAAGGCCAAACCAAAATGTGCTATTAACTGCACCTAAAATGGATAATTGCAGAAAAAAGTATATTCATTGTACTGAACATTAATGGAGCAACAGATTTTGTGTGAAAATGTTGTTTATCATCAGGAGTAATCCTGCAATACTACGGTCAGGATGAGGAGCAGAGAGTCCATTCAGCACTATACGCTCGGAGGGAGGCCACATTCTTCCAGCCTATGTCACAATCCAAAACCTAAATATTCAATAATTGTGACATTCCATTACCACTCTAAACCACGTCTATTATCATCATCATCATTTGCAAGTGGTACCAATAACTTACTGGAAATGAATCTTGACCGACGCCAAGAAAAGAGGCAGCTGAAGCAGTCGTCCAAGTGGAACTAAAATCACCCAAATATTTCAGGCTTACGACAACGCTGCCACATACCTACAGTGAAAAATAACAAGCCAACGCTCAAGCGCTCAGCTGCAGGACTCGGCTAGCAAATGGCCATTCTTCATTAGCATCAGACTAAACTCTGCCATGCAGTGAGGGAAAAGCTGGTGGAGGAGGACAATGGCTTGGAAGTGCTGATCCAGCATACCTGGCAGCTCCTGGCTAGCGCAACTTCAAAGGTCCCTGCTTCTCTTTGAAAGCCATTACGCCTAACCCCCTTGGCTTCTACAACGGCGTACTTAACGGCTTCAGCATGTTTGGCACAGACCACTGGCCCCAAAATCTTGGATGTGGAGGAGGTGCTCAAAAAAGCCCCCAAACATTAAAGACGGCAAGAAAGGGCTGCGCAGTATATCAAGAGATATTACGGTGCACTACTAAACAAGCGTTCGTTTGAGCTTCTCCACAATGCGCCGGCCAAGTACGAGGTGAAGGATAGCAGCAGAGGAATTCGCCTCGATTTCAGTGTAGTTTAGCACACGGTAGCTGGCGGAAAGTTCCAGTCAGATGCCTAGCAAACGGGATGCCACGTTTTGACCAGGAATGAAATCTTCCGCCGTAAACAAAAGACAGTCGGGCAGAATCTTCCGGGGGAAAAAACTGCATTTTCTAACCGTTCTTCCCCAACGCTATTATGATTAATTAGCAATTATTTCTCAGTGGAAAGGACTACAGCGGGACAGATGAATCCTTGTTTAACATCTTTTCCACCCTCCGCTGCTTTACAGTCAATGTAATGGAAAAAGTACTAATATTAGAGATGAGCTCCACTCTTAAATATGAGCCCTGACATACTGAAGCAGGGCAGCGATAAAACAAACGCAGCCATCAGAAGGAGAGCGCTGGTAAAAGTGACCGTCTGCTTTAGATATCACCATAAACCAGACGTCTTACAGATTCTATATAAGGGCCGCTCTTTCTTTGGTGGAAATAAAAACATTTTAAAATGGAAAAAAACAGACATTCCAGGAATTCCCTGACACTTCCATACATAAGGAAGGGTTGGACTGGAAAAACAGTGGGGGGAGATCAGGGCCAAAGCGTCGGAGACATTGTCACTCGCATATCACTGTAACAATACAGGTGAAACGACGTGCGCTTAACCCTTCCACTGCGAAGCCTGGAAAACGCCAGTCTCGTGACGTTTGGCCTGCTGTAAGACAAGAGGTCAGAACTCGCATAATATAACACTTGACCCCATGACTCGGTCCACCGCAGAATCAAACTCTCTGCCAAGCTGAACACGTTTGTGCTCTCACACAGAGGGCAAGCAAAACAGTGGACTGCTCTCGAACACACTACAGATCACAGAGATCGTTTGGACATATTTCTGTAAAAACAACCTTGACACCAAGTTATAAGCTCTCTGCTCTCTTACAAGATTCTTCCGAGGCCGTTAAACTGACCTGTAAGTTTTATCGCCCGCGACCGATTTGGCCGACATCAGCTAAGCACCTATAAAATTGTCTAAAAGATGATCGCACCGAAGAAGTTCACCGAATGCTAATTCACTGTTTAACAAAGTACTGAGGGTCTTTGGAAGAAAAAGGAAAAACAGACTATTGACACTGAAGCTGTTTATCTTTTGTTTTGTTCACTTGACTTTTTTAATTACTTGTCTTTTAAGTCATTTAAATACAATACTGATGATGTAATTAATAATTAAGCACTTCCTGAAAGTAATTTGCCCAAGGATTGCCCAGGTCTCCACAAACTCCAGGTGCAGGATCTCAATTAATGCAAATTCTGATTTATTAGCTCAAGCCTGCATTAAGACAATGGTTTTTTTTTAACAGAACCACTATTTAAATGATTTCAATGAACCAAGTTGACACTTACCCAGAGTTCCTAGCAGTCGTGCCTGTATGAACCGCTCTCACAGGCCCGTGTCGGGCACCTGGACCCAACGTGAGACCTCCACTGCTGAGGAGCCCATTGGTCAGATTCAGATTGGTCAGCTGGAGGGAGAGAATCATCTGTTCAAAAAACAGGTCATGTACAGATATTCATATATTTCATATGTTTGCTGACATACTTGCTGTCCAGTGTGGGGAAAATTACTTTTTAAAAGTAATGCATTAAAATATGTGCATTACAAAAGCAACTAATTGCATTCGTTTTTAAGGAAAGTAATTGGTTTTGTTTGCATTCATTTTTAATTTAGGCTGTGCTTGTTGGTTTGTATTTAATATAAAATAAATCTATTTTTGGCAAATGTAAAAAAGTCCTTTCACACCAAACGTGAAATGAATAATCCTCAGGCTGATGGAAATGTAATGGATGCCTATGATAGAGATTGTAGCTCAAATCATTCTGGATTATTCATTTTGAGGAATATTTAATTTGTATTCGTGCAGGTGAGATGAGTATGCCATTACTTAGTTATCTTTCTTGAATGTATTTTTTTTTCAGGGTCTTGCTCTAACATATATAACTGAGTAAAAAAAGATAGATTTTTAGTCATATGAGCGGACGCCATATATGCCTGTATAATTCAGTTCAAGTTAAAAGTGTTGTCCTTTCTTTCTTTCTAACATATGCAGATGGACTAAAATGAATTTTATATTTTAGTAATTGAACTAATTTAGCCATCTGAAGAAAATACGAATATACATTTAAAACGATCAGTAATGAAAACAAATAAACAAGTACAATTAATTTTATATGTAGATCTATGTTACTTTATATACGTCTTCCTGTGGATCGTTCTTGAGCAGAACAAGCTGCAAAGTGCACCAGACTTTATGCCCCAGAAAAAAGCTTGACCTGCACATGAAAGGCATTTCTGTTCTCCCGTGTTTGTTTAAGTGGCAGGTGGACTCTGGTCAGGCCGGGTGAGCGGGAAATGTCAAGCATTCCTCAGAGGCAGGTGTTTAAATTAATGCAAGACCTCACTGAAGAAGTTCACTTTCAAACATGGCAGACGTTAGCTTCTGATCTGCCCTCCTGTCAGCAGATGTGAATCCCTCCATGCTAAACGCCACATCATCTCAGACGGTTCTTACAGCAGTGAAGACCCGGAAGATTGTGCAGTGGTTTATGTATCCCTCTGAGTCTGCAGTGAAGAAAACTACTGAGCTTGTGGTTTTTGGGAATTCTTCCTGTAACCCAGTCCATAATTTTCCACCTGGTATTCTCGTGAATAGGGTTTGAATGGTGTTGCAATATGTTTTTGTATTGCATGCATTCCAGTAAAGGGGGAAAAAACACCATGTTCCTCTAGAGAGGGGATGATTAAAGTTTCTATGCTTGGGCTGTACTCACACATATCAGTTCTCATTCTGCTCGGGTTATTCTGGCCTGTGTTTATGCAGTGTTTGTTGTTCTATTGCTTGTTTGGTTTATTTTGCCCAACTGATAGATATATCACGGTTTAAAACAAACAAAGCACAAAAATCTCTTTTTATAAGTTTGGGTACCATTCACATTTTCACCAGTACAATACCGATCTCCGTACCTGTTTTGGTACTTTACTCTCTGTGCAATAACAAAAACATTTAGTCTTAACAATATTTTGTTCATATTTCTTTTAATAAAGGTTTAATAATAATTGTACTCCTTTCTACAATTAAGTGGTTAATGTGGTTGTGATATTTACTTTTAGCATTTAATTGTTTTATATAAATTTGACAGAAAATGGAATGTTTCTGCGTGTCTACAGTATGATGTACAATTCTCATAAAGTGACTCTCACAGCAGCTCTGGATTGTGTGATGTCATCATACAGTGACGGCAGATGCTGAAATTACTGCAAAGTCAAGCATGCTTCAGTATTTGTGAAGTAACAAATAACAAAGGCTGTTGTTGATATGCACAAATATATGCGCAGCACTGTGTTCATTTACACATGAGCAGCTCCGCTAAGTTTCATTTGTCATTAGAAATCTATTTTTTTTTGGGACTCATTTGTGTGTTGGGGGGGTGGGGATGTTAAATTGGTTAAAAAGAGTTCAAATATAAACGTCATTCTGCTTAACCGTTATGCTATTTCATGATTACGATTAATACAGATGGTGAATGAATTATTTGATTCCCTCACTCTCCCGGACAGAAGCAGAGAGGGCTGAAAGAGCTCAAACCAGTGTGAATACTGCAGTGTTGAACTCAATCTAAATTTGGAGCTAAATGGTGCGAGGTGAACAAAAATGTTATGTTGGGTTATGATGAGGGTTTGTGCTAATGATCCGTGCGGAGGCTGAAAAGTTCTTTATGAAAGCCTACACGTGGGCGACTGGCAGAGGTCACAAGAGACGAAACCACCTGAGGCTATATATTCCCCCCATAGTATTCATTATAAAGTGAAAGCTGTGCAGTTTTCAACCTGCTCTTTTCTAAAGAAAAAGAACAAACCATTCAGAAAGCTACAATTGCTAGATTTTCACTCATTTAAGCAGTAATTACTTGAATGAGGTGTTTAAGATGATTGCTGGTGAAGCCAGATTTCCAAGGCAAAGAATGCAAGACTGAACTATTCCCACAAAATTACATCTAAATCAGGAAATGTTATTGCCAGTTAACAGAATGTTCCACTGCCGTTAAAATTATAACGCAAACAATATAACCATAGTCAGTGAACGGGACTGTCTTTTATACAGAAAGGAGGTGGTTGCCATCTACACATTGAATGCATACTGTGATCTATTTTTATGATGCGTCATGTAGTTCCAGACATTTGATTTTGCCAGAAAATACAATTTCAGTTCGCTGGTGTATTTGTTCAAGCGATTACACTGCAGGCGGAGAGGGAAAGTCGTGACACGAGTGAACTCACAGTAAACTAAAGTAAACACCTTCTAGAGTTACAGCGTTCAGTAACATGAGCGCCGGGGAATCTGTGTGGTCCGGTCTCATCTCAAACGCTTCAGGTATTCAGCAAAGAGAGGGGGGCATGAA
Source organism: Enteromius paludinosus (assembly GCA_032361165.1). Taxonomy (NCBI): domain Eukaryota; kingdom Metazoa; phylum Chordata; class Actinopteri; order Cypriniformes; family Cyprinidae; genus Enteromius; species Enteromius paludinosus. The sequence continues at coordinate 17,633,903 of JAUMHQ010000078.1, read as the reverse complement.
CTGATCTCACCCCTGCACTCAGTGCCAATCCGTAACATTCTTTTATTTATAAGAATCAATTACTTGGAGGGAAAAGGGGCTGCTTGTTAAATCTCAACAGAAAGCTCCCCCCCTGTGGAGCATCTGATAATGAGACCACACAGAGAGCGTATCCCGCTCCTGACAGACTCCGGATCCTCTCTTAGCGGGTCAGACACACTCCAGCTTCATGCTGTGTGCTCTGTGAGAATTGCATGAAAACATCGAGGCAGCATCAGATATCCAGCTACTGAACACACGTATGATGCTACTGAGAGCTCTTCAGTCAACCTCTCACTAAAGTAAGATGTTATGGCAAACCTATGACAATACTATAGTGCAACAGGCTCTTTGTTGCTAAAAAGAACATTATTTTGTGTATTTGCTGTAATGCAATGCCTTTATGCGGTTTTTAAGAGTTAGTTGAGACAATGATGTCACATGGAATGTTTTACAGATGCTTTTACTACGTTTCAGGATCTGGGACCATTACAGTTGTATTGCTGTCTATGGAGGGTCAGATAGCTCTCTGATATCATCAAACATATATTACTTTGTATTCGGAAGATGAACAAAGATCTTATGAGATCAACATGAGAATGAGAAATTAATGCATTTGTAAAAAAGCTCATTGTTCTAAAAAAACGGGCTGTGCTCTGATTGGCCAGCTATCCAGTGCACTGTGATTGGCCGAATATCTCAAGCGTCTGATGGAAATGTTACGCCCCTTACCATAACGTGATGCTGCGTCCCGGCGCTATGACACCAAAACAATAAAACACATTACAAACCATTCGCATTCGTTGCATCCAGTGGAGACACAATTACAGATTATAATGCCTTAGTTCTGTTGCATTGTAAATTGTAAACATAACACCATGTCTGCATTCATCAGAGAAAAGACAAACAAGCACTACCCTTCCCTGCTCAAAACTCACGTTTGAATAGTAAGCAGCAGCTTCTTTTAATAAGAAAAGCTCACTATCTTAAAGATTGTGAGTCGTCAGCAGCAGACTGTTCTTCCTCTCTTTCTAGTCTCTGTGCACAGCCAGCATAGACTGCTCTGTCAGCTTCAGGAATCAGTCCTCCGGAAATGTGCTGAACCTCGACTAGAGTGAACACAATCAGCTTCAGTGGCTGTATCAGAGACGTGTGCAGTGTAAACTGTCTAAGCATTAATGGCAGGGAAAGCCCCTTATACTCCAGGACAACCACATATTTATAGTACATTGAAAAATGATCATAAGACTTCTTACATAATTCCATTTGAGCTGTAAATGCAAAAAACTGTTTCCATAGCAGTTTTATGAATTATAATTTTTTTGAATTGGCTGAAAAACCACCTCATGCGAGCATATAAACGTTTTTGCTATATTTGGGAGTTTTTTAATGTTGAAAGCATTCTAGTCACAGATGAATATAAAGTAAAAACATTTATTTGAAATAGAAATCTTTTGTAATGATTTTAATTTGTCCTACTAACTACTTTTTATCTTACTGATCCCAAATGAATGGTTAAATTCATAGCTCAGACACTCAGAATGTTCAGGCTGTAATTTTTGGAAACATGACATGGCTTTATATGTTTTTTCATCAAAAAATAAGTGCATTGTTCTTTTTATTATTATTGAACTTACAGGTAAGGTTAGGGACAGGTCTGGTGGTATGGGTAGGTTAAAGGTGTAAAACAGTAGTCAACAGTGTATTTATAAATGTAATAAAATTAATTAATTACAGATTTAATTACAATGGGGCAAAAGATTATTCAGTCAGCCACCAAATGTGCAAGTTCTCCCTCTTAAAAAGATGAGAGGCCTGTAATTTTCATCATAGGTATACCTCAACTATGAGAGACAAAATTAGGAAAATGATCCAGTAAATCACATTGTAGGATTTGTAATGAATTAACTGGTAAATTCCTCTGTAAAATAAGTATTTGGTCAAGATTTCTGTCTCTCACAGACCTGTGCCGACTTCTTTAGTCAGCTCCTCTGTCCTCCACTCGTTACCTGTATTAATGACATCTGTTTGAACTGGATATCAGTAT
>JAUMHQ010000078.1:17530575-17543379 GCA_032361165.1 Enteromius paludinosus | reverse complement strand
TTAAAGATTAAAAGAAAAAATAACAAGAACCGTACAGAACCGAAAACCGTGATACAAACCGAACCGTGGGTTTTGTGGAACGTGCCACCCCTAGTATGCATATGTGCATATGTGTGTATTTGTATATACATAATAAATACACACAGTACACACACATGTATTAGGTAAACAAAAACTTTTATTTTGGATGTGATTAAATGTTTGACAGGACAGTCAATACTGTAGGTATACATGCAAACTTGAGGCACAGGGACAGAAGATCCTGTCACAAATTACAGAATCCTGACAGACCGCCCGCTGTGTATCTCACACACCTGTGGCGACATCATTTCCTCTCCTAAACCCCACCCAGTTCCTGGCTCTTCTGCTCCCTCCCGCAGTGCACTGACTGCCTCAGCCGTAACACACTCAGTTAGGCTGTCAGCTGGAATCAGAGCCGCAATGGTGACAGACCGTTTCAATATTGATTTCATAAATAAACAGAGCTAACCATCGATCCTAATGTTATTTTGCATTTCAATTACTGCTCAGAAACATAACCTTCAAACGACTGGCCGCTCAATACCAATACCATTCTCTGATAAACGCCCGCGTGCCGCCCCACGGACATTCGGCCTCACGTTTTTTTCTCCCCTCCTCTCCAAAGTGTAAATTAGCGGACTTAGCATTTTCCCCCTGCAACATTTGATTACCGAGCAAATCAGGCCACCGTGCTCAGATCGTTTACTCTCAGTGTGTGGGATTGATGCAAATAGAGAACAAGTGCTGAAGACGGGCTGAAGAATTTGCATTCAGTTGCATGCACAGCTTTACATGTGACCAGGGATATTACAGCTAACTAAAACAAAACAGCAAAATAAAATAATATACTAAAAAAGAAAAGAAATGCGAACTGAAATAGAAAATACATGTAAAACATCTAAAATGAAATATAGTAAAATATATAATTCATCTCTCAAAAAAATATTTAAAAAGATTTACTATCATATCTTAAATAAATAAATTGATTAAAATGAATACAAACTGCATAGACAAAATTTTAAAAGAAATGTTAAAAACACAACTAAATTACTAAATCCTGCTGTGATAACACTAAAGTGCAGTCGATTTCAAAAGTTCAAGTTTCTGTTTGTAAAAGTTTTGAATGATCAAATTAATGTTTCAAAGAATGCAACTCTGTAAATATGCTACAACTGCCATGCTAAAGTTAGTATTTGTTTCAAACAAGCCATGCCGTCTATAGCATCACTGCTTCCTCTGTGGTCTCCTCTGAGTGTGTGTGTGTGCGCGCGAGACCCCCCATGCGGCATGCGTTGGAGGGCCATTATCCTCAGCACGCTAGCGGAGCTGCGTTTATTTTTAAACCTACTGTCACGACGCAGCCAGGATGCCAAGGTTACCTCAGTGAGAACTGGGCGACGCCGGGTGGCTCGGTCACTGCCGCAGGGTGTGAGAGCGCTGAAAGTGACCCTACCGTCAAGACACGCTGAGACCACAGCGCTCGCTCCACAACACAGCCCTTCTGCTTTCAACACGCTCAGTTCGGGAATTTACTGAAATTTGTCATTTTTTTAACTACACTCTTCAAAATAAAGGTTTTCACAGTGATCCCATACAAGCACCATACAGTACATACATAGCAAACATATCTTCATTTTTCAGTCACACTTTATTTTAAGGTCCAATTCTCGCTATGCCTCAGTAAATTCTTAATTAGATTTTAAGGCAGTTGTTAAGTTTGAGTAATGAGTAGGATTAGTGATGTAAAACATTTCACTACCAGCACTAATAAACAGCCTATATGTTAATAAAAGGCCTGCTAATAAGCAAGCTAGTAATAGTGAGAATTGGCCCCTGACTATTTCTGATTATCTAAAGAATCTAATTCTAGAATCTATTCTAAACTGCCTTCAGTGCTTCCACGGATGTTAATACTGTCTCCTGCAACTCAGTTGTCATAACGCAAGCATAAAATTATGATGCATGAAACAAGCCGGTTCGAGAGAGTTAGAGGTGTTAGAGTGTGAATCAGGATTATATGTGCACAGATGACAAATATAGAGCACCAAAGACCCTCAGCAGAGCATGTGTCGATAATAAACACGCAACGGAAAGAACGCAGGTGAGTGCATATAAAAACACAGCTCTGTTCTCACCGAAAACAATCCCCCGCTGGTGCCCAGAGCCTGTGTGTTTGTTTGAAAAAGCATGCGGCGAATGGAGAAGCGTGCTCGTTTTGGCCAAAGGTCAGCTGGCCGGCGAAGGGCTCGCGGAGAGAGAATCGAAACCCTCTCCAAAGCTCATGAATATGTGGGCTGACCACAGCCATGGATCTGTGTGAGTAATGTTTTCTGAAACCAAATTACTGTAAGCTGATCCCATCTGGATAGTGTCAGAGTCGGCCGCTTTGGTTACCCGCGATAGCATCTCCTCACAGACAGCAAAAATCTGATTAACCCAACAGCACTGAAACACTTGCTCAAAGAGCGCCGAGCTTTTAACTTAAGATGCACTAATGCAATTCCCACAGCTGCTTTTTTCCTCAACCTAATGCGATAAAGCGGAAGAGGGAAAACGGAAACGCTGGAGATACGCGCTTCGTGCGCTCGATCCGCCAACTCGGTAATGAAGTCAAACAATTGTTCAATTGAATTTGTCTGGCCGTGCTTATGGAGGGTTTCTGCATACGAACGTAATCCAGCTGTCATCCCGGCCGAGAGCCTGAAATGAGGCCGCAGTGAGCGAGAATACGTCTAGTCAGTCTTCGCTCCGGGTCATATTGAATATCCCAGCTGAGTAAAGAAGACGTCAAAGTGACCGGCTGCATCACCACCTTTCCCAACGCCTCAGATCTACACATGAATACTGAAGCACGCAGCATGCAGTTTACAAACAAAAGCGGCATCAATCTCACCGCACGTGCCGGTAAACATTAGCCGGTGGCGTTTCGCTGTGAATCCAGTGCTGCGGTGCATCTGAGGACACACACTCCATTCACACACATGAAGCAGCAGCCAGCCGCTGACAATACTCTTTCAAATCTACACACGTTTTGATGAAGCACTGCAACAATCATTTTGGAAACGCTTCAACTAACTAAAATTAAATAAAGGATATTTTTAATGAAACGTTTAGATGCAGAATAAGGCTAGATAAAAACCTATTCACACATACATTAAACACTTTATATTGATTTAAAATGCATCAGCAAATGTGTTAACATTTTTAATTCATAGTAAATAAATGTTATTCAGAATTTTTTTGGAGATATACATTCTATCACTTCTACATTAAAATAATTTGGTACATTAACAGTAGGTCAGATAAAAGTCTAACGTGATGGTGTTTAAGCAACAAACCAGCAGTGACGGTCAAATTTACGAGACACGTATTTCATGACAGGCAAATAAATATGTTGTATCCTTGAAACACTTTAACAACTCTTCAGAATAATGAAATCACTATCAAAGAAAATCTCACTGTCGCATTACACTTATTTAAGATTGAACATTTTCAGTTGAGCTAAAATGATAATAATTAAAACAAAACAAAAATATGCATTTTAAATATAAATGTTTGAAACGCATTTGAGACCAACTCATTGTAAATCAAGGTTTTTCTAATGGCAACCGCGGCTGTGGAAATGCATGCATGGAGGTGTCAGGGCAGCTGAGCTCTATTGAACCTCTGTAATCCGTCTTAGTGTAAAACTACAAAGCAGCTTAAAATATGTGTGTTTAAGATGACTAAAGTGTGCAGAGTGTAATCTAGTCTAATTTCCCAAAACACACACACAGACATTCGGCCCATGTCAGAGCTGCTGGTGTGACATTACTGAGAGTAAATGAAAAAATCCATCAGTGGATCAACACACATTGTGCTTTTTGCTCAATCTTTTCAAATGTTTTAAAATGTTAATATATATGTATAAAATCCAAGCGCAAGGCAAGCATTTACTGACTGATTTTTGAATTGCTGTTTTAAATTAGAACAGATGACCTTTCATGTCAATAGATAATTTAAGTATCCTGTGTCAAATATCAATATTCAAATGGAAGATAATTTGGGAGAGAAAAAGTTTTTCATGCAGAATTATAAAATATAACAAAAGTCAAAGCAGGTTTATTTTGGTGTAAATCTTCTGTAAGCTACATCTTTCTAAAGCGAGCACATTATTCCACAGCCTGGCGCGAGCTGCAATCTTAGACGGCCCCGGGACACCTGGAGCCCTCCAGCTGCTCCTCTGGGGCCACTCCACCATCCAAAAGACCTTTCATTCAAAGCATCCTCTCTCATTCATTTAATAAACAAACATCCGTCCTGTGCCTTTTGTCCCGTCTGAAACCTTCAGACTTGTTTCCAAACACAAGCAGCTCTAGAGGAGCATCCGACCGCTGGGACGCATGCGTCACGCAACACACTACAACAAAACAAACAACCTACACCGAAGCAGAAGAAAAAAAGTGTCCCTAAACCTCACTCTGCTCACACTAGGAGCATAAAGTAACACTGCGTCCATGCAGATGAAAGCGCATCCCTATCGCAGCAGCAGAAAGTTCAGCCGGCGCAAGAAAACACATGCAAAGAAAAAGAAACACAGACAGGAAGCGGTGTTAGTGCGTGAAAGAGGAAAATGCACCTACTGGTTATGATAGCTGAGAGGATCAGGGATGCAAAGTTCGGAAATGTCCATCAGCCCAGTTTTAGCATTCCAGGAGGAAGAGAAGAAGGAAATAGGAGACGCCGGACACTCGCCTCTCCCCCCAAAACCACCAGCGAGCACCTTCAGAAAAGTTGCGGTGAAAAGCCCCTCCAGCAGCGCAGCCCACCGTCAGCTCAGGTACGCATGTGTGTGTGTGTGTGTGTGTGAGAGAGAGAGTGGGGGGAGGGGGCTGGTCGGGTGAAGCGGAGAGAGAGAGAGAGAGCGAGCGAGCGAGGAGGCAGGAGAGTGTGCTACGATGAGCGTGTGAGCAGCGGAGAGGCAGAAATGAGTGTTTGCATGCTCAGTGCCGGCCTCTTTAAGACTGAAGAGCTTGATGAATATGGAACAGCTGCTGTTGGCTGCTGCCCTTCGGGGGGCGGGGCTTCAGCATACTGATGGGGCGGGGCTACACTGGGGAGGGGGAGGTAAAACAGCAGGAGGCGGGGCTGATGTGCAGTGTGCTGAAATACTCCCACAGACACCACACGCACAAGCAGCACAATGAAGCAAATATATATGAGAGCACACAGATAAAAACGAATGATTTGGAAACCTCTTATTATTCTGTGTTATTATTATTTTTGCTTTTATTTGATTTTTGTCCAGATAATTATTGTGGCAATTGTAAAATGCTATTCAAAAACATGTTTTTTTAAACTACTGTAAATAAATGCGAAATTGAAAATGTAATGGAAAAAATATTTCATAAAATAATACATTTACATATTAAAGGAATTGTAAAACGTTTTTCAAAAGCATTTTCCCTAAAAATTATCATTAAAATCTTTAATAAAACAGTGCTCATCTACTTATTGTGTTGAATGCTTTAAGTTTATATATATATATATAGAGAGAATTTTCCGAAGTCCACTTTCATGAAATCTGTCAAAATGATGCAAAACATAAGTGTCAATGTTACAGTAACATTATCAAAATTACTATTTACTTTTGATACATTTGATTTGAATTTCAGTATGTTTAAAAATAGTTTTTACTATTCAAATTAAAATAGAAACATTCATGTTTTGGTTAAAATGACCGTGTTTTAATGTAATGCTAAATGAAACAAAAGAGATGCATTTGACAAATCTGACATACAGTCACAATCACACTGATGATCCCTTTTTTTCTACTTTAAAATTGTTCTGCTTCATTGAATCATTTGAGCATTTGTGAGCAAGCACTGGACAAGTCAAAGAGTGGACACTCCGTACGCATAAAATCGCTGCCTGTCTTTGGGGCGCGAAGCTTTATAATCACCAGTCTCGGTGTTGATCAAGCCTTGAAGAATGCAGAGAATGCAGATATAGCGTTACACAGTCGCTCACGCTCCTCTGCTACTCTACTGCATTTTATAAGCAGAGAATCAGAGGACAGCCATAGCAAAAGCACACGCATGACAAGTGGCCGGTTTGAACAGCTGCCTGAGTGTCACAAATTCACAAAACACACACACGCATGGCTGAAGCATGCTGGGTAACAGATACGCATTACTAAATAAATCATTTGGATGAATCTCTATCCTTCAGAGCTGTTAGGTGAGCTGATTTGTGTATTTTTATTGGTCGACATATGCCCGTGATTCCACATGACTCCTGAACCCCGCCCTGCTCTATTCAGAGGCTCGGGTTTCCATAATCAATACTAAAACATCACACAAGCCCTATTGATCATCACAGGACTCACTGCAAGCCTCAAAACTCAAACCCAGCGCATTCGATGAGACACCAGAGTGTGAACGCTCGTGTATTAACGGGCAGACAAAATGAGAGTAAATCCAATACATATGACGTCCCATCAGAATGCTGTTAAAAAAAGAACAATAACCTCTGTGTTCCCTGTAACTGTGATATATATATATTCTCATTCTTTGACCAGCAGTTCAATATATGGATGCCTGTACACATGCAGTTCATACAGACGCATAACAAGGCAATAATAATTTACAAACATGAGTGTAAAAATACTTGTGAGAGAATCTGCATGTGCTTTTTTTTTTTTTTTTTTAATCTATCATCATCATCAGCGTGTGGCTGATACGGAGTAGATGATTGATGTCTCTGGGGTTCAGGAACATACAGTAATTTAATTGAAAAACATGGAATTAAAGGTCATTCATCCACGAACCTAATCCATATGATTTGCGTACAATCCCTTTGGAATGCTTATTAAGGTCTGGTCTTATGTTACACAGGATTTGATATCAAACACTGATATTGTGCCTGTGTTAAATGATGAGATATCTCAAGATTTAATTTAGTCACACACACACACACACACACACATCTCATTTGCGTCTGCTCTGAGAAAACAAGCTGCACATGATAATGCACTAATTAATTGAACGCAAGTTTTATAGATATATCTAAAACAAAATTGTTCAAGTCAAGCTGATTCGTATTTAAAAGTACTTATTATTCTCGTTCTGTTTCCTGTTGTGTCAAATTAAATCCATCACAATAAAATCAGTAAACGCAGTAAGGATCTACATGCATGTGTGTGGATACTGTTTCAGTGTGTGCAGTGTCTAATTCTAGCTCTATATGAAGCGCTCAGCAAAAAGTCAAGCTGTTTTATTGATCAGAGTGTGTGTATCACTGTTAACTACTCTTTATTCCTAACCGACAGATTTTTCTTTCAGAGAAACTTGAATGTGTCTGATTACACAAGAAATTGTTCGAGAAAGCAGCATCTTTAGAATTTAATTTCGTCGTATAAATATTTTTTCCAAACGTCCTCGATTGGAGATGTATCTCACTTGCGAGGATTGAATATGCATACAAACTTACACGACAGAAATATGAAAAGGCACTGATCATACTGTAAATGCGTTGATCTGAGTTTAGTTGCAGTGACACTCAGTGTGTGATGCGCTCAGTTGTATCAGAAACATATATTATTATTATATTTTTTTTGTTTTCAAAAAAATCGAACTAACGCAAGATATCAAGCAAAAGCTAATCGATAAAGCTTTGACAGATGTGAGTAAAACACAACAGTGTGTGAAAGTTCCCCACACTCCAGCGCGATAATTCACTGACAGCAAGAGAAAGAAGACAGAGAACAGATATCTGAGGAAAGAGGAGAAGAGGGGAGATATTGAGTGTACCTGCAGACACAGACACACGGAGCTCGTCCTCAGGTGCGTCTCCATCTCCTACTGAGCGCGTTTAACGCGGAGCGCCGCGGGACAGCCATTTGTATGAGCTCCTCCTCCCGCCGCTGACCGCGCTGACAGTCCGCTACAGTCCGCTACAGACAGGCTACAGTCCGCCGCGCTCAGGGCGACAACTTGTTTAAACCATTAGAACTTTTGAAAGAGATACCTGTAAATATCGTTAAGTCTTACATTGTTTAAACAAAACTGTAAAAGTGATGTTTAGTGAGAAAACAAACGCTAGCAGCCTCGTCGGTGTTCGGTTCGATTCTGATCGTAACGAGAACTCCAACTGTTGCTATGGTTACCTGCTCACGCGACGGCGATTTCAGCTGCGTAAAATTCTTACTTGCGTAAACCGGATTTATCGTTTCATTACAAATCGATTTCGAATAAATGTAGCCTATCTCTATAAATTGGAAACATCTAAAATAAATGTGAACAACTAACATGTACTGGTTTCAAATTATAATATATATTTTTTTAAGTTTATTAAAATGATTATGATCATAACTTATTACAGTGCGTTAGGCCATATACAAAATATGTGACCCTGGACCACATAAGGGTCTATATATATATATATATATATATATAAATAAGATATATACGATCATTTTGACCCAGTGTATTGTTGGCTATGGCTACAGGAACACATGACTGGTTTTGTGCTCCATGGTCACATGTTGATTTAATTTGAATCTGAAAAGTTAGACTTTAGACTTTAAAGTTTTAGACTTGGCTAGCTGTAAGTTAGTTAAAAACATTCTTAAGGACTGTTTATGGGTCAGTTGTATTTCCCACAATCTCTTACAATGATCATAATATATCTAGCAAGCACAGACGTTCCCCTAACATTAGTAAAACCTTAACAATTTCAATGAATTCACAGTAAATAAATAAAAATCCTTCCATTGCAAAGGTTTCTGTTACCTGAGCAGAGGCCAATGAAAGGCTATAAACAATAACATTTGGACTAGAGAGTTGTGTTGGCTGGGTGGATTACACTGATGAATAAATCAGAAGAACAACATGAGCGTCTGGACTGAGCTGAGATCACACCGTCTGTAATAATCACTGGCTTAAATGTCATGACTAGTGATAATTTTGTATTTTTTTTTAAATGCCTGTTTCTACCATAATATAGTTTCTAATAAACATTTAGGTTGATTTGCAGCTGCTGTAATGAGATTTATTATTATTATTTGTATGTATTTTTTTTTTTTTTTAAATGTTAAAGTTGTTGTGTAGGGATTTTTTTATTATTTTTTTTTATTATTATAAATTCTTTTATTCATATACTGTTAAAAGACAGACAAGAAAGCAGGCGAGAAGAGCTGCTTCTGTGATAAGGGATGAATAGCATTTTCATAAACACTATATTAAACTCTCAAGCCTATCAGTGGGACATCCCACAGGAGGATATCTGATTGTGAGTGTGAAGCTGTGAATGATTCCACTAGTCTCCACTAGAGGGAGTGCTGTTTCACCACAACTTAAACGGCAATAAACAAGCACTAATCACAGAAGCCAGGAAAATCACCTCATATGTTATAGCCTTACATCTCATTGCAGAAATATGCTGATAGCAGTTTGTATATAAATGCAAACATAACTAGCCTTCAGTCAGCAAATGTCAATTGTTTGGCTGCATAAAAGAAGTCACTAGAGACCACAGGTTGTAAGTGAACGAATGATTACACTTGGTAATGACGTTTGCTTAAGCAAGTGTCACTATTTCTATTCCTCTTGTATCCCGTCCTGCTGGATTTGTGCTACAGACATCAATGATTCCACAAAACTTACCGAAAGCAATTAAATTGGGTCCATATATCTATTTTGGGGATCTTTTGGCTCAAGAACAATCATGAGCACCGTATAGCATCACCCTAGCGAATACTTGTAAATCCTAGCAGTGTCTCAAAAAAACACCTTTCCATCATCTGTGTGTTATTATTATTCACTGTTTTCACATGCAGACTGCATTCATTTAAAACTAATAGGCCTGCATTTGTGTCTGCCATCAGTTACAGAAGACAAAAGAGAAGAAACATTTGATTGCACAACCACGCAAGAAATTCAAGATGCTTTCAGAACCACAGAAGATAGTATAAAAACACTTGAGTTAATAAACGTGCATAGCCGCTCTTCCCATAAACCTTCATCATGTTGATCCAATACAGCTGGAAACAGCACAGAGTGTGTTCGGGGAGGCTTCCCGGGTCACGGGTGCCAGACAGCGGCTTCTTTTCCAAACTCCTGATACCTGCTTATTTCTCCCTGCAGTGGCGGGCGGCTCTGTAAACGAATTAGGACACGATGGCAAACCTGGTTAGAGTCAGCGGCGTTCAGAGCAGCAGACAGTCAAGAGCCAGTGAAATATGTCCTCGGATCAAACAGAATCAAGCATTAATCTAAACTTCTGTCCCTCTGAACATTGCATAATTCAAAACCCAAACATTTTTCTTTCCATCGCTAAACCAAATAAGGTCCGTTCCTCTCAGTCCACTCAGTCCATCCACCCAAATTTCATTTGGAAGCTGCGGTCCGGCTGCAGATTTACTCACTTAACAAAACTGGACAGGAGGCCGTAAGTGCTTTTTGAATCTCTGAATGGACGCTGGTGTGCACGTGTGTGTGTGTGTGTGTGTGTGAGGAACGGGGGTGGGACACTCAAGAAATGAGGATGTCTACTTCATGGGACCTGACAGGAAATCTATACACTGCAATGTTTATCATTCAGTCATTATCTCGCCGCCAAATGGAAGGACAATAATCCAATCATTTAGGCCGGCTTTACCTGAGGCTCTTTCGCAGGTTTTTTAAACAGTAACGTGTCTAATGTGGCAATGATAGAGAGAAGAGTCCATGAGTGTCACTGCATACATAAAACCTGCTCTGTGACACAGCAGCTGCTCAACTCAAGCTGAAACGGCTGAAACTGTTCCAGTTCAAAAAGGTGATTAAACTAGATTTCAGACATACAAAACTTGTAAAAAAAATAAACAAAACAGTAAACACTGGCTGAAAGTAAGTTCCTACAATATTCAAGGAAAAGTATAATCAAACCTGGCATCTAGAAATATAAAATAATAATATTAATAATAATTATTGAAAAAGAAAAGTAATTTATAATTTACAATGAAAAAAATTATACAATAATTATAATATATAATTATATTATAAAATATTTAAACTACATTACAAGTTGTGCTGTAGATAACTGTATTGTTACATAATTATTACACACAGTTAATATTTTTTTTTTTCTGTAAAAACTACTTTTTTCAGTGACAACCTTATGCTAAATGTCATGACACTACACACGTTTTAACAAGAAATGTAATGCTGATTGATCTACAAATACACAGTTTTCAATAATCATCTGACTTCAAAGTAACAAGGTTAATGGTTTATAGCTTATAGTCAGCTAATAATAATCAAACATTCTTTGATTTATACATATTAAACAACAATTTGCTGGATGCCATACACAATAGCTCATACTACCACAAATAAAAATTCAGCTTTGATCACAGAATGATACTTTACCACATATTTACACAGAAAATAGCTGATTTACACTGAAATAATATTGCACAGTCTTTCTGTATTTTTGATCAAATAAAAGCAGACTTGGCCAGCAGAAGATACTTTTTATAGACGTTTTCTTTTGGCAGTGTCAGACACCCGTTGTTTATTTAGTTTGTTTTGGCTGCTTCCGTATTTAGTTTCTGACTTCATGTAAGAGAGTAATAGAGACTATTTCACTCAGACTTTAGCATGAGCACATGAAGGCGCTGAAACTACTTTCCTTTTTTTTTACTTCTCATTTTCTGTAATTAAATTGTATTTGCCATTGCTCTCGTTTCAGCCATTGGTCATCCACTAGCACCGAGTCTGTTAATGCTGCTCACATCTCACACTAAAACAGTGAATCCCATCGTAAGCAGGTCATTAGAAAGTCTTTGGTGGACAGTAAGCGCGTCGGACCCTCTTCACACCAAGAGACGGCTAACGGAAGTTTATCTCATTTGGGAAAGTGAAAGGAGCGCGTTCTTATCTGTCAATAAACAGTAATTAGATTTGGTGGCCGATAGCGTCGATTGCTTTCTAATCTAGCTGTCAGCTGGGATGTGTATAATTAAAATCCTGATTGATAAAGGGGTCTGAGACTGGCCACAGTACCTCCAGACGCATGCATGTACTCAGATCCACGGATGACTGAGAGCAGCAGAAATGAAAAGCCTGAGGAGAAAGAGAGCAGCCAGAAGCTTTTATTGATCAGGGATATCTGCTATCAGTGACGCTCCTCTACAAAAGAGCCATGGATGCTTGAGGGACCTTCAGCCAGCACCGCTGACACTCTCCTGCATCTGCGTTTGACTTCATTTCATTATGCTCCACTTATAGAATAGTTCAATCTCAGTTCATTGATTCATTGTCATTCATGTTTCCTTTCTTGATAAAACACAGAAGGAGATGCTGTCCAAGCTGTAATTTTTCATGCAATGTAGTGGTGCAATTGTTAATCCTTTTGATGTTTTATTTTTTCAAATTCACAAAAATGTAACAATTAATTGGATAGTAAGAGTTTAAAATGGGGGGGAAATCTCATGATGAAATAAATGTTGTTTTCTCAAATACATGTTGGACACAATTATTGGCATCCCTAGAATTTTTTATGAGTAAAATATCTCTGAAGCATATTCCCATTTATATTCACAATTTTGAGCACTCCAGTGTGATTATGGGCATTCATTGTTTCACAGAAATATATATTGGAGGGATAAAAAATCCCAAATTCCCTTAAAGGGATAGTTCACCCAAAAATGAAAATTAGATGTTTATTTGCTTACCCCCATGCAATCCAAGATGTAGGTGACTTTGTTTCCTCAGCAGAACACAAACGAAGATATTTAACTTTAACCGTGGCAGTCTGGTA
>JAUMHQ010000078.1:17500202-17530475 GCA_032361165.1 Enteromius paludinosus | reverse complement strand
TTAATGTTAGTTCCTGTTAATTTCAGCATTCACTAACGCATCATTAGAGTCACGTGTTGTGTTTGGTGACATGAGTTAATGCACTGTGAACTAACATGAACTAACAATGAATGCTTGTATTTTTATGAACTAACATTAACAAAGAGGAATAAACACTGTAAAAAATGTAGTGTTTATTGTTTGTTCCTGTTAGTTAACACATTAACTGATGTTAACCAATGACACCTTATAGTAAATTGTTACAGATTTTTTTTTTAGTTTAGACTCTACTCTAGCAGCTTTTTCTTCCAAAAGCAACAAATTTATCAACTTTTAGCAACTTTTGATAAGTGACTCCAAAAAAAGCACAGTAAAAAGCTACACTTTGATAGTAGCTTGTCCCTATGATTGTTGATCACTGTAAGAAATATGAAAAACATAATAGTAATTTTGCAGGACAGTGTCCATATAAAATACAGGTTCAAATCCAATCACAATTAGTTTTAATATTACCATCATAGATTGTGCCCTGTTCTTACAGACCTCTATTGTACAGTGTGTCATTAACTACATCTATACTAACATATATAAAGTACACTGTGTGTTTACACAATGACATCTTGTGCTGAAACACAAATATGCCCCTCAGATTCAATGTGATTAACGCACAACTACGTCAATATATGGTTTACATTAGAATTTCCATTATAATAAAGTATATTTATTAAGAATTTCTAAGTGAGTTTTGAGTAAAAACATTAAATGTGGTGTTGCCCGGTTAGAATTGGGCTACTTTAAAGCTCTTTCCACTGGATGTTTTTCATGTCCCTGGGAGAGCCTGGGAAAAACAGCTTTCACAATCACAGATGAATTCATAACTGAATCAGTTCATCAGTGATTGTATATGAAGGGCAGAGACATGCTTGTGTGTGTTTTATTTCGTGGTTTCAGTGGAAACGTCTGTGATTTAGCATTTTGATATTAATAAATATGAATACTCTGCTACTTAGTTATAGTGGCGCAGTTACAGGTCTGTAATATCATTAGAAATATCATATAAATAAAAAACTGCTTACATGGTCGTGGGCCATATCCGATCTGGGCCAAATCCCCAAAAAATGGATTGGATTTGGGTCCCTTGAACAGTGTAAATGTGGCCTTGGTGAAAAGAGTTCACATAACACACTATCTGTGTTTCCATTACCCTTCACACGGTGCTAATTCAAACGGCGAACTGATCAGACAGCAAACGATCATGTCTTAGTGGCAAAACATTGTTTGAATGGAGAACGGCGTCATTTTGTAATACTTTTCTATCAGCGTGTGAAAAACATTGCCAATGTTCCGCATGAAGCTGCAAAGGAAACACGGCTACCGGGTAGTGTTCAGGATTTCATCTGCTCTGTTTATCATATCTAGAGTTTATCTGACAAAACAAAACAGAACCTTTTTTGTATTATGTTATGCTTTTACTGTGTTAGTTTGCTGTATCGTGTCGTTATGAACGACCCAGCTGCAGTTAGATTGAGAGGAATGGATTGCACAATGGATTGACATGATTTTTAAAAACGTTTTGCAAATGCACTCACATACAGTAGTTCATACAAGATCATTTAATTCACTGTCTGTATCTAAAAATGTACATTATTAATTTTGATAATCATATCTGAAATGACTGACAATTTGTTGTAAGTATATGAATCGATAAATAACATTGTGCAACGTCTCACATCTTGTATGCAGCTGTGTTTTCATGAGATTATTTTCCTTGAAAAACTACAGAACGAGAGAGAATTAACATTAACTTTACATTTCTTTAGCAGATTCTTTTACAGATCAAATTATATAACTGCTAGCTTAACGTAGGATAAACCATGTTGTATGTTGATACATGTATTTTATATTTGAACATATTGTTCACTATTAGAAAATAATAATGCACAACCAATACAAGATAAACGGTAATATTCAGTATAATGTTCAACATTAAAAAAAAGACTTTCAGTTCAGTTTTGCTTTCTAATGTTTTCTTGAAGATTCAGCATCTGAAATCTCTAACCATGTAGTGTAGAAGAACAAGTTTCAAGTCTTAATTTAAGTAGCCTATAGATGGAAAGTGTCACAAATCATAAACCAGCGACCGTTTCACCCAAATGTCAGAGCCTTGCATCAAGGAAGGTGCAATTCATTAACATTATTAAAGCATTTGTGTTTGAACAGCAGAGCATCAATTAACACGCTACACCTTCATTGTTATTTTATCACCTAGAGTTCTGGTTTCACACAAACGTGCAGCTCCTACGCATTCATAACGAGCTGATAATTAGCTGAGAATCCACAGACAAACTCCCAATCCTGCAGCTAAAAATACTGAGGCCAGCTGCATCAGACATGCAGGAGAGGTCAGGTCTGCAGCGATCGCACGGCCGCAGGTGATCAGGTGTTAATTGAAGCTCTGGTGAAGTGTTTAGCGCGAGGCCTGGGCGGCAGGACGCTGACCTCTGCTGACATCACGCCTCACTCCATCAATCGGTGCAGACCGTGGAACGCAGCTTGAGAGATAATTAGCATGCATGTGCAGATACTGCATTTAACCAGATTACTAAAGCCCTGGTCAGAGCACACGTGTGCAGTCTGCACTGACCGCTTGACCTCCACAGCGTCACAGCAGAAGGTTACAGGTGTACTAGAGTTTAGCTTCAGTGTCACGGAGAGGCTGTTCTAGCTTTTGTTAGCAGTAGTGTTGAGTGTAAGATAAACCCATTTCAAACAAGGTTATCTTATTACATTATTGTTACCTTATAGACTCAAGAACACATCCATTCCAGACACAGAGGACGCTCTCGGTTTGAATTTACAACATGTTCTCATCGGTCTCTTTCTCTGTGTCACACCTAACTGTGTTAGGGAATATTAGGGAATAGAACAGCTATGTAAGGCGTTCCACTGCGTAGCCAACAACATAAAAATCGAACTAAGCAAATGTAAACAAGACGCGGCAAATCAATGCGGCTTTCAAGCGTTTATTTAAATGCAAATCATGGATTATTAGGAGGACGTTCAGGCAATATTACAATGTTTGCTTTAGCGCCAGTAGGTGCTGTTTCTAACAGCAGACATATATTTGTACAAAAGTTTAGAACATAATCGACACAGAATAAGCGTAAGACTAATGGTAGGACTGTATACTGATGGAATTAAATGGTATATACCATAAAACGTAACATTGAACTACCTAATCTGTCACGTTGTAACGGCGACAGCAAAACAGCTGTTCTCCCCTAGAAGACAACGTAGCAGAACGCACAACATGACGTCGAGTGGAGGAAGTGACCTGATGCAGGCCTGGAAACAGAGGTACTGCAGCATTATAGTAATAATAACGCCACTGAACTGAAATAACGTTATAACATTTATAACAGTTTTATCTCATTTTCAGCAATTAGGTTGCGGCTCTTCTTTTTCGTCGCGTGATAAAGGTTTGCTGACGGTGAAGTTACTAACTAGCAACACTAGTTAGTAGTTTGACTAGTTTGAGTTTGATTTATTTTCCGTTTTCAAGTTTTAATAATTTAGCTGTTTTTGTCATTTTAATTCACATTTTACTGAATTTGAATATATACAGTGCCCTCCTAAATCTGAGCAAAGGCAGTGAAAATAAAACTGCATTGTTTATCCTGTTAATAAATGTTTCCCTCCAATACTTGTTGGCCACAATTATTGACAATTAATCTCTGAAGCATATTCCCATTCATATTCACAATTTTGAGCACTCCAGTGTGAATATGGGCATGGAAATATCCAGCCATGGTTTCTTGTTTCACAGAAATATATATATATAGGAGGGAAAACAAAGGCCAAATTCCCTTTAATCATCAACACAATGAGAACAAAATAATAATAATAATATATTTATGAAGTGCAGCAAAAGATAATTGAGCTTCAAAATTAGTGAGGTGACTTTAAGAAAAGAGCTAGAGCAGTGAAAATGTCCATTTCCACCATCAGGGAAATAATGAAGAATTTCCAGTTTACATGAAACGTAAGTTAACCTGCAAGAGGACGTGTGTCTATATCATCCTGATACACGGCGAGGAGTAGAGTTTGAGAGAAAAAATAGTCAAACAGACGCTACATTAAGGAACATTCTCCCCGCTCATCCAAAAACAATCTCCAGCATGTTCAGTTGTCAGACAGGACTGGAACTACAAATGGGACTGGCTTCTATGATCAGATGAAACTCAAACATGAGCTTTTTAGCAGCAATCACTCGAGATGGGTTTGGAGAACACAGGGATAAAATGTACTTCAGTGTACAATGAAGTATACTGCTGTGTTTTTGATGTGTGGGTCTATATTTCTGCTGGAGGTCCTGAACGTCTTGTTTAGACACATAGCATCATGGATACTATCAAATACCAACAGATAAGTGGCTCTGTTATAAATCTTATAATGGGCCAAACTGTACAATAATCCAAATATAAACCTCAGAAACAACACAAAAATGGGTCACTGAGCATAAAAGCAAGCTTCTGCTGGTTATTCCAGTCCTCTGAACCCTGTAGAAGAGGAGTGAGGTGAACTGAAGAGAAGAAGCTGGTAATCAGAAGGGTCTGGAGTGATTCTGGATGAAGGACTCTTGTCAGGTGTTCTCTAACCTCATCAGGCGTTATAGGAGAAAATCTAGAAGAGCTGTTATGTTGTTAAGTATTAAATAAAATGGTGCTGTTAACTGTGGCCAATATGTATTTGAGAAAAACATTTGTTTTATATTGATATTTTCCCCCATATTAAATTCTTTTCATCCAATGAAAGGTTACATTTTGTGATTTTTTTTTTTAAATAAAAGATCAAAAGGCTTAACAATGTAGATTCATACTGACTTCATACAAGTCTCCATGCAGCGGTCCAGCAAACAAAATTTTGTCAGGAACACTTCTATTGGGCACAAAATGACTTTCTTTAGTTTTCAATTTGCACGTCTATGATGGCGATTGAGATTGATGTGACAGCAGCTCATGCATGTCTACTCTGAGAATTTACCTCATTTAACTGATTTGCATCATTTCCTCACCAAACATTGTCGTTTATTAACTTTAATCATATACTGTATGAAAAAAAAGCCATCTGTGGTTTTCTTTGCTGTAGCTCAGATTAACGCAAGCAAGCTGGTGCTGTTGAAAATAAATGTTCGTAGTTATTAATTGAAATGTCTGTGTGCCGCAAATAATCCTTCTTGCTGGTTTGGTTTAAAATGTGTTAGGACAGCGCTGTGAGTTCAGAGACTGTTAAACACACAGAAGTCACTCTCCCTGCTGATTAAAATGGATGTTCCCATGCTGATCCTTCACCGTGGAACTTCGATGTAAAGAAACTCCTTAATATTCCCTCCCATGTCTGGCTAATGTGTAGAAGTGATGAATGGCAGGGGGTCAGAGGGCTGTTTGATTGTGCTTCATGGGCAGCCCGAGACGCTCAGAGCTGGACCGAGTGCTTCAACACTTTTGTGCTAATGTTGAAGTAACGTTATTAGAGTCATTGTGGCATTGTGTTGTTGACTTTGTTACATGACTGATATCTTTACTGTAATTACCTCACGATGCTTCAAATACATCAAAATACCAGAATCACAAACTGAGCTACAGTAACCTGCAACATGCACCTTCTGTCCAGATGTGTCTCTCCATACAGATAACATCAATCCACTAACTGAATCATTTGCAAAAGACATTATAAGTTAATAGTAGCATCTAGTAAACACAGTACTGTATTGTTAATAGTACTGTCAAATGATTATTCATGATTCTAAATAAAAGTTTTTTGCATTATATATGTATTTATTTTTCATACACATACAAATATATATTTTGAAAAAAGTTTTATTTTGGATGTGATTAACCGTTTGACAGCAATTGTATTTTTGCTATTTTTGTTTGGACAATTTAAAGCAAAATTTATGTCAAAATATGTAATTCTCAGAAAAAAGTACAAAAGCTGTATGATTTAGAATATATATAATTCTTTAAATTGAGATTTTGCCATTTGCCTGTTTGTTATGATATCTCATGACCGATAAAATAGTAGTACAGTAGTATACACCCTGATGGGTCGTATTTCACCACTATTGTACAAACGACCTATACATGCGTGTTAGTTGGAAGACCGCTTGAAGCAACGTCACAGAATTATTAATTGTTTACAAATTCTTCAACTTGTATTATTACATATCACAATATATAAAGCAGAAAAAACGAAATACTACAATATACATTTTATCCAACATGACACAGGCCTAACACTCAACCAATGACATCAACAAGATGCAAAGGCTTTTCTCTTCAGTTTAAAGGGTATTATTATTTTTATGTTGAAATACAATTACATGCTTAGTTTCACTTTAATATATAATTATTACTAGACTATACTTTTACTACACATGATACTGCTGTCTTAGTCCCTTTTCAAAGTGAATTTCGCTTAATATCTCTCTTGATTTCAGGATGAGATTAATGGCTTTTCCTGGGCCACACACACACACACACACACACACACACACACACACCTTTGTTTTTGTAAATCGTGGGTACTTTCCATAGGTTTGACTTTTATTGTGTGAACATTTGATCATTGTAACATAAACAAGTACACACACAAACACACTCATGGCAAAATGGCATTGAGGGATGTGAGATATCTGAAGCCACACAAAGCCGGTGATTCCTGACACTTCTGCTCAGTCACCTCCAGAGTTTCATATCGTTTGATATCCCCGCGTCGTTGCTGAACGCCGCTCTCCCGCAGATTCAGACGGCTTCTCTCCTTCATCGCGGGCTCGTGTTCGGCAGTAAAGGGCCGCCCGCAGTGGGAGAGATCCTAATTAACAGCCTTTTCATTGGAATGGGCCTTTCTGTTGCCGTGCTTTGCGAGCGCTTGTTTTATGGCAGCGTCGGGAAGCCCCGGTCGGGGATTTGGAGAGGGATAATTGCCTTTGCCGCAGGCTCCAGTAATCTGGTGGGCTAATTCATTATTTTAATAAGTTAGCTTCTCCTAGGGGGCGAGCGGCTCCGCGTCGCACCTCAGAACTCTGACAGCGGGCCCTCGTTATCGCGCCGCGGCCGCGTCCGCGCGGGGTTAATAACAGTTATTAGCCCCTCTCCTCGGCTGTAATTTCTGCCCGGACCAGGGTCGTTCAGAGCGACGTCAGACGCTGATCAGCGCGGCGCGTCACGAGCGTCTGCTTCACTGGGGGTAAAACAGCGGCTAGATCCGAGCGATTCATCCAAACAAGTGCTCAGTCGTGGGGTTTGCGTAACTAATGACTTCATTTTAGAGACAATCTTCTTCCTGCCTTGCTAATGGACTGCTCGGCGTGTGCGGTCGGCTTTGATGACTGCAATTCGCATGGACATTTTACACCGTGCCTGATTAAAAAGCATGTCATTGTCATTTCAACAAGGGGGAGGAGGGTGCAGATACGCTTCCGATGCATCAAAGTATCAGAGAAACCCAAGAGTATCTGCATGCATCAACTAATAAATCAGAAGTGTTGCGCATTCACAAAACATAAATAAATTAATGAATAAATAAATACTGCTTAAATGCAGGTTTTTGGGCCTGTAAACAATGACTTCAAACCAGACTCACGATTTTGTACCATTTTAGGCAAGTCATGCCAAACCACAGTACATGAGTGCAAGGACTTGTGGTAGCAACATATGAACAAACCAGCATGGCGGACCGTACGGGACCTGTGCTCATTTACAGTCATTAATAGGCATTAAATGCAAATCACTGCTGGGTGAAATATGGACAAACCCAGCAATTGGGTTGTTTTAGGTTTGGGTTTGACCATACTTCACCCAGCACTGGGTTGCATTTAACCCAGCATTTCTTAGAGTGTATATGCTTTATAATAAACCAGTGTGTTTATAATTATGATAATACATTTAGCATCATAATGGGAAATTAATTTTGAAAGCGTTCTAGTTACAAATGGTTTTTACACAAAAAATATACAGTTGATCAGTTTTAAGGTCTTTACATTCCAATCAAAGAATAAGTTTTGGAGAATACACAATACAGTGACTGTCATATACTCACTATTTCATTAGTCCTTAGATATTTAATTGGCCATTGGTTTACTTTCTGGGCATTGCTCTAGAAGCTTTGCTCATACGTCATTGGTAAATTCTTGCAAAGTCTCCTTAAAGTATCCCCATCTATGATATCCATTAATCAGCTTTGATTCAGGTTTAGAGTTTGTCAAATGTTTTCAGTGAGTAACACGTTCATTGCATGTGTAGTGTGTTTGGCACCATGGTACGACTTTGGAAATTATTTTGAATCGCTTGCAAATTGTGGTGTTCATCCTCCAGTCAAAATACTTGCTAGTCTTCTTTGCGCTTTCTATTTTGCACTGTATTGTCTCCAAAGTGCTTTGCATAATTGTGCAGACACGTAAAATCCAACAAAATAATGTCAGTGATTTGTTGAACTGAAGGTTGGAAATTATGAGTGCAAGCTTTGTATGTCCTCTCGACCAGCAATGATGTCCACACAATTTGGCTGGTTTCATTTAGTTTAAGTTGAAGTATTATCATAATGAACAAAAACTAAATCAATTAAAAATTAAATTTACTTGACTGAACAAACAGATAAAAAAACCCACAAGAAATTGATTAAATCTTTTACTAAAATTAAAATCAAAACAGAAAATATAAAAATAAAATCTAATTAAAAATATGAACATAGAATATAGCATAGCTCCAAGCACAACAATGCAATAGCTCACAAAATCATTAAGAATGTTTTAATAATATTTGAATAAAGGGTTTTGCTCACCGTATATAAACAGACAGTTCTGATTCTAATCCTTTTTTTTTTTTTTTTTTTACTGTATTTTACCAGGAACAGTCACACTGTGTATTAGGTTGCCTTAACTACTATGTACTTAAAGCAAAATATAAGCACAAGACAGAACTGGAGGGAATTTGAGAGAATGAAATAAAGATACTCAATCTGAATGTAATTTTTCATGCAGATTCTGTACTCTGTAATACTGCAGCCTTGCTTGCTGTGGCACAGTCACTGTCGACTGCCCTCGTCTCTCGTTTTCAGCTTTGAGTATGGGTCTTACCACAACACAGCACTGCAGGAGCTCAGAAGGACCCGAAATCTCTAGCAATGGCCAAGCCTTTTCCAATCAACTCATTTCATCAGTATGCCTTCGCTGTGATTTGTGCTTGACAGCATCACTAATGTGGAAAGTCTTTTTTCCAAATTGATTCATATTGCTCGAGTATTCCCGTGACTGATTACTCAATGTTTGTTTAAGACAGAGAAGGTCTGTGAATGGTGCAGATAAACATCTAAAAGCTCAACCATCCGCTGTGAGGTGGAGGATGTGGTCAATAACCCCACACGTGATATCACTAACTAGTTGAGCATTAACCACTTAATGTCCGCTGTGAGCAGCCACACGTGGAGAGCTGGCAGCGGCTGAGCCTGAGGCGCGCCGTGGGCCATCGCTTTCAAACACATGCAATGCATCTGCTTTTACCGCTGAATGTTTACGTGCCCTCCATCAGCTGAACCGAAGAACCATCGGCTGATCGAGTGCAAATAGACATCAGAGAATGTTTATAGGCTCATTCAGTTTATTAAACATTTAAACATTGATAATCATTTTAAAACATGTGAATGTACATTCAAATATATTGCAACATCAGACTATAAGCATTTGATTTCATTCTGTTGAAAAACTTCATGAAATTTCCACCTCTGGAAATACTTTATATTTGGGGTGTTCTTGTTTTCTATGAAAAGGGGATCTAATTGGGTTAATATGACAAAAATGTGCTATTTTACACCAAAATCAAAAGAAAAATCCAATGTTGTAAATTAAACTTGTTCGCAAAAATTGGAATATCACATAAAAATGCAAAAACTGAGGTGAATGATGGGAGGTGATTATACAACAAAGTCTCATGGCAATTCGTACATATTTTACGAGGTGGCTAATTCATACAAATTCTACAAATTCATACGATTTTTGCTAAATTGTACGTATTTTATGAGTTGCCAATTCATATGAATTTGTACGAATGACCTATTCCAAACCCCGCCCCTAAACCTACAGATCATACAAAATCGTACAATTGAGGTCATACAAATTTGTATGAATTAGCACAATTATGCCACCTCGTACGAATACGTACAAATTGTTTGTAAGACTGTTGGATCATACGTTATATATTATATTTCTCATTTTGAGAAATTGACATTAGTGTATAACTGAGATGCTATTATAGTTAATGTTACAAAATCATTATTATTTTTACATTTTCCATTTTTATTTGAAAATTTAATTACAATTTTGATTAGTTTTTTTTTTGTAAATATGTCTATGCTGTAAAGTACACAATTAAAACATTAAGCTAAACTTTGTACAGTAAGAAAGCAGTGAGAGCAGTTGAGGTGTAATTGAGACTCACCTTGTACTAGTGTTGTCTGTCAGGCCTTCAGGGCATCGTCTGACGCGGCGGCCGGCGTGTCATAGCCTCGAGGAATCATATGTTGCCTTCTGTGGCGCGTCTGTCCATCTGTATCTGTGTGTGTGTGTGTAAGTGACAGCAGGACGGTGTGTATCTCTGCATGCATCAGGACCCGCGAGGAGGATGCATTCTTGGATCCATTCTTGGATCTCTTGCTCCACCTGGAATCCCAGAAAACCTGATCCAATTTTAACCCCATTCTGTAATAAAACAATGGAAAAATCATTTATGCTCTGCCTTAAATTATTGCATCAGTTAGAAATTGCTCTTTGTGGGTGCAATCTCTGTCGCTAAAAAAAAATCCTCATCCAGAAACCACAAGCAACTGGAAAAGTCATGGAAATTCACTGGTTAAAAGGTGTGGAAACCCTGTGAAATAACATTTCTGTCAAATGAACATAGTCTTAAGAAAATCCCTAATGAGGTTCAGCTGGTTAACATGGTCCCATTAACTCCTGCTAATGCTGTAACTACACCAGCAGGGCCCACACTAATCAAAATAAAGCCACATTAAGAAACACTGGACCTTTTGAGAACTGTTCACTGCAAAGTTTTTAAGAAAACAAAAATTGTTCTTCTTTGCTCTTAAAAGTAAAGGTTCAGGAAGATTTTACAACATAGTACACTGTACCACTTTTCCCTCAATAAATTCCAAATTTGCTGCTTATTAATAGTTAGTAAAGTAGATGTTAAGGTTATGCATTAAATAATACTAATAAAAGCCTAATGTTCTAGTACTATGCATGCCAATAATCAACTTGTTAAGAGAACCTAAAATAAAGTGTTACCAAAAGTTTGTTATTTGCATGGATGATTTCATTAAGAACATTTAACATCCATTTGAACAAAGAAGTTATTTCTAGTAAAGGGCTCTTAAGAACTGATCACTGAAAGGTTTCTTTGGCATGATAGTGACTTTTTTAAAAGCTCTCAGAGATGAATGCAAATGCGAATGGGTCACTCTCACCAATTATAACACCTGACAACCCTAAATTCGAGAGGCGATGATTCTTATTCAGCATTTGAAAGATGTCCAAGTGCTCACTGATGTACCTAAGTATACTGTAAACTTGGAAACATATATTTTGACCAGTGCTGCACCTGGTGACCTCTAGGTAAGAGACTGGCAGGGCCGTCGCAGTGGCACAGATGTCTTTTTAAAGCAATAGGTTTGCAATTAGCTGACACAGCAAGCAGGTTTTGCAAGCTGTCCTATTCTGGGATGTGGGCGGATGGGCTGAAATGGGAATGGAACTATTGATCCGCTGGGCTGGTTGAGATGATGCACATGGACTATTTTGGGGGCAGAGGGGAATTCACTGCCGTCCAGAACATTATGTTGCGTGACGTAGTCGAGCTCTTCAAAAATCAACTTGATATTGGCAGCAAAGCAAAATGGCTGCTACATCTCATGACCTCTGCGCTTCATGAGCAGAAATACATTGGCCTTTGTACCGCTGCTGTTGATGTGGGACGACTGTAGTCACCCGACACAAACCTGAGCCAGCAAACTAAGTGTGCAAGCAGGAGTCAGCTGGAGCTATATATAACACTATCAATCTAGTTTTACTTCACTTTCCAATAAATAGATTAAAATAAATAAATTATATATAAAAAAAAGAATAAATAATACATATATATATATATATATATGTGTGTGTGTGTGTGTGTGTGTGTGTGTGTGTGTGTGTGTAAAAAAGAAATAACCATTTGTTTTTTAAATGTCTTTACAACTGTAACGCCGTAGTCCATGTCTAGTGTCTTCGTACCTGTCATGTTGCCATCGTCCTGTTCCACATGCGCCCTTTATGTTTGTTTACATTCTGTATCCTCGTGTCTCCTATTTGTAACCTTGCCTTCCTCATCAGTGTTCATTATCTTCCAGCTGTGTTTCTCCAGGTCTCCCGTATTCTATGTTGATTAGTCTTTGTATAAATTCACGTCCCATGTCCTGTATCTTTGTCTGTCGATAACGTTATGTGTTGGTTGTCCCACTCTGCATAGCTTGTTGCACATTTCTCGTTATGTTGTTTTGTTTAAATAAATGTCAAGTTTGAACCTGATTCCTGTCTCCGAGTTCTCCATGCCCGCAAGGAAGCGCAAGCGCAAGTTTGTACAGCCGCTCAGCGCAACAGATGGACAGACCCATACAAGGAGATGGCATTTGTGAGTGATCTCGTGGAGCTGATCCACCACAATCCTTCCTTTGAGAAATATGTTCACGAGTTCTATGAGCTCGCGAAACGGTCGGGCCTCGGAAACCAGGAGGTCCTTCAGTCTTTCCGGGATGGAGCTTGCTTTCTGTGAGAGGCAGAGCTGGCGGAGTCGGTGATTTGCCGTGGGAGTCAGCGCTCTTCCTCGTGTGTTCAGGGGCCGTGTTCAGTCCAGTCAGGTTCGTTGCACAGCCAGAAGAGCTGTTTGAGATCCAGTTGATTTAAGGTCACCCTGTCCGAGGGGGTCTTGAAGGTCTTCGCGGTTCCTAGCTGGCAAATAATGGGTCCTAACCCCGTAACACGGTACGAGAAGCTATGTTCAGTGATGTCGGTCTGTGATATGGGTTTCATGTGGCCAGATCCGCCAGACCCAGTCTGGGATCCCGATCCTGTGTGGTTGGATCCGCCAGACCCAGTCTGGGATCCTGATCCTTTGTGGCCGGATCCACCAGAGCCGGTGTGTGGTCCGGGTCCACAGTTACTGGAGCCACTAGAGTCTGCTGTGCCTGACAAGTCACCTGAGCCCAAGGAGGACTGTGAACCCCCATGGCCCGAGCCTGGAGCCCATGTGTGGCTCGGAGTCTCCGTCGGGTCCGCCAGTGGCTGCACAACCTCTGGAGATGTCGGTTCCTGCTGTGGAATCTTCAGAGTTTCTGTTGGTGGCTGCTCAACCCCTGGAGGTCTCTGAGTTGCTGTCCGGTCGGCCAAGAGGGGTGCAACCACAGTTGGCTCAGTATCGGAGGGCGATGGCACAGACTGTCCAGCCCAGGAGGGCATTGTCGCTGCCTGTTCGGCCCAGGAGGGCATTAGCAGTGACTGTTCGGCCCAGGAGGACTTTATCAATGACTGTTCTGCCCAGGAGGGCTTTATCACTGCCTGTACGTCTGCCCCGCCCTGGAGGACATCCCCACTGCCTGGTAGACCCAAGTGGGCTTCTCCGCCGCTTGCTCCACCTTGGAGAGTGGTTCTATTGGCTGTTCGGACCAGGAGATCATCCTCAATGTTTGGTAAGCCCAAGTGGGTTTCTCCGTCCTGATGATCCTACAATATTTTCTTGACCCATGATAAAGACTCTATTTTGGACTACTGGTAGCTTGTTTTTTAAAGATGCAGGACAAACACCTAGAAGTGCATTGCAGTAGTCTAATCTTGAGGTTGTGAATTCATGAAGTAGCTTAAACAGCTAACATGTGCCATAGTTTGGTAATGTTTTTCAAGAATGAAGAATACTGTTTTTGTAACATATGAAATCTGATTTTCAAAAGACACGTTTTGACTCTCGCGTAAGACATAACAGTACGTCCTTATAATGCACAATGTATTCTAAGAGAGTTTTTGTACAGTAAGTAAAATAAGTAATATTTCTGTCTTATGCACATTTAATAGAAGAAAATTACTGGTCATCCTTTTATTTTTATATATAAAATATATACATTTTATTCATATTTAGATTTTTTTATATTTTATATTTAACACACTCTGTTACCTTAGTAGTGTTGATATCATCAGCCTAAGAAGAGAAACTGCCATATTTTTGAATTTAATTTAGTTAACTAAAATTTTCATACATAACATAAAATTAACATTACCTTAAATAAAATAATAATAATAAAACAAATGTAAGCTTATTTTATTTGCAATTCTCATTTTTACTTTATGTACTAAAATGGGATAGACGTAAAAATATAGATAAACAAAAACAAAACAATGACAACATACAAGAAAATTAGTCCAGGGTTAAAAATAATCAGAAAATTCAAAAATAAACCAAATTAAAAAACTGTAATAGAGTCTTAATAAAAAAGTTAAATAAAGTAAAAATTAAATAAAGAATGCTGATTAATTACATTTGGTTAGGCCCTCTTTCAAAGGGTTCCATTTTATGTTATAAAGATTAATCGTCATGAGGAAATGTGTTTGGTTCCTTTAATACTAAAACACAACAAAATGCGTAATACAATAAAGGAAAAAATAAAATAAAATAAAATTGTTTACCACATTCAAATAAGCACAGGACTAGCAAAAATTCTCTAAAAACCATTATATTCTAGTATCCTGTTGTTCAAAAAACATTGATAATGATGATAACTGGACTCTCTAGAGACATCTAAGCAACCCCAATCCTACAGTCACTGCTCTGCCTGTAATTTCCATGCCCTTAAATCTAGTCAGGCACCTTCTATCGTGCTGGTGATCAAACGGGCTGAATTCGTCTCTCCCTCTCCACCTGATTCATGGATGTGGAGAAATCCCTGAGGGAAGACGATTAAACTGTAGCGGACAGAAGTCTGGAGTGATACCGTGACCCTCGCCAACATTCACTCCTCTGATCCTCACGGGAGCGCGGCGGGAAATAACACAGATCGGACCGGGATAATCTGTGGCGTTACTAAAGCGCTTCTACTTATCCTGTCAAATCACAACCTGTTTTTGACACGGCTAAGCCTCCAGAAAGCAGTCGTTTCAAAGAGCTAGTAATTAACACCTTTTAGAGCGCTACTTTAGGAACACTTTGATCGTATCTCCATCCCTCAATGCCACTGTCCAAACACAATCAAATGCAATGCGAACAGCATTAGAGAATTTACATTTTATTGACTGACTAATGCCCTCTAAATCTAGACCACTGAAGATGACAGGATTCTACAGTTCATTTCACTGAATTCCTGCTTTAATTCAACCTGAGC
Source organism: Enteromius paludinosus (assembly GCA_032361165.1). Taxonomy (NCBI): domain Eukaryota; kingdom Metazoa; phylum Chordata; class Actinopteri; order Cypriniformes; family Cyprinidae; genus Enteromius; species Enteromius paludinosus. The sequence goes on along the minus strand of JAUMHQ010000078.1, from coordinate 17,515,043 downwards.
GTTTCTAGTACAAATTTTACCGCAGCTTCCCTACGGGGACCTTAACTCTTTCTGCTGTATAATTTCAATTGCTTTCTTTTTGTTAAATGTTTAACTTAAATTGGGAGCCTCATAAATATTCCGAATCACTCGCCCAGTGTTTGATGAGGAAATGAGAGTCCTTCCCACCGAGATTCCCCAGGCTAGGAGATGAAAACCAGAGAAATCCCCTACAACTTTTCTCTTAGAAGTAGACCTGTGTGCCACGGTGCTGGGCCTGCTCCAAACACTAACGGCTTGTCTGGTGCACATTTTAAGTATCCACTTAAGAGCTGTATGTGTTTTGGATCGATTACAGAATGTGTTTTGAGATTCTTTGATTTGAATAGTCATATGACGGAGAATTAAAGGCTTAAAAATTTAAGTTCTGTCATCCTTTAGTTTTCGTTCAGATACATTACTTTTCAGACATTTAGAGCTGGTACTGTAGACTTTATGATGTTTTGAAGAAAAGTCTCTTCTGCTGACCAAAATGACAGTGAACAACTGTTTTCTGTTTGAATGGATGTTAAACTGTAATTGTGATGTTGTTAAACAAGTTTCGGGAGGAGTTAAACAAGTTTCGCCGACACATGATTCGCCACGGCTGGCACCGCTCCAGGGGGGCACGAGGGGTTCGAGCCAGACGCTGAGCTCAACCCTTGCTGGGGTTCAAACTACTTGGGCTCGGAATCTACCATTTTTCCCGGCTTGCACCCCGGACAGCGCACCAAACACGCTAAATTTAACATCACAAGGAAGCACGAACTCTTGAACAGCATTTATTTACAACAGAAATCTTTTGTGACATTACATTGCTTTGCCCTAAACAATTACTATTAAAAAATTTAGAGTATAAAGACTGATCAGTTCACATACATACAGCACGTCGATTATAGTAAATACAAACTCAACAACAGTTGATTGATGTGCTACGAAATAATTAATTGGTTCTAGCAGCTTTGAAACTGAGTTAATGTCACAAATAATTACAAAATTAATGGCAAGTAACACAATGAAATTAAGTACATTTTAAAGAAGAAACACACAAATATTCTTTTATTTTATGTACTCCAATAATCAGTTTGATTTGCAACTGCAAAAAATCTTTCATTACAGCTCAAATGTGCTTACTTTATACACGAGAGCAAACACCACTTTCTGAGTTTCTGTTTACAATGTTTGATGTGCTCGATGTATGTGTGCTGATAAATGTTTATGTGTAACGTTGAGCTTTGATGGAATCGTCATTTTTATTTATTTTTCTGCAAACTATATAGACCATAGCAAACTATACTAAAATGATATATTTGTTTTTACATTAATAACATAACATATTTACTCTATGTTTTGTGGGTTCATAACAACTTCATTGAGAATACTGCCCTCGAAGAAAGAACTTGTATTTAAAATAAAATGCATAATATGCTCACACCCACATGCTAATTAGTTTGTGCAATGCATTTTTGTCTCTAACAAAGTTCTTCAACAGCAACAAGTAAGAAGGAGCGAGTGGCATTTCCTTCTCTTTTATTCCTCTCTTCCTCTCTCTGAAGAGCCCTCGACAGACAGGCAGACAGACACGCTCTCTGTGCCATGTTTCGAGGTCGCAACCTCGCTGTGGCAACCACACCAGGAAGTCTCAGTGAAACGCCACAGGAAGTCTTCATTCAGCGGCCTCTCACCGCGCTGGCCATTTACATATGCAACGTTTCAGCAGCGTCTCTCACACAACATGCACTGCAGCTACACAGACTATCAGAATACAAATGCCACTCAGGGCATGAGGAGGGCAGGAGGAGGCATGTGGGTAAACTGTTAATTTGCTCTCTGGGGTGGACGGAGTGAAATAACAATTCAGTTAGAACAATATTCATATTCATATACAGTGTGCATATGTATAATGCTTCGTCAGCTGGAAGACTAACAATTGCAGCAATTGAAAGCACAACGTGCAAAGAAAAAAAAATAGATTTAATAGCTTACAGAATGATTAACATTTAACAAAATGTTGTTGTTGTTAATGTTGATAAATAAGGTTACTCTAAAGTGACATTGTTACAGTGTAATGTATGTACAAATATTTACTGAAAATTATTATTGAAATACAACAGGCTTACAATTTGGTTTAATCTATTGAAAGTATATGTAATTGACATTTTCAAGCTTCAAAAAGTACATGATGATTAATCCATATGAATCAAGAGGTTTAATCCAAGTCTTCTGAAGAGACACAATCATAATGAAATAAAATATTTTATTATTTCCTTTTCCCTTTTTTTCCCCTTTTCAGCAGCAGGGCCGTGCAGGGACGTTAAAGGGACGGGTGCTCAAAGTTAAAAAAGGGGGCAAATTACAGGCCAAATAACAGCAACCCATTTTCATGACGATTCCAATATGTAATTTTTTTCTTTGAAACTGACTGTTTGATAACGACATATCTCATAAATGAACCAGACTTCCCATTACGCTTCTCAAATGAAGGGCAATATCAACAAGTGACTCCCCAACACATCTCTCTCCATGATGGTAACAGTTACACTTTTATATAAAAAGGCTGCAAATGAACCAAACCCACCCAAACTAACTTGAACATAAACACACATAACATTGCTAATACAAAAACCCAACTGTCTTGCTTAAATTACACAAAAATAAGTAAACTCTAAAGAAATAACCATGATGCACCGGGTGCATAAGTCCGCACAGGCTCGTAACGAGCACGCTCTGCCCTCAATTGGCAGTCATGTGACTGATGCGAGCCAGATCCTTTTATCTAGCAAAAAAATAGATTGATAGTTACATGGCTCCCTACACACATACACATAAAAAAAAAAAAAAAAAAAAAACAAGAAACCCCAAGAAAAGGGCACTTGAGGCATCCAGGAGGAAAGGGGCGTGTGCTCAAGCACACATCCCCCCTCCCCCCTTTTTGCACGTGCCTGTTCAGCAGTGACTGTGGTGTACCGCAGGGTTCTGTCTTGGGCCATATTTTATTTTTGCATTTACATGTATGTGTCTATTCGGTTATTTGAACAGTGTCTGTTTAAAGGTAATCATGCCTTGTCTGCTCAAGTCCCAAGGCTGAATTGAGAAATAATTGAACAATAGACAACAGGCTAAAGATGCTAATTAGAAATTATACTATACATATATATATTATATATAAAACCCTCACAGGTTTTAGATTGATGAGTTTGAATGTCTTGTCAATTAATTGAAGTCTTTTTTAATTGAAGGCAAGTCTTTATTGCACAATTAATGAAAATAATCTAGTAAACTGGACCGAATGTTATGCAGGAAAAAAACTGTGTTAGTCACACAAGATGAAATGCTGACTTTCAGCTCACATCTCGGTGAGGTCACCCCATTGGTATCGCAAGCACAGCACTCACGTTGTGGCACAATGCAGACAGATTGCTTATAATAACCGTTAGAGACCTTTCATTTTTCATTGTCAGCGATTTGCAGGATAATTTTGGCACCCTTTAAGGAGACAACCTTCCTATTAAAAAGATAAAAATAAACAAACTAGTTGTGAAAGCTCTATATCGGGATGAGCTAATCCTATTTACAGATCTCTGGCGTCGATATGGAACCATGCAGACATGCTTACATGTGACAATTTTTGCTATTTTTAAAAGCAAGCTACACTTAACGCCAAAAGGTTTCTGGTGCCAGAGCACCTAAGGGGATAAAACGTCACAATTAAAATCGTATTACAAAGCCTGCATGAGGAGAAACACTCTGGCCAGTTCATCTAATATTGGAGCACAGTAGAGATGGCTTAAAAACTCAATTTTCTATTTATATATTTTGCTATCACTGATCAATACTTTTACCAAGTAATTAAATGAAATGCTCCTAGGCTCTTAACATCTTACATCAGTGTTTTATCTCAACCACAGCAGGAACACTGAACCTGAAAAGTGGTGGCCACAGTATAACAGGACAAAACAATGACTAAATTCAGTGGATGAATGATAAATGAATATAAAAATAAACACATCAGGAATATGTTTAAATACATGTAATTTTTTAACTCCACTGTATGAACAAAGTGAGCATCCCAAGAAAAGTCTGACTTGTTTGTATAATCACCTCTGGTAAAAAAAAAAAAGAAAAAAACTAATGAGGAATTAAAGACAATAAACAAATAATCAGCCATTTAATGTCATCCAAAAGTCAATATCAGCCAGCAATTAGTTTTTTGTGTCTGCTACGCTTGTCTTGCTAGAGCAGCCGGTTGAGATGTGTTTCATACAGACTCTCTTCTAAAGCCAAAATGAAGCAAAACTGATGACATTATTTTTTTGGCCTGTTATATAGGGCTACTCCCTATCTTGGATTCTTTTTATGTATCTAATATTTCTAATTTACCACCAGCCAGGAAAAATGACACATGAAGCCGTAAATTTCCTACTAATTCCAAATAATTCTGATTACATGGACGAGTAGTTTTCAATCAGAAAGATAATCTTGGTGATAGATGGTGGGATAATTGGCTGTCTCGGCGACGTAAATATTGTGTCGTTCTATTAATCTTGCCGAATGAGGTGTCAACCTGTCACTCATTCGTCAAAGGAAACATAAGAGATATATAAACGCATGCAGGTCAGGATGTGCGGATGTGTGTGAGATTCGCTCTCAGAGTGTCCGAGTGCCATTACCTGAAAGAGACTAGGCAGAATTTTTGCAATTTGGTTTTGTTTAAAGACCCAGATTTTACTTTGGACATCAATTAGACGTCCTTATAATCCAACATGCAGGTTATTACTATTACCTTGAACTGTGTAAAAAAAAAAAAAATATATATATATCATATGCAAAATTATTAGCATGGCACGGACTGGGTTTGATAAAATACTGTAACAAGATTATGCCAAATTATTTAAAGAAATAGTTCAACCAAACATCAAAATGTGCAGCAAATGTGCTCACACTCAAGCCGTCTGAGATGTAAATGTCTTTGTTTCTTCATCAGATCTGGAGAAAAGTGTCTCTGCATTGGTGCCTCAGCGGTGGATGTGAATGGGTGCCATCAGAATGAGAGTCCAAACAGCTGATGAAAACATCAGCATACTCCACACCACTCCAGTTCAGCAGTTAACATCTGGAGAAGACAAAAGATGAAACAAATCTATCATTAAGACATTTTTAACGTCAAACTGCTGCTTCTGATAATCCTGATTATGAGTCCATAATGCATTTAAACACTTCTTCCAGTGATAAAGTCCATTTCTTGTTGTATCTCACATCAAAACTCAGACACATGTGTGTTTAGAGCTGTTTTGGCTTGTAAACAGAATTTGACCTCTGCAGATTTCTCTCCTGACTCAGACAGACCACTTTTACACTGGAGAAATCATTGGAATTATTAACAATTATTATGGCCAAAAATTATAGTTTAAAGTAGATAAACAAATAAATAAAGATGCCTTATCGCTGGATTAGTTTTGTCTTTTGTCTTCTCCAGATGGTAACTGATGGACTGGAGAGCTGTGGATTATTCTGATGTTTTTATCAGCTTATCTGCAGAGACACATTTCTCCAGATCTGATGAAGAAACAAACTCATCCTAATCTTGCATGGCCTTTGGATGAATTATGCCTTTAAGGGTTTCTTGTCAAAGATTATTCTTTTAAAACATACAAAGACTTCAAATATATTTAAAAGCGTTAGGTCTATTTGTATTGCTGCATTAACTCTGTATAATTACATACATGATTGCATAGTTTTGTCAATCATCTACACAAGCGACATCCCTGCATTTCCCCCTCTGTTGTGTCTGAAACCAGTTTCCTTATTTGCAGATGCGCAGTTAATTCACAGGAAGGTCATAAACAGGGTCTCTGTCGGGTTTGTAATGTTCACTAATCTGTGATCACGATAGTAGATTAAAAAATAGAGTGAATCAAGCACTGACATCTTTTTCATTTAATTTATAAAGATGATAATTAATGACCTCCTGGCAGAGGTGCGCCCTATTTTAACGCGAAGACTAAAAAGCCTCCCTGCTTTTCATGGAATTCGGAATTAACTCTCAAATATCAGTAATTTAAAGGAAAAGGTCAGCCCTAATGTAGTCCCTCCCTGCTTTTTAACATCCCATAACTCTCTTTAAGATACTAACTTGGCACAACCGTGCACCAGCTAATTGGAGGCAATTAATTAATTCAGCATCAGGTGTTGGTGAAGGCAAACAAAGCAGTGGAGAACGGAGAGGCGCTCATGCCCTTCGACATCATCATTAACCACCATCAGGTGAGCAAGCGTCGCTTTGACGCGTGACAGATTACATTCTCTCTGACGACAGGCCGCAGATTTATCTGGGTTATAAAGTAAGTGCAGAGCGCAGCATTCAATCACAGCTAAGGGAAATTAGATTAACGAGCTCATGATCACAACAACTCTGAAAGAAACCAATAAGACGCCATTAAGCCCTGATGTGTGAACCGCAGCAGAAAAGGCTTCAAATGTGCGCCTTTATTTCTGTATCGTGCAATGCTTGGTGCTTTTCCAAACAGATTAGTGTTGGAACATTTCTTCAGCGCATGCTTCAGGTGTCATTTTCACAGGTTTTAACTCTGAATATGAGGATAATAATTTTCTGAAATAATTTGGCACACTGATGGTATTTATTAAGCCTTGTGTTGTCTTTAGTTTGTTGACATCTTATATGTCTAGAAAAGAGCTGCATTAATATTCTTGAAAATATATTTTTGTTTTGTCTTTAAAGACAAGTCAGAATATTTTTTTTAAAAGGAATAAAAAAAAGAAATAATACTTTAATTAATTGAAGATGCATTAAATGTACCAAAAGCAACACTAAAGACACTAATGTTATAAACATATTTCTGTTTCAAATAAATACTGTTCTTATGAACCTTCATCTGTGGAAAATAAAATGTATTGGTTCCACAAAAATATGAAGCAGTAGGTACAATTGTTACGATCAGTGCAGGGAGATGGAGATCGCAGGAGGCACAAAGTATCAAAAATAGTCTTTTTAATGAGAAAACTCATAAACGTAGATACACAGTGTGAAAACAGGAAGTAACTTAAGTAACATTTATCATGGAGGGCATTTAAGGACTCACAAGGAAATTCTAAATATGGGCATACACGAAGGAAACTCAAAATAAAACCAAAACAGGAAGACATGAAAACAAAACTAAAATAGACAGAAACGTGACAGATTTCTGAGTTATGTAATGATGCTGAAAATAGAAATAAATCACAGTTTAGAAGCTGTTCACATAGAAAACTGCTGTTTTAAATCGAACTAATTTTACTGTATTTTACCTAAAACAAAAAGAGCCAAGGTGAGCGGAAAAGACGTCTTTAAGAAACATTGCATTTTTTTAACCCCAACCTTTTGACCAGTACTGTACATTCAATGAGTATTAAGCACTTTTCACAAACAGAGTCTGAACTCAACTGAATGTCAGTGAAAGCCATAACCTCAGGAATGTGAAGTTATTTTATTCAATACATTTACACTGACATATGCACTGAAACAATCTCAAAGAAGCAATCCCTTCGCTGAAGCTAGCTAGCTTTGAGTTATTAATTATATTTGCCGTGAATAAAAAACAATAACTATTTGACTGCATGCCAAATGCAGAGCAAAGGTTATGTGCTCGTCTTCTTGCGATGCTGACCTGAAATGACCTGAACTGATTCTTTTATTTCTCTCAAGCGGCACATTCATCAGAAGACTGAGGCGTCCAGACTCACATTACCAGCAAACTCAATATGACAGCTCAGAACATAAGAGCTGTAACAGCGCTGGACATCTTCATACACACACCCACACACACACACCTGTTCCTGTGTGCACCCGATCCGATGTTTGAAGTGCCGGTCCTGGTGATCAGACGCTCAAACGCTTGGCCTGTGGAGATGCAGCAGTCTCCGGGAGCTTTCAGCAGCTGTGCCTCTGTCACGCGGTTTCACGTTTCCAGGACTCACACTGTTCTCCACTGTGCTGCCCGTGGGTCTGTCTCAATGGGGCTTTTGATGGGCAGAGCTTTGTCTCTCAACGGCCCCGGCCCGGCCCAGAACAGAGGAGCGCGGGTCACGGCTCATACACCTGGCAGGTACGCTCACCACGTGCCACCAGCCCAAACAAAAGCCGCTCTGTGCAAACTCTGTGCTGACGGTTATTGCGAATTATACCATCCGCTCCACTCTCTGCATTCATAAAGAGGAGGAAGATGAAGATGAAAGAGAGAGAGTGTCACGCATATACACAATCTTAAAAATAAAGGGGCATCACGATTCCATAGAAGAACCTGGTTCCATAAAGACCCTTTAACTTCTGAAGAACCTTTCTGTGTCACAATAGATTCTTAGTGGTGATAGACAGAGGTGGGAAGTAACGAAGTACAAATACTTCGTTACTGTACTTATGTAGAATTTTCGGGTATCTACTGTATACTTTACTTCACTACTTTTTTTTATGCCAACTTTCTACTTTCTTACATTTTAGCATGAGTATCTGTACTTTCTACTCCCTACATTTTCAAATCAGTGTCGTTGTTTTTGTGTTTAAATATTATGCCATTTCGCAACGCATTTGACCCATCCATGTCAATAATATGCGCCATGCATTCAACAGACTGATTGGTTCACGCTTAGAAACGTATGTAAATGCACACAGAAAAGACAATCCTATTGGTGCATTTGTTTTTATACGCTCTGACATGCACAAGACGTTGAACGTAAAAAGTTTTTTTTTTTTAAAAACCAAAAGCAGATGACAACTCGTTTGGAAATAGTACTAAGAAGCATAACGGACTGATCAAACTGGCGAAATGACTGATAAAAAGGTTGATAGTGACACATCCCACGTTGGAGGTAAGAAATGATTCTTGTCATGGAGAGTTAGTTTGTTTTCAGTAATAATGACTCCCTAATTTACGTTTGCAGCGCTGTAATGGGCTAGCAGCGATATGCCATGTTTTGGTTTGTTTGCATAATGTGGTTCGGATCTACCGGGGTAGCAATTGCCACCCACAGTGAGTCACCCTCACTCCATCATGCTCACACCAATTATCATCATTACCATCACCACTCTCCAAACTATCATCAGTCTTATTACTCACCTGTTGAATTGCTTCGATCCATGTGTTGAACTCATCTGTTGTAAATAAACATTATTGTTGTCCGCTTCATAACAAAATGTATGAATAAATCACCAAAAATTATTATTAATAACTGAAATTAAATATATTTAAAAATTATTTTATTTAAATGTTTACACTTTAATTCCCAAAGCAAGTTGAGAACAACTAAAACTGAATAAACTAAAAAACTGAAACTTAAAAATATGCCTATAGACATATTGAAAAAAAAAAAAATATATATATATATATATATATAATATATCACATTAAATTTTGGAGTGGCAATGAAAGCTCTGTTCCAAATTTAACCTAAAGATATTGAAACAAATAAACGGAAACAGATATCCGTTTCCGAAATGGAGGGAGCTTCGCGAAAATCTTGGACTGGACAGAGACTCTGTTCTCGCATGTTTTTGAATAGATGGGTAAGCAAATATATATTAGTCATTGTGTAAGTAATAGTCATGTGCAGGTGGTTAGGTGATTAAACAGACATAAACTAGCTTTTCATCCTTGAACATAATTAAAAAAAAAAAAAAGACATCTCCCAGTGTTCCATGTTCCGTCATTGCGTCATAGAACTTTTCCTGTTATTGTTTTAAAAATGCAACCTCTAGTGGCGAAAACTTTATTGACTGTATTGACGAGCATTTGTCTGTGCACACATCTTAGCTATTTAACAAACTGATACATTTATGCATTTAAATAAGTTTTACTTTAAGTTACACTTTGTTGTGCTCTCCAGCAAACTTATTTTGTTGACTAACATACTAAAGCACATGTACAATAGTGGATTATAAATTCAACTGTAGCATGAGATTCAGTATTACGAGTTAACATTATTTAAATGTAGCAAATTTTACTTCCATTACAAATATTCTTACAAATAAACTTTCATTACAAATATATTTATTTTTAATTTAAGACAAGTTTCAATAACCATGAAATTGAAGTATATTTTAGTTTACCATATGCATGCCAGTACATTTAGCACTAAATTGAAGCGTAGTGTGCTTAAAGTGTACTTCTTTTTCAAGCACATGTATCCTTATACTGCTGTCTAGTTAGGGAGCGCGGCAGGTTTTGGTCTTTTCCACGCTCAGCTTCAGCTCAAAGGCTGATGAGTGAATTATCTGTGACAGGAAGAGCATGTCAGCGTGTCAGTGTGGTGCCGGCACAACCGCAGCTTAAAGAGGCCTTTACTTCTAATCCACATGAAGAGAGATTGATAGAGAGCAGGAGAGACTCACTCACTCCAGGCTTTTATTCCTCTCTCTCTGTATCGTTCAGCCTGTATCAGAGACGGGAATGAGTGTTGAGGATGAAAGCGGTGTCCCTTTCCTGACCAGGTCATGACGGGCCACACAGAGATCACAGTCAGACGTCCTAACCTACAGTAACCAGTGAAATCCTTCAGATACACTGCTTCCATCGTAATTTTCTCCACTCATGCTGCTCCCCCGAACTTAAACAAAAAGGTATTTTCAACAAATTTCCGCAACGTGCCTTCTCTCCGCGACGAGCGCAACACATCCTTGAGCTGCATCATGACAGAACAGAACACCACTATTAGAGATGGTATTTGCTGCAGGACTCACTGCATTGATCTGCCACGTTCCGTCATTTGAAGACTTCGTCTTCAAGTTTTATCATCTCGCCGAGGAATCGGAGCTTGGTGACGCGGCAATCATCAGACTCTTTTTAAGCATGGCTCGTTGTCTTACCCCCGTCAAGTTCCCGGAGACTACAGGGCTGAGCTGGAAATCTGCTTTTTTCCTGGGCCTAATGACGGTCCGTGCACAAGCAGGAGGATTATCACACTCCGCAGAGCTTCTGCAAGTGCATTCCCCGGTTTCCTCACCATCTTCACACGCTTCTTCTGAGAGCAAGCAGCAAACTGCAATCATCTCTGCGGACGTCATCCCGCTATTACGGTCCCGAGCGCCATCACAGACAGTTATGGATCCTACTCTTAAACTCCACACTCACGAGGAGGAGTATGGACTTAAATCACTGCCAAAAACTATTTCCATGAATTCACAGCCAGGAGAGCTGTCCAATATCCTCACAATTCCCAACCCGCCAGTAACGGGTCCCAGCCCCGTATCACGGTCCGAGGAGCCGTGTAGTACCCTATTGGTTCCGGTTTCACAGCTAGGAGAGCTGTCAAAAATCCTCTCGGTTCCTAGCCCGCCAGTAACGGGTCCCAGCCCCGTATCACGGCCCGAGAAGCCATGTGACACCCTGTCGGTTCCAGTTTCACAGCCAGGAAAGAGGACGTCTTCGCTGACTGTTCGGCCAAGGAGAGCATTTTCGTTGCCTGATCAGCCCAGGAGGGCATTTTCGTTGCCTGATTGCCTGGAGGGCGTCTCCTCCAACTGCTCCACCCAGGTGAGCATCTCCTCCGACTGCTCTGCCCAGGTGGGCATCTCCGCCATCTCCACCTCCCCCTTAAAGACTTGTGATATTGCTCTTGCGTCTGGAAGCCACACTTTGGGGGAGGGCTCTGTAACGCCTTAGGCGTTCCTATGTGCACATTGTCCCTGTTCAAGCATGCTTTGTGTCTGTTTACCTTGTCCATGTGCTCTTTGTTTGTGTGCATACCTGTTCCCTCATGTCTTTGCCTCATCTGTGACCCCACCTCCTCATTATTGTTCACTCCCTGCCAGCTGTATGTTTCCAGGTGTCCTGTATCAGTGTCTGATTTTGTTTGTATTTCAGACACAAAATTAAGAGGATGAGCTTATTAAAATGAATCATGCAATTTGATGTACTAACATTTGTGCTCATCAAAGTACTGTTATTTTAAGCTTTATTTAACACCACAAAAAGCATGTCTTACAGCAGGCTGTAATTTGCTCTGCTCATGGTAGATTGCGCTGGCCATTTATGAAAGTGAAACATGAAATGTCTGTTTTCTTTTATGTGAACCTTGTCAATCACCCATGGAATTTTTCCCTCTCATCGGCACTTTTATGGAACTACGCTCTAACATTGATATGCCCTATTTAGTCACTCTAGCCCCTTAGTCACACAGCATAGTTTTTAGTTTCATTCTTTCTGAAAATTCCACGTCAAGTTGTTACTAGTTTAAAAACTTAACAGTAAAATGAAGTGAACAATGGATCAAGGTCTTACTCATGTAGTCAAAATCTTTATTTAAAATAAAGCTTTTCTTGTAACGATGGGATCAGAAGGAAGGCAAAACAAACACTATTTTCCACAGTTTGGCAGTGCACAGAATCTTGTCTTTCAGGGCATCTTTATAATTTGGTTTATGTGTAGATCTGTTTATTCGCCTCTCTCTAAAGACTACAAGCACAAATTGGTGGGCAAGGCTAAACAGGCCATAATGTAGACTCAGTGGGCGGGGCTAAACAAGCCATGATGTAGAATCGGTGGGTGGGGTTAAACAGCCAGCACTGTAGAAGCAGGTGTTGATCTTCTGTGGAAGCAGTGTTTATCCACACTATTACATCATAGGGTAGAACATTCCACAAGCTGCCAATATAAGCAATATTTATGTTTTTAGACTAATAACAAAGTTTTAAGTTCAGAAAATTACAGGATGTTGTTGTTCAAGGGAATTTTGGTACACTGTCTGTCCGTCACTATGAGTTGTATCGTGATGACATACTGGTGTCTTGTTCGTATCCCTGATTTGCTCTGATTAGGAGAAAACACCAATAAAAATTGGGCTAGTGGAATTTGCATCCTGAGGCACTTCTCGCACATGGGTATAAATAGGTGACAGGTGCAACCACTCATCAGACTCAAATGCATTACCAAATGTGTTTAACCCGACACAGACCGTTCCTGCGGTTTGCATTCGAGGGTCGAGCATAGCAGTACAGGGTCCTCCCCTTCGGGCTTTCCCTGTCTCTGCATGTCTTTACGAAGGTCGCAAGTATGCCTTTCCCCCAGTTAGCCTTCTCGCACAGACATTGTGCCAAGTCAGTGCTGACGAGGAACAGGTGCTGCTGGTTGCGCTATTTTGACCCACCTGGACCTGGTTTTCGGAACTCATGCTCCTCATGACAGCCCCTCCCTGGCGCATGGCAACCACGTACCTATGCGAGCCTATGCACAGAAGTGGAGTCTGTTCGATAATTGGTGTTCCTCTCACAAAGAAGACCCTCGAACGTGCACTGTTGGAGTAGTGCTTTCTTTCCTGCAAGAGAAGTTGGATCATAGGCTGTCGCCCTCCACACTATTGCAGCACATCACAATGCCGTGGCATTGCTGTGTCCCATAAGAGCCCTGCGCCTATAAGTGGACTGCACCTGGAGGTTCAGATGCTCAGAGCAGCTCTTTGTCTGTTATGGAGGTCAGCAGAAAGTGAAGGCTGTCTCCAAGCAGAGCCTGGCCCACTGTATAGTGGATGCCATTGCTTTGGCATACCAGGCCCAAGGCAAGCCATGCCCCCTTCGGCGTGAGGGCACACTCGGGCATGCCTCCTCCCATGCGTTGGTGTGCGGCGTCTCTCTGGCAGACATTTGTAGAGCTGCGGGCTGGGCGACACAAATACATTTGCAAGATACTACAGATATCCTGTCTGTGGCGTAACAGATAGGTAGCACTTGCTGCACCATTCCCCCTCACACAGGGATGCAAACGCCTTCTTTCCCAGTTGAGCTCAATGTTTGCAAACCCTGGTCAAACATCCTCTGGCACTCTTGGCAGTCATACATGGCGGAGCCAGGCCCAGTATTAGTGTTAACTTTGCCTGGGTCTGGTCAGCCTCTGTACTGGGCTTGGTGTCCTGATTCGCTTCAGGTGATCCTTCAGGTGTATTCTTCCACAGTAAGGTTTCTCAGCCGGTGAACTCATCTGTCTCTGCTCTCAGTAGCTCCTCCCCCTTTCTTGGGTGGGACCTCCCTCAGAGACCTGCGGGCACCAAGGTAAGCGAATTTGTGCTGGGGCATTGGGAAGGTTACGACCTTGCATAGCATGTGTTGACACACGGTTGCTTGCCAAAAATTTGCATTGCTGTTGGTTGTAATGGGGTTCAAGTTGTGGCACTTTCCATTGGACCCCAGTCTGTCATCACAACATAACTCGTGGTGATTAATTGAATTAATTTTGTGATTAATTGAAAAAATAAACTGCAAACAATTACATTTTTAATTTCAATAAAAAAAAAAAAAAGTTAGTTTTTAACAGATTAACAAGCGCCGTTGTATTCTTAGACACAGTGTAACATGTCTCAGAAATCATCTCAAATTGTCCCTGAGCACTTTGAGTTTCAGTGTTGAGCTCCGACCACAAAGTGATCTCCATCAGCCATCAGTATCATCTCTGACACGCAAGGTCACCCTCCAATGAGTCTCCATTCTCCAATTAACGGCGCTGATAGACAGTGCTAATTGGCAGGATTTATGGGGCTCTTTTATTGGGCTTTATGAGAGAGGCAAGTGGAGGACATTAGCATTTATGGGCAGTGGGGTCCACGCTGGGAACATAGAGCTGCATGTCTGCAAGAGAGAGAGAGTCAGGGTGTGTTCTGGTGTTCAAAAACAAGAACAGAACACAGACACACCTCAAGACACATCTCTCAACCGGTTTTACTTCGACAAACACTCATAATGCAAGACACAGTGAGTCAGAATAGACAGACTGTATACACACATATATATATATATATATATATATATATTTTTTTTTTTTTTTTTTTTTTTTTTTAAGCCAATCA
>JAUMHQ010000078.1:17476265-17490082 GCA_032361165.1 Enteromius paludinosus | reverse complement strand
TTTTTTATAGGAAAACAAGAGAAAGGTCCTAGTTGAGAACAACTTTTTTATTGATTTTTGTTTATATGTGGTCTTTTTACACACTCTGAGTGCAAGTTCATGCAAAGTTTATGGTTTAATTATATCCCGGCATTAGCGGTCACCAGAATCTACCCCACCCCCCACCTCCAGCACAGTAGGTGGAGACGGGAACAGGCATCACTCACGGAAGCCCTCCTCGCTGCTTTTGTCAGGTGATTGCTGGCAGAAAAAAAAGAAAACAGATCAATACATCTCCTCTGGGGCTGACAGCTAATCTTTACCAAGGCTGAAATATGAGCAGCATCAGCCGCTGGATTCCTGTACTGGAGCTGGACGATTGACTGGGTGCCGGCCCCAGTGAGGAAATTCATTTTGGCCCATCGAGGACGGCGAGGCCTTTATGGCTGGGAGGGGCTGTTCTTGTGGAAAGATGTTGTCATGGTAACGTCTAATTACAGCAAGTGGACAAATCTCTTTGACGTGCTACAGAAAGGTATAAGTGGATGTGGCTGAACATCTCTGTCAGTGTGTAAAACCCAGCTGCTCATCACGGTGGAAAGCTGCAATGGTAAATGTACTGAGAGGTCAAATAAAAGAATACATTTACTCACCCTCAAGTTCTGACAAACATCGGTGAAGCAAAAGGACAAAAAAAAAAAAAAAAAGAATGAAATATTACAATGGATAAAAGTGTTAGCCAAAATTCTCTTGAAAAGAATGTAGTTTGTAACACCATAAATCAATCTCACAACCACAACCTTACCACAAGTCAACACAAGCTCATTGGAAAAATGCACCTCTACGAACATTCTAGGAAAACCTCTTCCTTTTTCTGCAAATAAGTAAATAAATATTTTCAAGCAGTTTATTGAACAGAACTATTTTAGGATACACTTTATTTTGATTGTCTACTTTAGACATTCTAACTATAAGAAACGTTGTAACTAAATGTCAAATAAGTCTCATTAATGTTTAACTTCATGTGTACAAACTCTCAGAGCACTGTTCGGGTAGGTTTATGGTTAGTAGAATAATTTGACATATACTTGTAAAGTCTCTGATAGTCAGTATGTAGTATGTTGTGTGCTCATCAAAATAAAGTGATCGAAGATATTAAGCAGACAGTCTACTACTAATGTAGTTAATTCTCTAATGACTGCTAGTTGTCATATAGTTGCAAAGTTACTTACTGTTAGTAGAATGTCGAATCGAAATTAAGTGTTACCCTATTTTATGACCTTGAAATATATTTGTCCCAATGCATTATTTGTGGACCAACACATACTGACATATGCATCACATAAACAGCTCCATGTTTATGGATATTCTGACATGGTAAACTTGCTCAGTCGCGCAACTGATACAGCATTGCAAGTCATGATACTGGTTGCTATGTCCTTACATGTCCTTATGTTCTTATGCTCTGGGTGGTTAATAAAGCTATTTTCAAACACTAGCTTGTATTAACGTGTTTATGTCACTCACTGGACACTCCAGTACAACAATCAACGCAATTAAAACATTTCCAGATTCACTTTATTTCAGATAAAATGCTTTTAGTACAACTGACTGGACATTTCACTTCTGAAGTGCTCCGAAAAGTTCAAGAGCAGCAGCGTTTTGCAGTAATGTCACCACGAGCATGTTTTTCCAATGAGTCCGTGTTGTAAACTGTTGTATCGTGACACTGCATGGCGGTCCAGACAAATGATTGACGATTAAAAAGCCCCTTTATGCATTTGACTGAAGCCAACTTTCATGTGTGAACATTTGAACATAGAAGGAAAGCCACTTGAGGCCTCAGAAACACACACACTCTGTTGTGTTAATGAGCGTGTTTCATATTCACGCTAAAAGAGCAACAGAACCACGTGAGGTCGACAGAATTTCTGATGCCACAAAACGTGCTACTACATACCGATTCCTCTAATTGGCACAGATAATACAATCTCACATTAAAGTAAATCATAGTTACTGATTTGAATTACCTGTGTGCCTGAAGTCAAAGGTCAGATTGGACCAAAATGTATAATTTGTTCCCAGACGAGCCCAAACCAAACATTATTCCAAACCAAAGTGACTTAATTTGTTTCTGAGGAACACAAAAGAAGAAAAGATATATGGTACTTGCACAATGTTATACTATGTTTTTTAATCTGGACAGTCGTTTGGAAAGGAGCTGCATGAAGATTCTAACTTGTTTTTACAGAAACAAATAACAGCATCAACATGAGAGTGAATAAAACAGAGAAAAATCATTTCTAGGTGAACTGTTACTTTAAAGGCAGAGCCTCCTCCTTAAGAAAATGGCCACTGGGTAGGTGATTAACAGGTTTGATTGCATTAGCATTTTTATCAGTGCAAGGGCTGCTGACACGTGATTCAAAGCTTGCTCAGTTAAACATTTTCCAAGTAGTTTTTGTTCAAACGTTGAATTCCTCCTTGAGTTCTGAGCAGGCCATAGTGTGGTTAAAGAATGGTGACATCATCTTGTATCCCAGCAGACACTGCTTTCCTGGAGATTGACTCACAACACACTTTTATGAGAGGTTCTTTATTAAATATGACATCATAAAAAACTGTAACACAAAAGACTCAAGATTCAGTAGAGTGCAGGTGTGTTCTAGGTGCTTGCTCGACCATTATAGGGTTGTTGCTACATAATGTAGCTGTCTAGGGTGTTCTAGATGGTTAATATAATTCTTGCTATGTGATTGCTACATTGTATTCTGGGAAATTACTCTAAAGTGTGTTTACTACGCTCAGAGCAGGCACAATTTAGTCTGGCTTTTACACTGAATTTTGATCATGGAACAGAGCGGCTTGAACTTGGTCTGTAAATGTGGCTCAGGTGCATCCTTTAATGTGCATCTGTGTTTTAAGCATTTGATCATTTAACAGCACACCTCTCCTCATCAGCACATGATCTGAGGAATCACAAGTTATAGACCTATACTTCAGAATAGGGGACTGCTGAAAATATTAATCACAAGCAGAAGCTAGGTGGTAACGTCTAAATTACTAATGTAACCCATATTCCCTGAAGGAGGGAACGGAGACGTTACATATGGGAACTCGCATAAGAGACCAATCACCTTTGAGCTTCAAAGAAAAGGCCAATGAACATTGGCCTGCACAGACTGCATTCAGTTGCACCTGATCACTCCATGAGTATTAGAGGGCACGAATGCAGTGCACCTGCAGGTTTTCGTTGAGGAGCCAAGTCGGTGTCAGCAGGACCATTGGGTCGTCACAAGGAGGTGTTACCAGCAGAACCTGCTCCTCGTTCTCCATGATCTTGCACTGTGTCTGTGCAAGGAGGTTCACTGAAGGAAAGGCGTACTTGGGCCCAGGAGGCCAGCTGTGAGCCAGTGCATCCCTGCCGAGGGGTACAACTGGCAGTGTGCGGACTCGGGGGAGGCAAAGAGGTCTATCTTGGCCTCGCCGAAGTGGCTCCAAATCAGCTGGACTACCTGGGGGTGGAGCCGCCATTCCCCAGAGTGGGTGGACTGCGGTGAGAGCTGGTTGGCTGTTCGGTTTAGTGTCCCTGGAATGTGAACAGCGATTTTAGCCGCGTTTGACTCCACAGGAGGAGATGGTGGGCGAGTTGTGACATGCAACGGAAGCATAGAACACATTGTTGGTTGATGTACGCTACGGCTGCTGTATTGTCAGTTCGGACCAGCCCGTGCTTGTGGTGCAGCATCGGTCAAAAGCAACGCAGGGCCAGAAACACGGCTAACAACTTGAGGCAGTTGATGTGCCAAAGCAGCTGCTTGCCCATTGCATACAGCACCCCAATCCATGGAGAATGCATCTGTGTTGACCACAACATGCCTGGACACGTGTCCTAGGGGTACTCCGGCCCGTAGGAAGGCAGGGTCTGATCACGGTCTAAAGAGGTGGCGACACTCCGGGGAAACGGCAATCCGGAGAGTGCCGCGGTGCCATGCCCATCTCGGGAATCGATCGTGTAACCAACGCTGCAGTGGTCTCATATGAAGCAAGCCCATTTGCGTCACTGTGGCTGCCACATGTCTCAGGAGCTTCTGAAAAGTTTTGAGAGGAACTGCTGCCTTGTGCCTGAAAAGATCTAGGCTTTTCAACATGACCTGCACATGCTCATTGGTGAGGCGGGCAGTAATTTCGACCGAGTCCAGCTCCATGCTCAGAAAAGAGATCCTCTGTACCGGGGAGAGTTTGCTCTTTTCTCAGTTGACCTGAAGACCCAGATGGGTGCCGAAGCACCAGGTCCCTGTGTGTAAGCAACAGATCTCTGGAGTGAGGTATTATCAGCCAGTCGTCGAGATAGTTGAGGATCTGCCACAGTGGGGAAGGGCACCTTCTGCGACCTTCGTAAAGACGAGGGGAGAGAGGGACAGGCTAAAGGGTAGGACCTTTTAATGATATGATCGACCCTCGAAAGCAAACTGCAGAAGGGATCTGTGTCGAGGCAAGATCGAGACATGAAAGTACGCGTCCTTCAGGTCAATGGCTGAGAACCAATCCTGGGGCCAAATGTATGTTTTGATGCTCTTTGGGGTGAGCATTTTGAACGGCAGCCTGAGAAGGGACCGATTCAAAGCTCATAGATCCAGGATGGGTCTCAATCCACCACTCTTTTTGGGCACTATGAAGTAAGGACTGTAAAACCCTGACCTCGTCTTGGCTGGAGGGACAGGCTCGATTGTGTCCTCCACCAGTAGGACTGTACCCTCGGCAAGCAGGACAGTGGATTCCCCGGTACCTGGGCGGGCACCTGGCAAACTGAATCACATAGCCGAGGCATACTGTATAGTCCGTATAAACTACAGCGAGGGGCTGGGAAGCTGTAACCAGGCTCCAAGCTGGGTCGCTAGGGGAATCAAGGTAACGTTGACTGCCGTGCTCACAGTGGGGCAGCCTAAGGGGGAAACAGGGAGGGGACTGGTCCCAGAAGGATGAACGTCCTGGAGAAAAGTCAAGCTGCTCTGGGCAGCGCTTACCTGCTTTTCTGGGGCCTCATGTATCAATGCTGCGTACGCACAAAAACTCTGCATACGCCAGATTTCATGCTAACATTTGGATTTACTAACAATGAAATTAATGTGAGAATGTGCCTTGGTCTGCATCAACTCCATGTCTGGCATATGTCTATTTCTTGTGTGTGTTTGTTTTATGTCCGTTGGCTACTCCTAGAGGCATATTATTTACACAATAGCAATCATTTATTCGTAATTCATTGATTCTCCCTAATTCATGCTTTCCATCTTTTACATTTTCCTTTCTAAAATAGCATAATAATAATAATAATAATAATAACATCACTTACTGATGAAAATCTCTATTCAAAATCACAAATTATTATTTGAATTATCACTCAGTCAGTTATTTTACCATGTATTACTTTGGAAGGTGTTTGTCTTTCAAACACATTGAAATGCACAAATACACCAACTCATTTTGTCATCTGATCCTCTTTTACTTAATATAATTGTCACAAATACCAGCTGTAGTAACTCACGCCCTCGCTTCCAAAACGGGCAGGCAGGACTGAACTTCAAACGTGAACATTTATTAAAACAAACCAGAACACAAAGGAAAACGCGATGAGCAAAGCAAAGAAACTACAAACTGACATGCAATGTTAACAATCGACAGAGTGAATTTATACAGAGACTAATCAAAGACAGCTACAACACACCTGGAACAGACAGCTGGTGGATAATCAAACACTGATGAAAGGGGCGGGGATACAGATGAGAGACACAAGGAATGAATTACATGAAAACAACAAAGAGCACATGGACACGGTAAACATAAACTAGAACTAGCACTAGAACAAACATGATATGCCTACGGCTTTACATAGGGTGTAAGGTGGGGCAGGCGAAGGGGATACCCTCCGAGGCGGAGCAGATGGCAGCGACATCCACCTGGGCGGAGCCGATGGAGGAGATGCCCTCCAGAGCGGATCAGATGGGAGAAAAGCCCACCTGGGCTTGACGGGGAACGGCAATGCTCTCCTGAGCCGACCAGATAGTTTATATGCCCCCCAGGGCGGTGCAGAAGGCGAGACAGCCCATCTATGCTTGTCTGGGCACGGAAAACAGTTTGTACAGACCGGTTGGTGGGAACGCCCTCCAGGGTGGAGCCGATGGCGGAGAAACCCACCTGGGCTCACCGGGGATGCTCTCCAGAGCTGACCAGAATGCTCAAACGCCCTCCATGGCAAAGCGGGTGGTGGAGAAACCCACCTGGGCTCACCAGTGACCACTGACCGTGCCCTCCTGGGCCGAACAGGCAGTGAAAGAGCCCTCCTGGGCCGAACAAACAAAAAAGAAACCCTCATGGGAAGAACAATCATTGACAAAGCCCTCCTGGGCCAAGCAGTCACTGCTAATGCCCTCCTGGGCCGAACAGGCAGTGAAAGAGCCCTCGCTGACCCATGCATCTGAGTACGGCTCCTCATACCGTACAGCTGAGACCCATTTCTTGTGTGCTAAGATCCGCGAGGACCTTCTGGAGCTCGTCAGGCTGCATAACCGAAACTGGCTGAACTGAACACGGCCCCTCGTACCGTGCGATGGGGCTGAGACCCGTTACTGAATGGCTGGAAACTTTGAGGGCTTTCAGCAGCTCGTCAGGCTGCTTAACCGGAACCAACTGGAGTGAGCATGGCCACTCTCGCCGTGAAACGGGATGAAAACCCTTTTTTTGCGGTTTTGAGACCGCAGAGGGAGAAAACAGTTCTCCAGGCTGAAGCACTGGGACAAACTGAGCACAACAAGGCCACTGTCGCAGTGTAACGGGATTAAAACCTGTCTTTTGCAGTTCAGAAACTGCAGGGGAACAAAACAGTTCTGTTGGATGAGTCTCTGGGACAGACTGAGCAAAACGTGGCCCCTCTCACCGTGAAACGGGATTATCACCCTGTCTTTTGCGGTTTAGAGACTGCAAGGGAACAAGACAGTTCACCTGGCTTTGACAACCGAACTGACTGGAGTGAACACGGCCCCTCTCGCCGTGAAACGGGATAAAAACAAGTGATTCAAGGGCTTGAAACCGCAAGGGGTTTTGACAGCACTGGCAACCCTAATTCCGGGTCGGGAACCGTGAGGGTTTCCGTGAATTTATACAGAGACTAATCAAAGACAGATACAACACACCTGGGACAGACAGCTGGCGGATAACAAACACTGATGAAAGGGGCGGAGATACAGATGAGAGACACAAAGAGAGAATGGCATGAAAACAACAAAGAGCACATGGACACGGTAAGCATAAACACAGGCACTAGAACAAACAACATGACACACCTACGGCATTACAATAATATTATTGGAAGTAATAATAATTATTAGAAGCAATGAGATTTTAAAATATTTTAATAATGATGTATGGCATTGGCATGCTCCCAGCTCTCTGACACTGGTTATGGAAACATGACATACAGGTAAACAAATAAAAAAATTATTTTGATTAATTTTAAAATATTTTGTTTTATATGAACATTTTTCTGATTTAATTAATTATTAGCTTTTCATTAAACTCACAAACCCTCTTCACAAACCTTGACGAAATATGTTTATTGCCATGTTCTTGATAACAACAAATGGAATATTTGTATTACTTATATCAATATGTCACAAGATTATCCTATTTTTATCAATGTGCTGAACAAGTAAGTTCAAAAGAAATCTAAAAGTAGTCTGATTATATGACCTGAAATGTGTGACTACAAGTGTTATCATGCAACAGATGCAGTAATGGATTACAGGTCTGGAAGTAACAGTGAAGCTTTACTTTCCATCCAGCATTCATAAACGTACTGAGCAAGGCTGAGTTAAAAGAACAATGATCCTCGCAGACACTTCCAGATCCTTATCAAAACAAAAACACAAGCGTCTTCCAGCATGCACTGTCTGTGTCTATCACTTCGGAAGTTTATCCACGTTACACGGCCATTTTGAGATGAGGGCCGCACTGAGGGACTAAGGGGGGAACTAAAAGTGACATTGTGGCTCTAGGCTGTCTCTCAGGATTAGACGCCACAGCACTCAGCGGAGGGGCTTTTTGCTCAGTCCTATTATATCTGCTTGTGCCTCTTTCCAGATGAATTCCTCTCCATACGGATCCTGCACCGGGAGCAAGGCAGGATAATTGATTAATATTTCTGGAGGGAATGATGGCTAACCACAAGATGTGTTTAAAACAAAACCCTGCAGTTTTGGGTTTACACATTGAGGGATTTCAGAACAGCACATGATTATGAGAAACGGCCTTCAGATCGCAGCCAAAGGTCGAAACGTGCTCAGAAAAGACATTTCAAATTAATCAGGGAAAAACAGCTCGGTATTAAACGCAATGCACGCCGTTAAGAATCCACAATTTGACAGTGATTAAAAAGGCGAATGTGTTTGCCTAATTTTAGCGCTATTGTACATCCGATAACTACACCTGCCAACCGCAGCTGATTAAGAGAAGACTCGGCCATAAAGAAACCATTACACATCAACCCGAGACAAGTGGCGTGTTTTGTAAAGTAATGATTTAGGATGAATGCGAGCTTCTTTATGTCTTAATGGGCCCTTGTGCTCAGGCTCTCCAGAAACAATTACTTCACAAGCGCTTCCCACCGGCCCACCCGGCCCCTGTTTATTAATCAGCTAATTACACATTGACAGTAATGAGGCGGCTGATTCATATACTTAAAAGAACACGACTAAATGACTGTTTAATGATTAGCCTTTTGTGTGGCCAACCAGCATCCACTCGAGCGGTCATAAAGGGACACAGGAACAAAGAATGAAAAAATGGTCCCACAGAAAGTCAGCAACATCTCAGAGGTTCAAACCAAGATGAGGTTGTTTGACTCGTACACATAGATGGTGCTGTTACACTGAGAGGAGGTAGCTTCGGAAGATTTTGCACCAAAATAAACATTCTGTCATTATTCATATCTGAATGTCTGAAATGTTCTTTTTGTGTCGAGTTAAAAGGAATAAGAGCAAAGGCATGATAACAGTTTTCCACAATCTGAATCGCACGTACACATAAATTTGTATGTTTCCACAAGCAAATCATGATTAATAAGAAATGTACGTACTAAAAGGTTTGAAAATTTACGAAATTGCAGGGACAGCTGAAATCACATGGACACACAAAAAAAAACCCTATTGGGAGACCTTATAAACAGATTAACTCTTTTTTTTCCACCTACTTAATTTTAAATATCATACATACAAAAAGTTAAACCCAAAATTATTCCCCTGATATTATCTGGGATATTTTTAAGCGGGGGAAAAATACTATGTTAACATACAATAAATACAAAACAAAGTAAACTGTGACATATTATACCCAGTCGTCTATCATTAAAACTGATACAAATTTGTGACCAAACATTATTCAAATTTAAGCATTGTGGAAAGCCATGGTGGTGTTTTTAATGCATGTTTGTAATCTTGAGCATGCAGCCATTGGTTTAGAACACACCGATTTAATAAAAATAGAATGAGGTTATGAACAAATTCAAATATCCTAAATTCAAATAATCAATTAATGAATTATTAGTGAACAACATCTGAAAAAGCTCAGAGAAATTTTGGGAGCTCATTTTAGTCATTTCAGTAGGACTATGCACGTTTAAACCGTTTAGAACTGATGATTACATTTTCTAACAGCTGTGAGTATTGAAATGTCCCGTTCACACAGCAGCTTACATTTGAATACTGGAGATACCTAAAGATGGCAACATCTATAAAACTGAAACCTGATTCTGATTCCACTCCAGTCCAATCCAGCTGTGATTTCATCCACCAGATCTTCATTAAACTGAAGGCATAAGATTCAGCCAAAAGAACTGTTGATTTTAGCAATTAAAAAAAAAAGGTTAACAGCCAAAGAATGTTTGATGCCACAATACAACCAGTTTCATGAGTTCACACTTCCAGATTAATAATCAAATAGAATGAGCATGTTTGGCGTGCTGTCTGGGGAGAGGGCTGAGAGCTTGGCGGACTCCGAGCCCTAGGGATTTTAACCCCTTGGCAGCAAGGTTTGTGCAGAGCTCGGCGTCCGGCCCGAACCCTGAGTGCCCCCCAAAAGGATATCTAGGTCAGGTGTGGAAGTGTAGGAGTATTGAGGGGTGTGTAGGAGTGTGAAATTCGGCTAGAGGGATGCTGCCGAAATTATAGATGTAAGGTATGGGGAAAAGGGGTTGGGTGGGATGCGGCGGGACGGGGGATGTTTGCTGGAGCAGTCCATGCGGTGGGTGCAATGCTCCAGTTCAAGCTTACCTACTGTTATGGCAGGATGGGGAAAACGACCTTCTCTTGTGGGAGCCGTCCACGTGGTGGGTGCAATAGCTCTTGGTTTGGACTATCCTAGTTCGAACGTGTTCGACGTGCTCCTGCAGAGTCTCAGAGTAAATTAGTATGTCATCTATATAAACGATGACAAACTTGTTGAGCAAGTCCCTGAACATGTCATTGACCATAGCTTGAAAGACTGAGGGACTATTGGAAAGTCCGAAGGGCTTGACCAAGTATTCATAGTGCCCGGTGGTGGTCGAAAAGGCAGTTTTCCACTCGTCCCCGGCTCTGATACGAATCAGATTGTACGCGCTCCTCAGATCTAGCTTAGTGAAGATGCGGGCTGTGCGGAGTTGTTCCAGGGCTGACGGGACGAGGGGCAGAGGATATCGATATTTGACAGTTATTTCATTGAGGGCTCGATAGTCAATGTAGGGTCTTAAAGAGCCATCCTTTTTTTTCACGAAGAAGAATCCTGCTGAGGCAGGTGATGTTGACAGGCGAATGTAACCTTTAGCGAGCTCCTCCTCAATGTACTGTTTCATGCTTGCTGTCTCGGGTTGGGATAGTGGATAGACTCGGCCTCGAGGTGGACTGGCTCTTGGAACGAGATTGATACCACAGTCTGGAGTCCGGTGAGGAGGGAGCTCGGTGGCTTGAGTCTTGCTAAAGGCGATGTGCAAGTCGTGGTATTGTGTGGTGTGAACCTGGGCGCTAGAGAGCACGACAGACAACGGGATGAGTGAACACAAAACCTCGGAGGGTGGATTTATTCAGACAATAAAAGTGCAGGTAAGTGAATCCAATACTGTTTCAAGTCCCCGGTGACGGTGCTCGGCGTGATAATGGTGCTCTGTAATCCCTCTTGTGCTCCTTCCAGGTGCCAGTGTTGAGTGCTCTTCGTGGCTGTATCCGTGTGCCCGGGCGTCTCGTTCACGGCGAAGCCTCTGGAGGAAAAAGATAGGTAAGTTAGTCACCAATACACGTTGCATGGAGTCGTTGCTCAAACTTCCTTGTAGGAGTGCTTCTTTTATATGCCGTCGGCCGTGAACGATTGGCCCGGGCAAACGAGTTCCAGGTGGCGGTTGTTTGTTTCCAGGGCGACGCTGATCGGCGGCCATCACAGTGGGCAGAGAGTCCAGGGTTTCAGGATCTTGAGAAACTACAGGTATGTGCTGGTCTGGGCGGAGAAGTCCAGCGAGGCAGTGATTCTGACAGGTTGGTGACCATTATTTCACGTTTTTTCCATCACGTGGGGTCGTGATGAATTAGCCATGGTAGATCAAGGATGAGTGTGTGTCCAGGTGATTGAATAATGTGAAACTTGATGGTCTCAGAGTGCAGTGAACTTGTTATCAGGTTGATTTCCTCGGTCTCATGGGTGATTTTACCAGGTCCTATCGATCTCCCGTCGAGGGCTGCCACTGCCATAGGGGAAGAGCATGGAACAAGAGGGAGATGGTGTTGATTAGCAAAACTCTCATCGAGAAAGTTTCCAGCCGCCCCAGAATTAATGAAAGCATTCGTCTCGATGCGTAGACCATTAAACAGTAAAACGACCTCTAACAGTAGACAGGAAGATAACTGAAAACTGTTCACCTGGGTATCAGTTGAACGTGGTGGTCTTGAGGGGCAGTTCACTCGTAGATGGCCCGATTGACAGCAGTAAAGACAGAGCTTGTTTCGCCATCTTCTTTCCTTTTCCTCCTCAGTTAGCTGAGTATACCCAATTTGCATGGGCTCCTCCTGAGCCTGACTGAAGAAATGTGGCGTGCTGGTAGGGTTAGAGCGCCCCTTGCGGGATCGGAGGAGGTTATCCAGTTTTATAGCCGTCTACATGTATTGTTCCAAAGGAACACGCTCATCTCGACAGGCTAATTCCTTTTGTAATTTATCCCGTAAACCCCAACGAAACTGTGCTTTTAATGGCTTACCTCGCCATCTGGCTTGGGCAGTGAGAGTACGGAATGTGAGGGCATAATCTGCGGCGTTGGTGTTTCCCTGACGGAGACTCAGAAGTTCATCCTCACTAACTTTGCATCGTGAAGTTAGATGCAAAGAACGAGAAGCCAGAGAAAGGGGAGTTTGCTCTATTTAAAGGAAAACCTCTTAGCTCTGATAGGGTAATCAGATAATAGGCTGAATGGGGAACGAGGCGTCAGCCGTGATTAATCATTCGTACATGCATCTCCCTAAATGTGTTTATAAACATAATTTAGGTTCCCCAAAGAACATTTTAGGGAATAATTCCTGAAAAGAACCTTTTTGTCTTAGTCTTAAGAAAGTTGAAGGTTGAGATTCATCATTTAAAGTAGTAGTTTCTTGCTTGCTTCTAGTTTAGTTTTTTTTTTTTTTTTTGGTGTGTGACGTGTTTGCTGGAATGTATAAACACTTCATTTGGAATACATATTTTCATGTATGCTATCAAATTGCAGTTTGGTTATTTTGATTAAGTTAACCCCCCATACCCCCATATTTCAATAGTCTTCTTTGGACAGTCTACTAACAGTAAGTAACTACAGTACATTTCCACAACTGACTATCAGAAACTTAAGTATATGTCAACTTAGAGTTAGTGAGAGTTAGTAGACATGTAGTTGAACATTAGTGCAAAATAGTTACTATGTAGATGCAAAGTTACTTATAGTAAGTAGAATGTCTAAAGAGGATCAAAATAAAGTTTAACCTAATCTGTTTTTGAAAATAAATTAACATTTGTGCTCTTTGGTTCGCATAATTAACCTGCCAGGAAACGCAGAAAATAAGCCTTATCTGGTACATTTGCATATGAGTACTTACGTTAATTAATGTGCATTGTCCCTTAAAAAATTATTTGAAATAACATAATAATAATCTAAAACACCTTCTTCCACTATTTAAACCTTATGTGGAATGAAAAGTTTCTTATGGAATCCCTGATGCAAATTAAAAAACCTTTATATTTAAGAGTGTAAATCCTCAAAACAGGTGAGAATTTCACTCCAGACACTGTGAACTATCTTGTCCAAAGCCTCAGCGCAACAGGCCTCTCAGTGGTGGGCTTTTGAAGGACACACGAGGTGTGTGGAGTGAAGCAGCCGAGGGCAAAATACTGCGGTGGGCTGCAGTTCTGTCAGCAGAAGCAATGGCTGAGCGCTGGCGTTATTTGTCTTGCGCTGCCATATGGCCCTCACGCCAGCACGGGCATTAATGAGACCGCCAGGCGAGAACACCAGGACTTCAGATGCAGGTGATCTGTCACCGCAGGGAGGGGGTTGTGCAACGACGAAAAGAAGGACGGAAGGAAAACGGAGGTGATGGAGATTGAAGAGAAAGACTGGAGGATGAGAGTCGCAGAGGCAGCAAAGGGCAGCGTGATTGTCAGAAAGAGTTAACAGCAGCCCACAAATAGAAACCAAAGCCACCGTGCTGCTTTACAAAGTAGCGCGTTACTGTAATAATATTACTTTTTTCAGTAACTAGTAGTGTAAGGCATTACTTGTCTTAAAATAGTAATATTAT
>JAUMHQ010000078.1:17452293-17476165 GCA_032361165.1 Enteromius paludinosus | reverse complement strand
GTGTGGTTTATTAGGGTTGGAGCTAAACTGTGCAGAGCTGTGGCCCTCCAGGAATTGAGTTTGAGACCAATGTGCTAGACAGTAGGATCCATCTTCAGGCTTTTATTCGTGGTCGTACAGGCGAAGTCAAAATACAGCAAACAGGCACAACGGAGGAGAAACAAACTCGTAGTCAATATCCTGGCAGAAGGTCAGGGCGGCAGGAATCAATAAGGCAAGATACACTACAGATGTTGCAGGGCAAACAAAACTTTGCGTCGATACTGTCCAAAGTCCCAGCTTATTGTTCTGGGATTACTTCAACGGTTTCCTAGGTGGTGGGTAATTTTACTGGAGGAATAAGTCTGCAAGCTTTGGAGAAGCGGTCTATGATGTTTAGGATGGTGGTATACAGGTTGGAAGATGGCAGATCAGTAACAAAATGGGACCATGGATCGCTGGGGTATGGGCAGAGGCTGTAAGAGGCCGGTGGGTCATTTCGTGCAGGAGAGAAAGGGCATCGTCCTTGCCATTCTTAGAACCCGGAAGTTGAAGCGTGTAAAGAATAAGGACCATCAGGCCTGACGAGAGTTGAGACGTTTGGCCGTTCGAATATACTCCAGATTACGATGGTCCGTCAGAACCAGGAGGAATGGTTCTGTGGTGCCCTCAAGCCAATGTCTCCACTCCTCCAATGCCGCCTTCAGGGCGAGCAGTTCTCGGCCCCCGACGTCATAGTTTTGTTTGGCTGAATTGAGTTTACATGAAAAGTAGGCACAGGGGAACAGTTTCTGATAAGGGTCTTGTCTTTGTAATAATATGGCTCCAATCCCACTGTTAGAAGCATCCACCTTAAGATCCTCAAAGGCCTATATGCTTTCAGGTGTCCAATGGAGAGTAGCTGAACCCTTTTTGGTCATGGAGGTAAGCAGGGAGGTGATCTGACTGAAGTTGCGAATTACCCTCCTATATAAGTTGGCAAATGCTTAGGAATCTTTAAAGATCCTTAATGGTCTGAGGTTTGGGCCAGTTCACGACTGCATCGACCTTCTGTTCGTCCATAGTCACTCCATCGGTGCTGATGATGTAACCAAAGAAGGCCACTTTGGTTTCATGGAAGTCGCACTTTTGTAACTTAGCAGACTGTTGATGTTGGACCTGTCACTGGAGAACTGACCAGACATGCTGAACATGAGTGTCGTAATCCTCTGAGTTTATTAGAATATCATCGATGTAGATGATTAGGTATCAATGAAGCATGTCACGGAAGACTTCGTTAACGAAGAATTGAAAAACAGAGGGACTTTTGGACAGGCCGATGGGCATAATGAGGTACTCATAGTGCCCGGTAGCGGTGAACAAAGCTGTCTTCCATTCGTCCCCTTCACGAATTCTGATCTGGTTGTATGCGTTGCACAGGTCCAATTTGTTGAAGTATTTGGCCTGACACAGTTGTTCCAAGGCCGCTGGTACCAGAGGTAGATCCCTTTAAACTCCAATTTAAACTTTGATCTCCAAAGCCTCAGTATTAGATTTCTCGCTCACCCGAGGTGTTTCCTGGTTTGGAGGCCGCGTGGGACAGTTGGCGCGAAGGTGTAGAGGCAGAGCTGAATACGAATTCTCCTCTCTCTTTCCTCCTGCGTCAGATGAGTAAGTCCAATCTGCGTTGTTTCAGATCCCAGACTAAGCGGCTGTCAAATCACTTTTATTTATTTATATATGGCTTTTAACAATACAGATTGTAGCAAAGCACTGAACATTATCAAACAGGATAACAGAGTGATGGTAATGTATAATGACGAGAATTAAGCTATTTATTTATCAAATACAAAGACTTGCGTAGAATTAATACTAAAAGCTTGCTTACAGACAAACCTGGAAATGTGCGTATGCACAAAAACATTCAGATGTATGAAACACTGCGCACGTGGAATCCCACGCATATTCTCTTTGTACATCTGAATTAAAGTGAAATTGAGCGCACATGCACGAGCGCTAAACCCCTCCCTGCCTCCTCCCCCGTATAAATATGATAATGACTCTACTTGCAATGGCAAAAACAAGCAAGCAAGAAGATAAACTTCACAGAATGTGAATTGGAGGTGCTCTAATCGGTATAAACTGGAGAAAAACTGTGTTATTTGCAAGGGAGAGTTTAGCTGACGCAGTTAACACAGTAGGGTCTGAACATCGCACTGTGAACAAATTAAAAATAGTACAATGTAAAGGTGCAGGTTAAGAGGAGAATAGTGGCGCTCCAGCTGGGTCACATGGATTTACTTTTATTTAGGTCTAAACTCACAATAAAAACAAACAACTTTGCTTAAAAGTGCTTAAAAGAAATAAACATTTCAATTCGATAATAAATTGGTTGGTCTGTTTGAAATAGCAGGCGATCTACCGCTGGAATGTGTTATGACGAGGGCTTGTGTCCACTGTTTTAAGTTGGTGCTCATGCACAATGCACATCTTCACAGAGGATCGAGTGCTTCGTTCTGGTAAAAGCACAAAAAAAAACATTCACACGAATGTACCCTTGCTCTTGATATACAATCACTTAAATGAACAGCGCTTTGTTTTTAATTAGAAAAAAGACCTTCACGAAGGTGGATTAGAACCTGCGGTCTCAAAACACTAATCATTTATTCTACTGCTAGAGTATATTTTATTGTTAATATTTTTCAGAGCGGCAATATTTCATTTAGGTGTTTACATCTGAATATTTTGATTAAAATACAATTATGCTTTCTGTGATTGTGAGCATAAATGCATTATTATAATCTAAGTATTGCATTTACATGAGGTAAAGTTTAATCGCAATACTGCCATAATCTCATAATAATAGAATTAAGAGGGTCCATGTAAACGCACTCACTGCCATTGCCATAGACTAAGGGTTGTACATTTGCAAATGCTTTTATATGTTCTAAGTCACATAATTGGTATAACAATATTGTGTCAATTAACCTATTTGATCAATTCAAAATTAATGGCAATGTTCTTAAGTGTTGGTGCGATACTTTGTAGTGTGCAATTTAACCTGTTAAACTCTAAGCTAAACCAAAGTTACATTCAAGTTGTGCTAAGTTGAGAATTTTTAACCCTTTGCGTACACCAATAACCCCATATGTGGTACCATTTGAAAGCTTAGAATCTCTACTTTATGCAGATATAAATCACTTTGTATATTTATTTTACTGTAACAAAGTTACACTATGTCCTAATGTGTAAAAGGTTAAAACAATTGCCTCTAGGAGTCGCCAACGGACAAAAAGCAAATACACACAAAAAAATAGGCGTACGCCATACATGAACTTGACGTGAACCAATGTACATTCTCATGTTCATTTCATTGTTAGTAAATCCCAATGTGAGCGTGAAATCTGGTGTTGATACATGAGGCCCCAGGTGTCCCCAACTAAGCAAGCCAGAGGCGACAGCAGCAAGGAACCAAAACCCCATCAAGTTCTCCTCTGGCCCGACGCCCAGCACCTACTGTAATTTCCATTTCAAATTTAAACATGTCAGATTGTGTAAAGGACTTATAGTGTGTGTGTGTGTGTGTGTGTGTGTGTGTGTGTTTGTGTGCATCTGGTTCTGGCGATCTGTCCACGGAGCTAATTCTACGTGTTATTGTCTCCAATGAAGATCATCTCTTTGTGCTGATACACCATCTGATCTGGATAAAGACTGAGAAACAGAATAAGAGAGATACAAACTAATTTTTAGCATAGATGCAATTCTTTTTATGATGTATCAAGTACATTGTGTGTTAAGGGGAGGGTTCCCGGTTACGGCTGATCTAATTAATGCAGCCTAACAATTCTTTTACCCTCTGGAGTCTGAGGTGATTTTGGGAAGATGTTTGGACATGCTCTGATATTTGTGGATATTTCAGCTACTTATGACATACTATTGACCAACATATAATTGTTTTTGTATACAGCAGAAACTGTGCTACAATAATATGTGACCAGGATGGATGTACATGTTTGCATTTTTAAGAAAAAAAAATATTATGCGTGATTAGTAAGTTTTGGGAAAATAGCAATAGCTGAAATAAGGCCGTACAAGCCATAGTGAATGGTCCTGAATAAGAATTTAGAGTAACCAGTCTATTAAGCTAGAACATTTACTTCAGAATTGTTACGCCCATGCCGGGCTCCACCCTCACTCTCTCACACTCACTTGGATCACCAAAGTCTTTACCACCTGATCTGAATCACATCACCTATCAAGCACTCTTTAAAACCACACACCACTCCTCACTCAATGTCCGAGCTCGTTTTCACAAAGTGGACTCCTGGAATCCTGCTCTATTATTGTGAATTACTTACCTTGTGAACTTACCTGCCTCTTCTTGTGTACTCCTAGATGTTCCTTGTCTCTCCAGTGTTCCTCGGATCTCCTACGAAGTCATCTCCTGTTAATGTGGTGTGTGGTCGTGGTCTCATCGTCTTCCCGCATGATCAACTGTTGTGCTGTGTCTTGTCCTGTGGATTGAACGTAGGTTTGGGTACCAAAACCCGGTAACAATATGGCACCAGTACCTAAGTAATCAGTATGTACCGAACCGAATCAAAATGCAGATTTCGGTGCCGTGCCTGAATGAAAACCCAACAAATCTATGGCGCCAATTCTATGCCATTAATAAGCGAGCGCACCACTAATGCTGGCACGCACAGTAAATCATTTCCGCCAGAGGAAAACAAATCTATGTGCGAAGAAACGGGAGCCCGCGAGTTCATTTGAAACCCCACGTGTGCATGATATGTCATCTGCACGTGATTATTCTTGCACTCGTTCTTCTCTCCCCTGCTTGGGCGAACATGTTTATTTTTGTCAGTTGTGGGGCGGGGCTTGCTGTATTAGTTGTAATCTCAAATGTCATTGGTTATTACCCTTTTTCAGATGTCAGTATTGGATGCCTGTTATAAGATGATTCATTCACTTGACTTGAGACATGGTATTGGACCATATGTTAGTTATTGTTTCATAAGCTTTTTATTCATTTATTATTGATTTTGTCTTTTATTTAATGTAATTTGATGTATTGTTCATAGAGTAAACCTTTTTCAGATACTTTATTAATAGACTTTTTAAACTTTTTAAACCTTTCAGGCAATTTCATGATAAATCATTCAAGTGAACAGTTTCATATTTATTTGCATATTGAAATGAATAGTTCTGTTTTATTTGATAACTAAGCCTTTAAATCAAGAACAAGGCATTTACAGCTGTATTTATAAACTGCTTACTAATGACTATTAAAGTTGGAACAGTGCTTTATAAAGAATGAACCGACTGTTTACTAATGCTTAACTAATGATTCATAGTGTGCAGTTATATTAAAGTCTTACCATTTTTATTTTTATTTTTTTTAAAGTATCGATTTAGGAGAATCTACAAACGGAGTTCCCGTCCGAGTTCAAACTCTCTCGTCGTTGCAGCATCTTCAACTGGGCAGCTGTCAACGGACCTGTGGGGCTGGTAGCCTTTCTAAAGGCTCACAGAGCGTCAGTCTTTTGCTCGCCAGCGAGAGACCTCGACCACTGAGTGCACGCGGTGCCGCGAGAGGTTTCTCCTGGGCAAACAGGCATCAAAAAAGAGCACTTTTCTCACGGTTTCATAGCCATTCTCTGGGATGTCTATGCGACCGTGCGCTTCTGTGTGCGGGAGTTTCCTCTCCTCTTTAGACGGGCACGAGCGCTGTCTTGCGTGAAAAAAAAAAAAAAAAAAGGCACGCTGAGGCAGTGCTTGTGGATGACTCATGCGTTCATTGCGAGCGCATGACCATCGCTACACTGCGTTCGCGCCTCTCGTTCACGAGACGGCTCCCCTCGCATCCTTCCCACGGTGAGACAGAGAGCTGAGCTGGCTTTTCGGCGGCCACGGGGAGCCCCCCGCGAATTTCTGCCGCACCCCGTAGCCCTGTGATGGTGCTTCCAGAGCAGTGCGCTTCCCCCGAATGCCACCGGGCTAAGCGTCTCCTTTGGAACATCCCAAGAGGATGAGAAGTCTTCCGCAGCAATAGAGGGAGAGTCGGGCGGCAAAGCACTCGCCGGTGCGGGACAGGGACCGTCCACGGTTGCTGCTCCGTCCCAGGTGGATGCTGCGCTCTCGGCTATGCTCCTCCGAGCCACCAAGGCGGTCGGTTTGGAGGTGCCGCGTGTGCCTTTGGCTGGTCTGTCTTGGCTGGATGATTGGTATCTGAGTTCTCGGACCGCGGCCCCGTCGTGGTCCACCTCGGTGCCCTTCTTCTCGGAGGTGCGTGAGGAGCTGACCGGATCGTGGCAAGCCCCGTACTCATCACGTCTAGCCCCCAGCTCCTCTCCCCTCTCCACCCTCGACGGAGGTGCAGGGGGTACGTGTCGATCCCCCCTGTGGCACAGCGTTGCCGCCTGGCTTGGACCGCTTGGATCTCTCACGGGCCAGGCTTACCACACTGCTGGGCACCTCCCTGCATGCGATGGCCACACTACAAGTGTACCAGGCCAAAGCACTCAAACTTCTGTACGAGGGTGCATCTAATCAAGGGGCCATGCAGGAACTCCGTGCCACGACCAACTTCACCCTATGGACGTTTCGTTTCTACCTCGCTTCAGGCCCCTTCGGTGGTTTGTACTCAAGGGTTAAGCGTATCAGTACTGCGTTCTCCTGTTTAACCTGTCCCTGTCTCCCCGAGTCTTTACCAGGCTCACGGAAGAATCTCTGTCTACCTCAGTCTACGTCAACTGCCTCGACGACTGGCTTGCATTAGCTCACTCGCAGGAGTTATTGTGTCAGCACAGGGACCTGGTGTTCTGGCACCTCAGCCATAAAGGTCTTCAGATCAACCGAGGGAAGAGCAAACTCTGTCCGCAGAGGATCTCTTATCTCAGCAAGGAGCTGAACTCGGTCATGACTGCCCACCTCGCGGGGGAGAGTGCGCAGGCCATGCTGACATGTCTGAGCTCATTCAGGCACAAAATAGCGGTTCCTCTCAAATCTTTTCAGAGGCTCCTGGGACATATGGCAGCCTCAGCTGCAGTGTCGCCACTGGGGCTCCTCCATATGAGACCGATTCAGCACCGGTTTCACGACCGGTTCCCGAGATGGGCATCACACTGTGGCACACTCCGGATCGGCGTTTTCCCGCAGTGTTGCCGCCTGTTCAACCTGTGGTAAGGCTCCCTTCGGGCGGCAGGGCCCCTAGGTTAAGAGTTCCGGCATGTCGTTATGCACACGGATGCCTCCTCCACGGGTTGGGGTTCTGTATGCAAAGGGCAAACAGTCTTGGACACCTGGTGTACGCTTCCGCCGCACATCGCAACTCGCCCGCCATCTGCTCCTGTGGAGTCAGACGCGGCTGAAATCGCTGCGCGCTCTTCATGTTCCAGGGACACTCAGCCGGTTTCTCCGGTAATCCACCCACCCTGGAGAATGGCGACTCCACCCCCAGGTAGTCCAGCTGAGCTGGAGCCACCTTGGCGAGGCCAAGATACACTTCTTCGCCTCACCCGGGTCCTCCCTTTGCCACCTGCTTTTTTCCCTGACCGAGGCGCCCCTTGGCAGGAACACACTCAGCTGGTCTCCGGGCTCAAGTACCCCTTTTTCCCAGTGAACCTCCTTGCACAGACCCTGTGCAAATTCAGGGAGGTCGAGGAGCAGGTTCTGATGGTAGCGCCTTATTGGCTCTCCCGATTATCCCCAACCTCATGCTCCTCATGGCAGTCCCTCCTTAGAAAATCCCCCTGTGGAGAGACCCTCTCTCTCAGGGGGTGGGCACAATCTAGCACCTGCGCCCCGTTCACTGGAGCTCGCACGTCTGGTTCCTGGACGGGATGCAGCAGACCTTTCCGGCCTGCCAGCAGCCGTGATTTACACCATCTCTCAGTCTCGGGCCCCCT
This sequence comes from Enteromius paludinosus, assembly GCA_032361165.1. Lineage (NCBI taxonomy): Eukaryota > Metazoa > Chordata > Actinopteri > Cypriniformes > Cyprinidae > Enteromius > Enteromius paludinosus. The sequence goes on along the minus strand of JAUMHQ010000078.1, from coordinate 17,468,297 downwards.
CAACGAGGCAGGCCTATGCTCAGAGATGGGGTCTGTTCGTCGACTGGTGCTCCTTACGCCAAGAGGACCCACAGAGATGTACAATTGCAGATCGTAAACGCATTAATTAACATTTCTGCATTTGAGGTTGAGAGCATAGGACGCAATCCTCACAGATACCATATTTTTCTAAGAAGGAATACAATTGTGAGGATACTACCTTTTTTAGTATCTTTGACAAAAAAAAGGGAGATTTGAGATAGGTCTGTAATTACCTAAATCTTTGGGGTCAAGTTGCGGTTTTAATGAGAGGCTTAATAACAGCAAGTTTGAAGGCTTTGGGGACACATCCTAATGAGGCATTAATAATAGACAAAAAAGGATCTATGACTTTTGAAAGAAGCTCTTTTAACAGTTCAGATGGAATAGGGTCTAGCATACATGTTGTTGGCTAAGATGACTTAACAAGTTTATACAATTCTTCGTCTCCTATGGTAAAGAATGAGTGGAATTTTTCCTTAGGTGATCTACAGTACATTGCACTGATCTGATGCGATACTATAGCTGATGGCTGCACAGTTCCTGTTTCATCTCTAATAATAGTAATTTTTGGAAGTAAAATATTGCATAAAGTCATTCCTTCTGTGGTCTTGTGGAAAGTCAGTACCTGTTGATGCTTTATTTTTTGTTAATTTAGTCACTGCATTGAATAGATAACGTTATGTTTGTTTTCTTCCGAAAGAGCCGAAAAGTAGTCAGATCTAGTCATTTTTAATGCTTTTCTGTAAATTTGCATATTTTCCCGCTAGGGCAAATGAAACACTTCTCAAAAACAAATTCCTCCAGCTATGCTCCATTTTCCGGGCTGCTCTCTTTAGGGTGTGCTCATTGTACCACAAAACTGTTTTCTTTTACCTTTCTTAAGTGCAAAGTAGCAACTGTATCTAAAGTACTAGAAAAGAGAGAGTGTATGGTTTCTGTTGCATCATCAAGTTTTCCTACGCTATTGGATGTGCTAAGGAATTGAGATAAATCAGGAAGATTACTTACAAAGCAGTATTTTGTGGTAGAATTGATGGTTCTACCATACTTGTAACAAGGTGTAGAATTTACAGGTTTATCTATATGGAGTTTACACAAGACTAGATAATGATCTGAAATTTCATCCTTCTGTTCCTCTGTGAACGGCGTCAGCTTTTGCAGAGGCTTGCATAGATACCTCATGAGCCAGTTGGTAGACAGCTGCTGGTTACTGATCTGGTGAAGTTTTCTGTAATGAAACATCCGAGACAGTAGGATCCATCTGAAGGCTTTTATTTGTAGTTGTACAGGCAAAGTCAAAACACAGCAAACAGGCACAATGGAGGAGAAACAAACTAGTAGTCAATATCCAGGCAGAAGGTCAGGGCAGACGGCAGGAATCAATAAACAGTAAGGCAAGGATTATACACAGCAAGACAAGATACACTAGAAAATGCTCAGAGATGTTGCGGGGCAAACAAAACTTTGCGTCAATACTGTCCAAAGTCCTAGCTTATAAAGCCACGATAATGCAAAATACCTGGCAGAGATCAGCCCACAGGTACGTGGGTGAAATCGGTCCAGGTAGAAACATTAATACTCAGGGGAAGGTTCCCGCTGGTGCCGTTCGGAAAGAGCCACAGAGGTGCGGCTTGTTACAGCATGCAAGATGTGTCAAATCATGTTAACAATATGCTAGCATTGTAGTAAATAATGCTTAATCATGTTAACAACATGTAATAACTTAATAAACATGCAAACAATGTGATTAAAATGCATTTAACATATACCTAAAATATACTAGCATTAGTATATAGTATATAGTACTACCATACTTCCTGTGACGCTACATTCTATTTCGCTAGCAAAGTAGTCTGGCAAAGCTGCGCTTACATCATCGGAATGAGTGGTCTGATTGGTTGTAGATTCGTCCAGTAGTATACAGAGGCATCTAATGGACGCAAGTTAAGCCTGCCTCCCAGAAGTCGGGTAGTAAGGTAGCTTGGCCAGACTAAGCTCCTATGAGCTTTAAAGTCGCGGAAGCCAGGCTACTAAACCATTTAAACGTGTAAACAAAATGTGTTTGCAACAAACGTGCTAGGTCATAACCCCCGTCCTCGTCATATTCATAAATGTAACTTGAACCAAACAAAACAAATCACTTCAAATAATTATTTCCAAAATACAATTTTAGGCCAAGCTGCGCAGACTCGGGTTCTAAACAAATCAATGCTGCACAGACTCTGACTCCAAATGACTCAATGAGGCCCAGACTCAGGCTCCAAATAAATGAATGCTGTGCAGACTCGGGTTTCAAATGACTCAATAAGGCCCAGACTCGTGCTCCAAATGAATCACTAACACCCAGACTCAGGCTCCAAGTGAATAACTCATGTTCAGACTCGGGTTTCAAATGAATCATTGAGGCCCAGACTCGGGATCTTAACAAATCACTGTTGTGCAGACACGGGTTTCAAATGAATCACTGAAGCCCAGATGCAGGCTCCAAATGAATCACTGCTGTGCAGACTTGGGTTTCAAATTAATTACTGAGGCCCAGACTAGGGCTCCAAATGAATAACTGAATGAAACAAACCAATACAAATTAAACGCTACTGCTGAGATTTTTCAAGCTTCTTCAAACTTGATGGAGAGGAATTTGAAAATGAAAGGTTGTCTTGACAAAGTTCATTAATAATCTGTGCCTGTGGTTTGTCTGAAGAGGAAAAGTTGTTGGCATTTTAATGCATATACATATACAGATATGTTTTATATGAAATGAGTCATATTTCTGATGAGCCTGTTTTGGTTTTTCTCCAGTAACTGTGTAAGAACTGCTTGATATCAAACCAAGCCCAGCTCAACACCACATATAAACCATATAAACTCTACAGCTGTGTCTGCACACTGCCTGACCTTAACAGCTATAAATCACACCATACTCAGGCTGAATCTGAGAAAGGGTTTGCTTGAGCTACGGCGAGCCTGTGTGTTGTACAATCAATAGGTATAAAATAAATGGCCTGACGGTTATTCTCCATCTGCTAACCCCCTCTAATAAAATCCCTGTAATGCATATTTCATTTACTTTTATACTTATTGATTAGCTGTAGCCCAGTTACTAAATCACGCACCTATCGATCTCTCAATCGTGGCTCTGTCGGACAGCGTATAACCGCCCATTTGCTGCCCTGATAAAGAGCCGCGCCGTCGAACCCCCACAGTAAATCTTTGCAAACTAACTTTTTAATTCCAAAATCGATGAACGCTTAAACGCCACATTATTTCCCTCTCCTCTATCCAGAACAGTATTAAAAGTAATACCCACATGCGTTTGTGGCTAATGCTCGGGAGTCTGGAGAATATCCGTGGGTCTTTTTCTCTCTCTGGGTGCTGCTTTCTGCAGTGTTATTTAAGGATCTTTCAGATGTTTTCATATAATTTTTTTTTTTTTATAGTTTAAATTCAGATTTAGATTTTTTTTTTAATTGAATTGAAGTTGTCTATTTTTGCCATTTTTATTAGTGACATTTCATATCTGTCTAAGTAACTTATTTATTTATTTATTTTATTTTACTTTTAAAAATTAGAATCATTACTGAAATAAATAAGATTATAACATACTAAAATCGTTTTTTATGTAATTTTATGCAATTATTTATTTGAAATTGTTTGTTTATTTATTTATTATTTATTTTTATTTTTTGTTAAAATAACACTGTCTTGCTGAAGGCTTTCTAGGGTCTAAATAATCCAAAACCTTTTTAATGTGTAAAAAAAAAAAACACAAAACAAACATAATTAAATAAACACTTCAACAAAAAATTATGCTTATAATACCTTAATATCTTCATTCCTTGCAATTATCAGATTTCAGAGTTCAACAATAATATAGTTAGCATTTTGAGATGATACAATCTATAAGGTAGCTAAGATATAATATACTGTATAATCCAGTATTTTGCTTTTCATCAGTGGACTGTATGCATGTAATTAAGTTAACCTCTTACACACGCTCACTCTTACACTTGCGGCTATTTTGGGGAATTCCCCCTGCATTTTGCCTACCAAATTAAAAAGCTTCCCATACCCACATGCCGAGGTGTATATACAAAATATTGGTATCATTTTAAAGGAAACCTTTTGAAATTATATAAAACACTGTTGAAATTGAATAAAATTATTTTATATATTGTCTATGTTATAATAAAGCCAAAAAAGAGGCGCTTTTTTATTTTTTTGTTGTAAAAAGAAATTTGTGTATAGTTCAGGTTCTGAGTGCCTCAGCTCCCTGCAAACAATTTTATTTGTTTCCAACACATGCCGTAGTGTAATTTACGTGTAAAGAACTTTGTTACATTAAAATAAATAGCAAAGTGATTCAAATCTGCATAAAATAGAGATTCCAAGCTTTCACATGGTAATTCAGGCTACAATAAAAATCTCAAAACCTCAAATGTACCATATATACTATATCTATATAAGAATATAAGCTGCGTTAACATGAGAATCGTATCGCGCGATCAAAAAAATATTGCTGTTAATCTATTCACAAAGTTGGGTTGGGTTGGGAGCTGGGTCTATACTACACAAGCTATGATGACTTTCTCCTTGATATGGATGTATACCTAGCCGAATTACACTGTAGCCCTATTCGGACAGGACTAATTTTCTAAACTACTGTATGTGTGAGCTTCATTCTCATCACCTGTCGTCTGTGATCTTCATCAACATTTCAGACAGGACTAACACCTCCATGTTTATTACAGAGGTGAGAGGGTCTGTTTTGTACATCTGTGCGTCACGGAGATCACACACTCTGTATGCGTGCATTACTATAGTTATTCACAAATAGTATAATCTCAAATACCATGGTAAAGCTAAAAGGCTAGTATAGCAAAACCATGTTAATGTGTGGTTACTTTAGTTAAACTATTATGATTTTTATTTGTAGTAAAACCATGTTAAATGTAGCAATTTTAATCTAGATTAATCTAGATTTAAAAAATGTATCTATGCCCACCCCTGATATATATACATATATACATATTTTCTTTTCCGTGATTATTAAGTCACCCCTATGTTTCCTATTAGCGTAATGCAAATGATAAATGCAAGGTTTTTAGAGTACTATTTAGAGTATTTAGAGCACTATACTCTAAAGTATAAGTACTATAACCACTAAAAGTATAATTACTGTAGCCTAAATTCTGTTCATATAAAAAGAAAAATCATTTGTTTCATGAAATGAGGTGAATTTAAAAAAAGAAATGAAAATTTGTTAAATGCAGTGATTTGTATTGTGGTATCTGTTCTGTTTTTAGTACAGTGCATACAGATGGCATTTATGACAACACATGACTTCATAATACGTACTGAAAATCAAGAAAGCAATATAATTCCTGCTCCCATGTAGCCTATCAATATTAAAGTACTTTAAATTAATGTCCATTAGAAAAATGTCCAAGAAAATAAAAACACATATCTGGCAGATCTGAAGAACCTCTAATCCATCAGAAGATCCTCTTTAAAGCAGAAAAAACATGCACAGTCAATTGTCATTCGGCAGCAGACCCCTTCAAAGCAGATATATCAATTAAAAAAATAAATCAAAAAGGCGCAGAGCAGATTCAGATCACCATCTATTTTCATTAGGCTGCAGGCGCAGGAGGCGCGAGAACATCTGAAGATGAATGGATGTATTCAAATGCATCAAAACGGATTAGACTCCCCTGAGACCTCAATCAATGGACACAAATCAATAATCAATAGGCCACTCACACCAATATACTAACTGCTGACATCAAGATCTTACCATTAAAGTGAAAAGCAGGAGGGGCTGGGCTTCAGGACTGGTATATTTCTCCGGCTGACCGCTTAGAAATAAGGAGTCAATTAGGAAAACTTGAGCGTAGAGGCTTTAAGTGGTGCTTACTACTGCATTTTAATGTGAGAGATGATGGAGAAGCTCCTGAAGACAAATAACATGACACTAGAAATAAGAGGACTATATCACTGAAAAAATCTAGCGTTTCACACTGTGTGGTAAGCAGTGCTCCATTAGTACACTTCATTTTGTTGTCTTACCTTTAAAAAAAAATCAAACATATGCTTTGCAAACACTGTAAGCTGAAATGTAAAAAAAAAAAGACATTTTTACACTCTTTACACATTTTATAAATTTTATGCTGTGACACAGGTCTTAGTGTATTAGAATGCAATGTGTTTGTGTTAACATAAGCATATGAAGCAGCTTAATATGCTTTCATCATATGCCTGTGTACAATAACATATAACTAAATAACGTATAAGATTATGAATATAAACATGGTTCCTTGAGGGAATGAGACATTGCGTCCTGAAATGCTATGGGAACGCCTACTGCGTGACGGCTCTGAATCTGCTGTGCCACTGACCAATGCATGGGTGCGTCGTCAGGACAGGTGACGTCAGACCAAGAAGTAAATAAGGCATATGGTGCCTGCCAGTGTAAGCTTACAACTGCTGTGAAAAACTGCACCAGCAGGGGGCGCATGAAGTATGGCTCAGAGATGCAGTGTCTCATTCCCTCAAGGAACCGAAGTTATATTCATAACCTTATACGTTCCTTTTCGCAAATTCATACTGCGTCCGGAAATGCTACGGAAACGAGATACCAATGCTGCCATAACTCCAAGACCCTGCCCTGTGTCTATGTTTCAGCATACACTTCTAGGATGTAAGGGCCGATGATCCAGGGGTCTTCTGCATGTCCAGACCATAGTAACGGACAAACATGGATAGGCCTTTGAGGCCGCAATACCTCTTGTGGAGTGAGCTCTGACTCCTTTCGGCGAGGGGAGATCAGAAGCTTCGTAACAGGCCGTGATTGTCTCGACAATCCAACGACTGATATTATGCTTAGTAGCAGGCTGTGTTCAGTGCTCACATACAGTTCAACTTCTGGTCAGGATGCCGAAAGGGAGGAGGATGGAACTCCTGTAGCTCGATCGGGCGTGGTGCCGCGTTAGTAAGGACCATCGAAGTGCACCCTGGTCTAGGGTACAGAAAAGCTTTCACCAGTCCAGGCGCAAAGTCTAAATATGAAGACGCTACTGAAATGGCCTGAAGGTCTCCAACTCACTTGAGAGAAGAGATCGCTAGCAAGAAGATGGCGATCAAAAATCTCCTCTATGGGCTCGAAAGGTGGTTTACACAGAGCCTCTAACACCACAGCCAAGTCCCACGTGGGGACTCGAGAGCTTATGCTTCCTCAAAGCACTGCGGAGGAAGCGTACTATTAGGGGGTGTCTACCAACTGATTCACCATTTATCTGGGAATGGAACACTCATAAAGCTGCTATATGCACTCTAAGTGTTGAGTGGGATACCCCTGCAGAAAATCTTGCCTCCAGATACTCCAGAACTGTACCGACTGGGCAGTTAACAGGGTCATACTGGCGACTTCTGCACCATGAAGTGAAATATTTCCATTTCAGGTAGTACTCTTTCCTCGTAGAGGGAGCTCTAGAGTGGAGAACGGTCTCTGCCACACTTTCTAGGAGACCAGCTTCAATGAGTTGTGAAATTGCGAATTCTGATGACTGGCAAAGAGGTCCACCTCGGCTCTGTAGAATCTCTTCCAGATCTGCTTCACCACCTCTGGGTGGAGTATCCATTCCCCGGGCCTCAGCCCCTGTCTCGACAGAACGTCTGCTCCTACATTCAACCGACCAGGAATGTACACCGCTCTCATTGAGCAGATCTTTCCCTGACTACTTTGCATCAATGTTATGCAAAGAACACGGCCAGCATCTCCAGGCAGTTGATGTGCATGTGAGATGGCGACCCTTCCACAGAACTCGGGCTGAGCGGCCACTCATGACTGCTCCCCAACCAGTGAGGGATGCATCTGTCACTATCATTAACTGATGACCATTATCTCCTAGCACTGGGCCCTGTTCTAAAAACCAAGGGTTTTTCCACATGTCTAAGGCTCGCACACATCGTCTGGAGACCTTGATCATACGAAATAGATTTTCCCTCGGGGAAAACCCCTTGGTCTCGAGCCACCACTGTAGGGGTCTCATGTATAGCAAGCCTAGCGGAATCACACTGAATGCTGCTGCCATCAGACCCAGCAGTATCTGAAACTGCTTGACAGTGATCAATCTGCCTTCTTTCACTTTCTTGACTGATTTGAGAATCGAATCTACTTGAGCAGGGGACATTCGTGCCTGCATCATGGTCGAATCCCACACCACGCCTAAATAAGTGGTCTTCTAAACTGGAGAGAGCACACTTTTCTTGGCATTCAGTCTCAGACTCAATCGTTCGATGTTAGTGAGGACCGCATCTCGATACCTGATCACTTCGCTCTGCAACTGGGCTAATATAAACCAGTCATCTAGGTAGTTCAAAATGCGAATTCCTTGAAGCCGCAACGGAGCTAAGGCTGCATCTACTACTTTCGATAACGTTCAGGGCGAAAAAACGCGATATTGGTACGCTTGACCCTGAAAGTGAACCTCAGGAACTTCTAATGGGAAGGATGAAAGGACACAAGGAAGTATGCATCTTTTAGATCTATCGTCACCAACCAGTCCCTGGACCTGATTTCTAACACCACTTGCTTGAGCATTTAGAACTTCAGCTGACTGACTGAGCGGTTCAGTTGCCTGAGATCTAAAATGGGCCTCAGCCCTCCATCCTTCTTTGGAACTATGAAGTATCGACTGTAAAACCCTGATTCTCTTTCTCGAAGAGGAATCAGTTCTATGGCTCCCTTTCTTAGAAGAGCTTCTACTTCTCGTTCCATAACCAGAGCCTGCCCGGGGCACTCACCTCGATGAGCATGACGCCGCTGAAGAGCGGCAGAGGAGATTGAAACTGAATTACATTGTGAGACATTTGGAAGAGCTTTCCAAGCTGCTAATTTGTCTACTAAGGGAACCAGCCTCTCTGTGTGAGGAGCTGGTACTCGGACGGGGCTTCTCCTGCCCAGCAGCCCCTGGATCTAGAGAGTGGCGAGGAAGGAACCGCTGGAACACCACCGCTTGCTTCTTCGCCTCCTGAAACCTGTCGATTACTTTGTTGACATTGTCGCCAAACAGGCCAGGAGGGGAAAGCGGGGTGTCCAAGAGGCAGACCCTGTCACGGCCTCTTATGTCAGACAGGGTCAGCCATAGGTGCCTCTCCAAAGCCACCATTGCCGCCATGGACCTTCCCACCGCACGAGCTGTCTCTTTGGTGTTGCGGAGGGCAAGATCAGCGGTCCTCCGATGCTCAGCCATATCATCTGAGCTAATTCTCTCACCCTCATCCAGATCCCTCAGCAGGTCTGCCTGATAGGCTTGGAGCACGGCCACTGTATGAAGGCATGCTCCAGCCTGACCTGCTGCCGAGTACCCCTTGCCAAGTTGGTACCCCTTGCTAAAGGCCGGAGCCTTTAGGGACGACGCCACATCGAAATAGTAAAAAATTATTAAAATAACCCCCCTCAAAAGTCTGTGGTTCTTATTACTGTATGTGGTTACTATCTACAATTGTTTTTTTGTGACAGTTGTTCATGAGTCTTTTGTTTGTCCTGAACTATAAAACTGAGCACTGTTTTTTTTGTTTGTTTGTTTTGTTTAAATCCAGTTTTTCAGCATTTTTTGCAACAGTGACTGTATGATTTTGAAATCCATCTTTTCACGCTGAGGACAGTTTAGGGACACAAACAAAGCTACTAAAAAATATAAAACATTCACAGATGCTTCAAAAGGCAACAAGATGCATTGTTTTGTTTTTTTTTTGTTCCCCATGTAGGACTGCTTTTCAGATGATACTTGTATGTTTCCTGAAGACAAATTAAGAACAATTTACCTTGATCTTCAAATGTAAAACTTTTTGAATCAGATCAGATCAGACATTTTCATTTCTACAAAGAGCACATCACTTCCATTTATATTTGTGAAAACAGTCTCTCCCACACTCAGCGTTAAGAGAAATCTACGTGAAGAAATCTATGTGTGTTAAGAGTGTGAATATCCGCTTCAATATGTGATGGACTAGTTGAAATCCTACAAAACATCTTTCTGAAAATCACCCATTCAAAATCTAAAAGCTGCTGTATTCACAGAGCAGTGTGAGGTGATGCTCTGGACAGGAGTGTTTCAGTGTAATATTGTCAGGCTGGAGAGGTTCAGCAGAGGCCCGGGACACAGAACAGACTCCGTTCTCTCCGGAGGCTGGATTTCAGCGGCTTTGGGAACTCAGCGAACCGGTGGGACACATCAGAGACTCCTGGTACGAATCCCCTCTCTTCCACGATCATTTGGGAGTATGATTTATACTTTTTGAAGTGAAAGGGTCTTGAATTCCTCTATAAAGGAATTAAGAGGCATCCCATGAGCCTGGCATTCTAATGAGAGCACGCCGATGATAGCGGCCACTTTTAATAGACAGAAATTAGTATTCAGCGTGCTTCAAACTCCAATGTGAAGAAAGCTTTCAGGTGCAGAAGAAAGAGGATGGGATGAAAGCCAGCTTTAAAAAGTGCTGCCCGCTTCACTTGTGTTGTGTTTCTGCTCACTTATCAAGGAAAGAAAACGCTTTCTAGGGCAGCCTGAGAGACACGGCACAGAATTAACCATGCACAGTAAATACTCAGCAAAGACAAATCACTGTCAAGTTTATAGTCTTGATTCAATCAGACTCCCTGTGACAATGAAGATAGAGACATGCAATACTGCACTGGATATTTGTATTCTCTCAGACACTGACATATCTCACAACAATCACATTTAAACCTGAAAGAAAAACAGCATTTTTAAAAACATTTTAATGAACTTAACAATAAGACCTATTTTAGACTGCATTTCTGGCTGACTAATCAAATGTAAGTTGTATTTTTTGTTTTGTTTTAAATTAGCATTATAAAATGAAGATACATTTCCTTGAGATGCAAAATGTCTTAAAATAATAAATAATGATAAATAAATAAATGAAAATGTCTATTGTTCCTTTTCAGGAACTTGAGCTGCGTCGACGAGACGCTATGGGAACACATAGTGTCTCGTCAATGCAGCGTCTCGTTCCTTCAAGGAACTAGGGTTACATACATAACATTGAGACGTTTTCTATTATATATATATATATATATATATATATACATATGTATATAAATATGTATATATATATACAGTTTGTGCAAAAGTCTTAGGCCACTAGTATTTTCACCAATAAAAAAATATATATATATTTTTGGTTATTTCTATCTTTTCTATTCTATCTTCCTGTAACATCGGATAAGACCAACAAATTGGGATACCTACCAAAGCCCCTAGCCCGGGGCTCAGCACGAGAGGCCAGCTACTGTTTTCGAAGCACTACCCATTTCTCTACCATTTCTCAAGGATTTATCGAGTGAGGGCTTGGCGCCAGATGCTCCGCCACATCCAGCTGCCGAGGGGATGGAGGAACTCAATAGGGTCTACTGTATGGACACTCTGGAGAAGTTAACAAGCTGACCCGAAATCGGGCCTATAAGTGCCTCTACACGTTTGAGGTGAGAACACAGGAGGATACCGGTTCCACACGAAGGCTATAGAATCTAGCGAACATGTTAGTGGTTGCCCAGTCCGTAGCTCTGCAAATATCTGCCACCGAGGCACCACGTGCCAATGCCCAGGATGATGCCACAATCCTTGTTGATTGGGCCCGTAACCTGAGGGGGCAGGGCACACCCTGTGCTTGGTAGGCCAGGGACATGGTGTCCACTATCCAGTGGGCCATCTTCTCCATACAGAGAAAGGAGATCCTCTGTGTTGGACAGAGTTTGCTTTTCTCCCAGTTGACCCAAAGCCCCAACAGGCTGAACTGTTGTAACATCAAATCCCTGTGTTCGCACAACTGAACCAGAGCTAGAATGAGCCAGTCATCTTGGTAGTTGAGAATGTGAATACCCTGCTCTTTCAGTGGAGCCAGGGCGGTCTCCGCTACCTTTATAAATACGCTGGGGAACAGGGAGAGCCCGAAGTGTAGGACTTTTTTTACTGATATGCTTAACTGTCAAACGCAAACCTAAGAAATGGCCTGTGGCACGGAAGAATAGAGATGTGAAAGTACATGTCCTTCAGGTTAATCTAATATCTAATGCAGAATAGAGCAAAGCATCTTGGAAATGGGGAATGCGTTTATCCAATGAACCGATTGCAGGTCAATTCCACCTTTTACTTCTACTTCTACTAGTAGGATTATTGTGATGTTTTTATCACCTGTTTGGACTCTCATTCTGATGGCTCCCATTCACTGCAGAGGATCCATTGCTGATCCATTTTTGGATCAACTATTCCTTTAAAAAGTAACCCTGCACAGTAACCCTTGAATTACTGTATGTTTTTTATTTAGTATTTGTTTGATTCTGTGACATATATTTGACTTAACTGAAATCTATTAATTTGCCATATTATTGAGCTCATAGACCTTCTCTCACTCTTGGCAGATGAAGTATGGTAAATGTTACATGCTTTGTTACAAGCAAATTAAACCCTGTTGTCCAAAAGGTCACAGTTTAAGTCAATTCCCAGTGGAGCCTCAAGACATCGTCCTACACATATCAGAAGCGGGTGAAAACTTTCCAGCAGGTCAAATCGGTTAACCTCTCAAACCCGAGGGTTCAGAGCACACTTCATCTGAAGAGTTAACTAAAGGCTTGTCTGTCCATATATTGATCTTTGACAGCAAATCTGTTCAATGGATGTTTCCATGCACCCTGGGGACACAAAAACCTTCAATAAGCATCTCGAAGTTGTCTGAGATGAGAGGTTTTTGTGATATGAGAGGCATAAATACGATACGCTTTCACCTTGCCACTTACCTCAATGATAATTTACAAGAGCGGACCGTCTGAATACATAAAAGCACTGCGAATCCTTAGTGCGATGGACTCGAATCAATATAAAACAAAGCTCACAGTAACTGACACCTCATGCTTCAATATTTCCACAAAGTCCTTGAAATAATAGAGTGGACATGCAGCTTGGCAATGAAGGGTGAACGTCTGGATCCGTCACAATATGATAGTTTATCACTCAGTTGAGTGAAACTCAAAACTCATATGGGGCCATCTGTTAATAAGGTACTATTTCAGATAAATAAAAGCTAAAAACAGTTTGTGGTTGGTCCATTTTTGTTCAGCCAGGCTTTTTCCCTGTTTCCTGACAACAATAAGAGACAAAGTGGCCCAGACTTTAGTCGAAAGTCAAGTGAGACTAGCTTTAATACCTATTCATATTTGAAACACAAAGCTCTCTGAATGGTTAGCCTGATGAAAACTTAGCTGTTAAACCTGTTTCACATGCAATCTCCTTCATGCTTTAGAGTAGTTTAGAGTATTTAATCCAGTAAAAGCTCTTTAAGTGTAATTGTAAAAACATCCTGCTTCTGCTGCTGCTTCTCGTGTCAGATCCTGACTGATTTTAATCAAGTAAGCTTCAGACTAACTTTGGTCATATCTCCAGATGAACTCTTACTGGACTGAAGCAGCTCAGCTTTACTTTTTTCTCCATCAATCATTTTCTAGAAGAATCTGATCATCAGGATCTTTTGAGGAGCTTTACTTTCACTGTTCTTCAGCTGAGCAATGATCTTCATAAGCCTCCAAACGTCTCACATCTTCTGAGGAGAATTTATTTCTTCAGCTCTCAATCAGCATTGAATTATGTGTTTGCATCATTTCAGTCTAGTTCTACTGAGACATTAGTGAAAATATAATGACAAGTGATATTTATATCATAGGTTATTAGATGTTCTACTGTTATAAAGATCTCACTGATTCACTTCACAATTTATCAGAATGTTGTCATATGTTGTCTGCTCAGTTTGAGTCTGGTTAAAATCGAGCCATTTTATCTTCCATATTCTCACTATATCAGACTACATGAGCTATAAAAGCCTGAAGAATGATGGTGTGAACGTGTGTGTGTGTGTCTCATGCAGATTTAATGACATGCACAGAAATCTTTGACAGTAATCAGCCAGAAAGACTTTAGATTAACACATTAACTCTACATTAACAACGTGCTGCAGTGTTTAGACATTCCAGACTTGTATAGCAAAGGTCTGCATGTTCTGGAATAATCCATTCCTGCAGCCAGCGTAACATCAGAACTGATATCAAGAAGTATTTCAATTACTGCTTCATGTGGGCCGTGTGTCAAATAGTGTTAAGTGAGGTGTAATTTCTCTGGTTCTGGAGTCAGCCGAGGCTCTGATCATGACACACTCACACATTCACACACACTCCCAGACGGCGTTTTCTCTGCGGAGCTGTCAGTCTCTCACCCAGAAGGCTGTGTGTCTCACATTCAAGGTATAGTGACAACTGTTAAATCGGACGTGGACTAGCACTACTGTGCTTAATGAGATTAGCAAAGCCTTCAGAGCTAATTAGCACTTGGTAACAACCTCTCATTAGCGTCGTGTGGGACTGCAGCACTACGTCATCAACAGCACACACAACACATCATTTCAATTATAATACGATTTTTTTCATGTTTTAGCAATATCCTTGAACTGCATTTATATTATTGAAATGCCTTGTAGTGAGAACATGGAGTATTTGCTTTGTTGTAATAAATTGAATATTGGATTGTTTCAATGCTAAGCAGAACAAAAAGTCTTTGATCCTTCACTGTTTTACTGACCATTAGTTTTCAGCATTTCTAATAGGATATTTATTCATTATTATTATTATTATTATTATTATATAGGACGCTTTTTTTTTTTCAGATCAGATCTCTGTTTGGAGCTCTGGCTGTTGTCAGACAATAATCTCACTTCATTGTTACAATTAAGGCAAAAAATAATGTTTGGAAATCGCAAAAGATAGAAACCAGACAAACAAGCAGACGTATTGACATACAAACAAACATATTTGAATTTGAACTCTCTATTTACTATTAGACTTGCATTCATTTCTTATATTGTTTTTTTCTTTATATCCACACACTATATGACCGTTAGGTGGTTTTGATTTTAGACAATGTATCCATTTGTTTTTTTATTTGTTTTGGCAGGTCTGATCTCAATGTGTTGTATGTTACTATGAAGCAACATAGATAGATAAACATTTGGTCATGACACATGTTAATCAGCTAGTGCAGCTAACATAAATACAATCATACAAATGTCCTGTATAAAGTGTGCCAAGATACACACCGACAGAATGAAAGCAGCAGACACAGCAGTGTTTTGCTCGTGTGGGTCTGAGAGAAGCACATCGACGTCAGGAGGGCAGGTCCAGCTGGATAGGCACCTCTGGCTCCGTTCATCTGGAGGGCCTCGGGATGTTGTTGATTTGAACATCTCTCCAGCATCTGCTCTGAAGACTGTCCCTGCTGTCCCTACAGCACCAGCGGACCCCGGCCCACACACACCTCAGGGGCCGCAGCATCACACATCTGCAGCGTTTATGGAGTTATGATCACACTACAACTGTTTGTGTTTGATATCTGGGACAGAAGAAGCTATTGCAGATCCACCGCTGGCTGGGAAGTGTGACCAAAACCTCAGCAGCCTTGTTATTGTTAAACAATACTGAAACTATTTCTGTTAACTGAAATAAAGCTGAATACAAATAGAAATATTAAATGTATGGTTTAAAAAATGTAAAACTTTGTTTACATTTTGGACCTTGTCATCCACCTGAAACTAAAGTGAAAAAATTACTAAAATTGCTCATTTAAATTAAATTAATTAATTAAAGTCATTAAAAGTTAATTCAAAATATTAATAAGTGGTATAATAATTTACATTACACATTAAGTTATTTAGCAGACAATTTTATCCAAAGTGACATACAGAATAAATTCGGACATTAGAAGTAATTAAAACCAACTAAAGAGCAATACGTTTTAGCAAGGTTGTGTGAATGTGTGTGTGTGTGTGCGGGTTTATGTGGTTTATTTGTATAATGACATGGGTATGACATAGGTATTACAATATGTAGGTGTTTTATGAGGACATTTTCAGTGTCCCCG
>JAUMHQ010000078.1:17433412-17444755 GCA_032361165.1 Enteromius paludinosus | reverse complement strand
GACATACTACTCGCCTCACATACTGTTTTTCACGTACTATATAGTAGGGAAGTAAGCGATTTCGGACGCAGCGTATGTGTTTTTGTGTCTGTTTTCATAGCTGGACTCCATTCCCCAGAATGCACCTCTCCTCCACAGCTGTTGCTAGTTAGGTTCAATCATTCAATCATTATCACCTGTATAAATGCCAGTCTGTGTGTCTGTCTCTTCATGGTTCATTTACACTGTCAACCCGTTCTTTGCCTGTCATTCATGTTCTTGTATCTTGTTTGTTTCACTGTTTGGATTTACTTGTGGATTTACATCTGCTTCTCCACGGACTTCCACCTTGCCTTCTCCTTCGGACACTGATTATCTGGTATTGGACCAACTTGCAAGCTTCACGTCCCTCTTTGTGACATGAAACATCAATTATGCTAAAATAACATTGAATATTGTGACGTTCACAATACTCCCTAAATGTATATTCTCAACAAAATGATTGCACTGATTTTAACTCAACTTACGAAAGTATTAGGTATTATCATGTTGTCTTTCATACAGATCTCTGATATGCATTACAAAAAAAATCACAAACGTGTGATTAAAATAATTATAATGAATACTCAATAATGACTGTAGTGACTGTATGTCTGACAAAGCACCACAAAAGGGGGGGAATTGTTTTCTCAAAGTGACTGCTTGTACACATTTTATCAGTTCAGTTTCAATATAATCATTAATTAATTTCCTGAAGATTGTACCTATCAGACATCAAACATTTTTGTCTTTTCTAATGGTGTTCCACAGGGTTCTGTTGTAGGTCCTCTGCTGTTAAATGTACAGTAGGTAAATGTGTTACATTTTATATTAGGAACACATATTCATTTTTAACTAAGAATTTTCCCCTCAATAAACTCCCAATTTGCTACTTAATATTAAGGTAATTGTTTTCGTAGTTATTCTCATTATGTTATATACCTAATATTTTAATATACCCAGCTTTTAGTCAAGAGAATGTCATCTTCACAGGCAGCTCACTAGATTTCAGGCCAACTTACTTCATAAAGCTTATGTTGTTCATTTTTCACCAAACTTCTATGCATACAGTATACTGTCCCAAAGATGATCTGCAGTCAGTTTTCTGAGGGTGAAGATGCCCAGACACTGCCGGTGAGGGGCAAGGTTGTTCCTGGCGCAGGACAGCGCGTGAACCCACAGGTGAGGACTCTCAGCGAGAGCAGACTGAGAGCCAGGTGGTGTGGCCGCCGTTAGGCCAAGAGCAGGTCTAATCAAGGATGTGCGGCCCAGCTGGAGCTGCCAACAGCTGCTTCACACACACAGCCGGTTGGCTAAAGAAGGTCTGATGGGTGTGCCGTACAGCCGCCGGTCCGTTCAAAATAACATCTGGACTCTCCGCGTGTGCATGTGTGTGTGTGTATGTCATCGCCCGAGGGTGGAGCCGGTCCCCGTGTTTTTTAAATCCACTGACTATCCCGCCGTATGACACACATCTTTGTCCTCGACTAGCACTGAGGATTTATTGCTGAGTGCTTTCTCCTCAGCATCGCATTTAAACCGGTCTAAATCTTAAATAATAAAGCCAACAATTGATTGAGTCACTCTCCAATCCCAGCATGCAACAATCAGGCATATGGGCCGCGAGTGAGAAATGATTGACAGAGCACCACAGTGTTCCCATTTATTTCTTCTCTGGAGCTGTTTTCTGTCAGAGAGCATATTGATTTTTCCATAAAGTAAGAAAACAAGCGTGGTTGAGGGGCCGTGCCAGGTCAGCACAAATTAAAGCTGAAGATGTAAAGCCCCCTGTCGGCCCATCATTGGCTACAGCTGACGAGGCCTTGCTTGCTTCAAAACAGCACATCATTTGATCATCATAAAGCTAAAGGAGACAGAAAGACACAGAGCTGAGGAGATTACAGGCAGTTTAAGGGGATGGAAGGGGCGGCATTTTCAAACTCCTAGGACCAAAAAACACCACAATATTTGCATATGACAAACACTTTTATTTAAAGCATACATGCATTTTATCTGTTTGATTTATTATTATATTTAGTAGTATTTTAAAAGGACTGAGCCTCAAAAACCTCAAACATCAAAAATCGTTAGTTTATAATCATTTTTCATTTCATTTTGTGAGGGAAAATATTTTACAGTTGAAAATGGAAAATATCCTCTGATTTATTACATTGCATCTAGTTTGTAAAACGTAATTCCGTATAAATGAAAGAATGCCATAATGCCATAATGCCATGCAGGGATTCAACTAATATAGTACAAGTGAGAAACACTAACACTTACCAATTTTATTAATAGTTGTGACACAGAGAGATCAATGAATAATGTGAGCACTCATATATACAGTAATGTAATCCGCATACTATAAATATATCAGATTAACAAGTCGGTACAGGGTACACATATACAAACCACTAGGTCACGCTCCGACACACTCACACACACACACACACACACACACACCACAATTCAAAAGAATTTCATTCTTATTAATATTTTCATTCTTATGATTGAACTGAACTTCCTATCCTCACATCTGATGTGGAATCAGATGTATTTTTTGTCATTTTTGATGTGAGTTGATTGTTGCCTAAAGGCAACAAGTAACAATGAATTTCCCCTGCTGATCTGCACAGCAACAGCATAATCATTCATGTTTAATACCAAGTTAATAAGTGAATTATGGCCTATATGAATCATTTTATGATAAGGCCATGCTGAATACTTACGACAAGATTAAGGCTAGCAGCTATATCATTTTAAATGTCACCCTATTTAACAGCGGCTGCCAAACTTATATTGCAGGACTGGTTACTTAAGGTGACAAGTCAAGAGAATATTACACAGAAATTTATTTTCTTCTTACTGCATAACCAAGAACCATGTCTATATCAGGATTTCATCTTTTTGTGTTTCCAAAGTATCAAAAGTAGAACTTCTTTTTAGAGCATCAGCTTATTTGTTAACCTGTCTGCTGTTAGTATTGCATGGGCAAATTTGTAGCTTGGTGTTAATGTTGTTGGGGATGTTTTGAAATTAATAAAACTGCAAAGATGCATCATTATGCTTTACCTACAAAGTGAAATGCAGGATCCAGCATGCTATATGTTTGGAGTATTTGTACTACATACATAGTGCATTGTACGTCAGTAGCCAAAAGGATATGTAATATTTAGGCTGCAAAACCCCAATGATGTATTTACAAATGAATGTCCACATTTATACATCAACAACATCTACTGAGTGAAAATTTGTAAAATTGTGTAAAATTGTACATTTTATTTTAATAAAATGATAAACCTCTAGAAATTAACTGAAGGAGTCAAACCTCAGTTGGTTTTTACAGTATGTTTTATCCCAATGTTATCCTCATACTTTTATAACTTTAGTATTATTACCTTAAATGCAGAGTAAAAAAGGTGTCATAACAAAAAACAAAAACAAATATAAAAATACTTATATTGCCTAATTTTTGTTAACTTTATTAATAATAATAATAATAATAAAATCTGCTAATTGTCAAAACTTTTTTTTTGTTGTTAAAATACTAAAATAACTAAAACTTAATAAAAAATAATATAGACCTTTTTTTGTGATTAGCACAAATTACAAAGCACAACAAAATATCCTTACATTAACATTAAAATAAAACCAGAAAAAAAAATATTTAATATAAATATTGAATAATAACACTTCGCCCTATGCAGTTTTCTTTAAAAAAAAATAAATAATAAAAAAATTCTGCAACTGAAAGCAGAGAAAAAAATGAAGAAAAGCAGAATGGTTAACAAGAACAAGAGCACAAAGCACATTTAATCAGTCTCATCTTCTTCTTAATATTTGCAAATTTCCCTTCGGGCTCTTGGGAAAAGGCCTCACAGCGCAGCTGAGCCCTTATCTGTCCCCTCCACATTTAGCAGCACACTGTGGCTCTCTCAGCACCCGGCCCTCAGGCCTGCGCTCACTAAAGCCTGCGGGACTCACGGGGTCTGGGGCCCGCATTGTTCAAGAGAGCTGGAGCATCAAGGGACATTCCTGACTTAAAATACTGAGGGATGAGCACTCGGAGCAAGCGATTCATAACCAAACGTATCTTAAAGTGTCTATTTCAGCGCCAACAATTAACAGTTAAGAAACTGGCTCCCTCAGGATATACAGTTTCAGGAAATGTGTCTTAAGACACTTAAAATTCACTCTTTGTTCTATCCTGCTGATTTCCCTGCATCGTATTGTATGGATTCTGTTTCAGTTTCATTTATTCTGCTATTCATAACACCTCTCATGGGGATGTTTGCTTCAAAGGGTTAATTTCTGGAGTTATCAGCCTTCTTCTGTGGTTTTTTTCTAGCAGATGGAGAATTGGATGTCGATGACGGAGTTGGATGAAGATGAGATGCTAGAAATATGTACAGCCATTAATTTTTCATATTTTTACATACAATCAAATATTGTTGTGTACAAAAGCTTCTGCTTATATCTGCTTCTCACGTGTATCTCTGCTGGAGTCTCAGAACAGATCTCAATGTCTACCAGGATAGCAGAAGTCAGAGATCTCAATATAAAAGCAAACATTTATCAGCAAATTCTCCTAAGATCAAATGAACTGTGATTGTCAAAATTAATTTTATAGCTCTGTACTCTTTCATATTGACTCAAAATGTAATTGTGCCATAACTAAGTAACTGGAAACATGGCTTTCAAATGAAAGATTGCTATCAAACAGCACACCTTGGTTCCTAACTGATGAAGAAGAATTGACAGAGCAGCCATGAAGTGTTAGAGGTTTTTAAGTCTAATTTTAATAGACAATTAACACCCCTGTTTGGTCAGAATTTAGCAGTAAGAAATTACTTGTCATCCAATTTTTTATATCAGCTATGCATCAGCAAAAACATAAAAAGAAATATATAGCTGAGTATCATCAGCATAACAGTGAAAGCTAACACCATGTTTCCTGATAATATATCCCAAGGGTAACCTGTAAAGTTTAAAAAGTAACAGCCCTAGTACTGAGCCTCGAGGTACTCCATATTGCACTTGTGATCGATATGATACGTCTTCATTCACTGCTATGAACTGATGACAATCAGATAAGTGATTTGAACCAAGCTAAGGCGCTTCCATTAATGGCAACAAAGTTTTCTAATCTATTCAAGAGAATGTTGTGGTCGATAATGTCAAATGCAGTGCTAAGATGAGCCTGGGTTGAATAAAGAGATACAACCACGATCAGATGATAGAAGCAGAAATAGTGAAATTAAAGCTTCTGTAAAGATCCAGATGATCAGATTTGAGATGTACAGATTCTTCTGGAAAATGATTGATGGAGAATCAAGTAAAACTGAACTGCTGGAAATATGACTGCAGTTATTCTGTTTTGGTTTAATTGATCAAAAACAATCAAGATTTGACAGAAAAAAACATGAGAAGAAGCAGCTGGACGTTTCTACAATCACACAATTAAAGAAAGCTCTAAACTATCAATCAGATGACAGAAGACATTAGGAGATTGTGTGTGTGTGAAACATCCAATTGCCTTTGAGGTTCAAACAAAAGGCCAATGAACATTGGCGTGCACAGATTGCATTCAGGTGCACCTCATCACTACTTGAGTATAAGAGGCCACGAATGCAGTGCACCTGCAGGTTTTCGCTGAGGAGCTGAGCTGGCATCAGTGCGACCTCAGGGTCATGGCAAGGAGGTGTAATGTCTTTGTTCCCTCCTTCAGGGAACATGGGTTACCTTCGTAACCTAGACGTTATGCTTTCCCTCGAATCACGTGCCAGCAGAGAAGTCTGCACGCAACCTTCCCAAAACCCTGGGAGGAAGTAGCGGCCCCCACAGGGCTGCCAGTTGTTACTGAAGCAGTTGGTTGGGGACGCGGAGCACATGATTCTAACTTACCATTTCGACATGTGGAATTTTATGAACAATTTAATATATCGATAAGAATATGGATATAATTGAAGGGAAACACAGCCTTCTGGCTGACTGTGGAACATTGAGATTTGTAGCCACAACCTACTGGGCAAAGGATACCCTGTAGGAGCACAGTCAGGAGCTACTCCGCTTTTAGGTCTGACTGTAGGGCAGGAGGACTCAGGTTCACCTTGTTAGGGGAACAACTGAGAAAAGCAATTGGATCCCGTGGGAATGGCACAGCACGCTGACACCAGCCGGCCTCCCGCTCACCTGCTTTTTATTCTAGCTGAAGACACGGGAGGACACAGCCTCTATGCGGAAGGTTGTAGAACATCATGAAGGTGTTGGGTGTCGCCCAACCTGCTGCCCTACAGATACCTGCTAGAGAGGCGCCATTAGCCAGTGCATAGAATGAGGCAATACTGCGCTGCTGGAGTGGGTTTGACACCTAAGGGGCACGGCTCTCCCTGGCATAGATAAGCCAGGGAGATGGCATCTACCACCCAATGGGCCAACCTCAGTTTGGAGACAGCATTCCCTTTCTGTACTCCATAACAGAGCTGCTGAGAGCACCTGAAGCTCAGAGTGCGGTCTACTTAGAGGTGCAATGCGCATATGGGACACAACAACTCCGGGTCAGCCTCCTCCTGGGGCAGAGCTTACAGGTTCACTGCCTGATTGCAGAAGGGCGTGGTAGGAGCCTTGGGCACATAGCCGGGCCGGGGTCTCAGGTTTTTATGAAGTGAGAATCACCCGGGCTGAACTCTAGGCACTCTACGTCAACAGAGAAGGCTTGTGGCTCCCTACCCTCTCGATAGATGCCAACGCAATCAGGAGCACTGTTTTCAGCATCAGATATTTCAGCTCGACTGACGGGAATGGCTCGAATGGGACCTTCAGCAGGCCACATAGGCCGGCGGCGAGGTCCCAAGAGGATACGAGGTATGGTCTTGGGGGGGTTAATCTGTCGCACACCTCTAAAGAACCTTACAATTAGTTGGTTCTTCCCGAGGGATGTACCCTCCACTGCATCCCGACATACCACGATAGCAGCAACATAAACTTTGAGAGTCAAAGGGGTCAGCCTGCGCTCCAACTCCTTCTGCAGGAAAGAAAGCACTACTGCAACCAAAGCATGAGGTCAGCAAACCAGGTCCATCGAGCCAGTGCATCCCTGCCGAGGGGTGTCTTGTCGAGGGAGTAATTCAATTGGCAGTGGACGAACTCGGGGGAGGTGAAGAGGTCTATTTTGGCCTTGCCGAAGCGGCTCCAAATCAGCTGGACTACCTGGGGGGGCAGCTTAGGCCACTTTGTTGGTTGATGTATGCTACATATGCAGTGTTGTCTGTTCGGGCCAGCATGTGCTTGTCGCCCCGCATCGGTCGAAAGTGACACAGGGCCAGAAAGACGGCTAACAATTCAAGGCAGCTGATGTGCCAAAGCAGTTGGATGCCTGTCCAGGGACCCGAGGGTGCTTGCCCATTGCATACAGCACCCCAACCCATGGAGGGGGCATCCGTGTTGATCACGACATGCCTTGACACCTGTCCTAGGGGGACTCCGGCCCATAGGAAGGCAGGGTCTGACCACGGGCTGTAAGTAAGCACAATGAAGTAAGGACTGTAAAACCACTGAAAAATTGCTCTTTCTTTTTTTGAAATGCACAGAATCTCCCGGTCCTCCTCCAGGAGTGGGGACTGAGATGTTATCATCCCCCGAAGAGCAACCTCCAACACCTCGGGGTTGCCTATGTATGCAATGGCAAGCTCTGCCCACGATGGTGGACGAGAGCTCAAACACTTACGGCATAGGCAGCTGAGTGAGCAGCCAGCGGTAGCACTGTGCGGGCATGCAGCACGACAGCGCGCTCAGCCTGGGGGACCGGCGCGCAGCCCTTGGCTGCCCTGCCATCAAAGGTGGCGAAGAGGGAGGAGCTGGGTCGTGACGAGGGTAAGGGGGCCCGCCTTGACCTTATCAGCTCCTCATGCGCCTCCAGGAAGAAAGGCACCGGGGGGAAACGCGGGAGTACCGGAGGGGGGGGCCTGACACTTCACCAGCCAACTCTCCCTCTGATGCTGCAAATCTCATCCCTCTGGGGTGCACCAGAAGAGACGCTCACCCACTGTGCAGGGAAGCTATCTGCTTTGGCAACACTGACGGAACTGCATGGCGCTACAATGCTGGCACACGAGGCAGCGATCATGTCCGTCCCGAGAGGTGAGGAAACTACCACATCAGGAAGCACACGGCTGGATAGCCATTCTGGGGAACGCCTTACCAACCGTGAGAAACTGCTCTTTTTTTCTGGATTGCCCAAGGAGGACCTCTCACGGCACTGCCATGCACTGAGTCGGTCTCACTGGAATGCAAAAAGCTGGTTTGCTCACGGCCTTTAAAAAGGCCACCAGCCCGCAGGACCCACTGACAGCAGCCCAGTCGTTCACTGTCAGAGGGGGAGAGAGCATGAACTCGCAGGAACTCTTTTAGAAAACAATCTCCTTCCACTCTCCAAAAGGAAAGCCAAGGGGTTTCCTTATCTCAGGAAGTGAGAAGGCTCCGAAGTGAAAGTCTGCAAGTGCATTGCATTCCCTCTTATACTCATGTAGTGATGAGGTGCCCCTGAATGCAATCTGTGCACGCCAATATTCATTGGCCTTCTCTTTGAAGCTCAAAGGCAACTGGTCTCTCATGCGAGTTCCCATATGTAATGTCAAAGGGTTTCGACTGAAAGGGTAACAGATTTTACGGCAAAATCATGTTGATAATTAAAAAATGTGCTAATTCGAATATGATAGAAGCATGACAGACTTTTTGTAGTTTTTGGAAAAGTTGGCACATAGGAAAGAGTTTAAACGAGAAACAGAGATCTTTTGTTTCTGCTCATTCATTTCCAGTCAATTATGTTTAATAAAGAAGCATAATTGACTTCCATGCACAGACGGGAAAGAGGCTATCGATAATGAAAGCTGGAGCAAATTCCAAGATTGACATCAAAGCAGGGAAATACTACTCAGGCCAGAACAAAAACAGCAGCAGCGTGCAGCGCTAGAGAGCGTAGCGGCTGGAATAATGGATGAAGTCCAAGGGAGATATCTTCCCCGGGCAGGGAGTCACTGGGGATGCCAGCGCAGCCGGCAGAAATGAAACACCTATCTGCTGCGAGACTGACTGCTCCATCCTATTTGATTTGGCTCTCCTATCATCTCTTAAGAAGATGTCAGCCATGCTCCATCTATTGCTCCAAGCCTTTATCAAGCACAAGACGCTTGGCGGCTGCATTTCAATGCCTTTCAGAGAGCAACACTAAAGAATAAGTGCTCTGTGATAAAAAGGTAGTTGTTAAATAGATCTGTCTATTTGTATGGTAATAATGATGGCTTTAAGAGCCATCGTGCTGTGACTCGTGGAACAAGGAAGCAGATTTGTATGCAGGCATTGTGTGGACGCCTGACTTTTTCAACGACCTTGTGAAACTTTCATATGCAAAGAATGAGCTGATGTTTTCTTCTTTTTTCTGTGTATGTTTCAGTCAGACATACACTGGCATTGAGAAGTTTCGTCACCACTGAGTATATCTGTTTCTCATAATCCTAATAAAAGCTGTTATTTTATTATTATTATTATTTTATTTTTAAAATAAGGACAATATATATATATATATATATATATATGTAAACCTGTTGAAGAAATAATATTGGATGTGTCTGCTCCTGTTGCTCTTGTAATCATACAAATGAATTAGGTATATAGATCTGGGATCAGCTTTTATTTAAAACAATAATATAACAGTAAACACTACTGAAAAGTCTAAGGTCACTTTCTTTCAGCAAGATGTGTTAAGTTGACAAAAAAAAGTAAATGAAACTTTACTTAAAAAAAACTTTACTCCATTTTTAACAGTAATAATATTTCACAATATTACAGTTTTTTTCAGTATTTTTACCAAATAAAATGTACCAATCAATGAATGAGAAACATCTTTTAAAACTATTTTTTAAAAAGATTACAAATGAAATTAGTGTGTATGTGAGTGAGTGAGTGTGAAAGTGTGTGTTGGTATTTGTGGTTTATGGGGACACAAATTAGTTTAACATGGGCATGACAGAGGTATTACAATTTAAAGGTGGTTTATGAGGACACTAATACTAATAATGGCTTAAAAAAGCACACTAAATGGTGTTTCTTTGAAAATCTAAAGTGAGAGTGTATTGTTTGTGAAACACAGTAAATAATATACTAAATATATCTTAAATAAAAATGTAATTTGAAAATATATCTGCTTATTAATTATATATATATATGTATATATATATTCAATATAGATATTATTGGTGGGCCGTTATCGGCGTTAACATACTGCGTTAACTTGAGACTCTTATCACGCGATACTTTTTTTTTTTGCCATTAATCTATTCACAAAGTTTGGTTGGGAGCTGGGTCTATACTACACAAGCTATGATGACTTTCACCTTGATATTTTAGCGCGGATGTATACCTAGCCGAATTAAACTGTAGCCCTATTCGGACGGAAATAGTTTTCTAAACTACTGTATGTGTGAGCTTCATTCTCATCACCTGTCGTCCGGGATTTTCATGTACAAATGTAAAATATATTAAAGCATGTGTGTGGTAAGAGCATCTACGACATATCACGTTGGATAAAACACACAAGGAAACGCGTTGTGAAAAATAATATCAAAGACATTTCATTGGTTGTGAGAAAAAAACACAGACATAGCAGATTCGGATGGGATTAAAATCACCAAATGCGTCTGTGAAACAAAATATTATAACGACCCCCTGTAAAACTAGTCCCGTCCCAAAAGAGTTTTATTTTTAGTCATTATTTAGGTAGCACACATATTCTGAATGCCTTTGGCAGAATTCAAATGAGCCGTTTTAATCTAGATTAAAAAAATTAATCTATGCTCACCCCTAATATATATATATATATATATAATATATAATATATAAATGTGTGTGTATTTAAATTTAAACAGAAAAATAACAGTATTACACTTGTGTGTGTGTGTGTGTGTGTGTATGTGTGTATATATATATATATATATATGAAAGAGTCACTCTCAATTTATGTCTATAAAGCCTATGTAAATTCATATATTTTACTACACTTTAGCATGTGATTCTTATTAAGTGAGGGTCATTTTTAAGAATTTTTTACCCAATTAAAGTCTCTGAGAACATGGCACATAGCTCTTCTTTGAGAGACTGCAGGAAGGTTTCAGATCTGGAAAATGGTGGCTCTGGAGACTAAATGGTTCCTGATGGTTTTACACCCAATTCTTCACATTAAAAGGATAGTTCGCCCAAAAATGAAAATTAGATGTTTATTTGCTTACCCCCAGGGCATCCAAGATGTAGGTGACTTTGTTTCCTCAGCAG
>JAUMHQ010000078.1:17421214-17433312 GCA_032361165.1 Enteromius paludinosus | reverse complement strand
GGTTAAAGTTAAAAATCTTCGTTTGTGTTCTGCTGAGGAAACAAAGTTACCTACATCTTGGATGCCCTGGGGGTAAGCTAATAAACATCAAATTTTCATTTTTGGGTGAACTATCCCTTTAATTCTTAAAGGGGTCATATGATGCTTTTTTAAAGATCTTTATTTGGTGTAACATACTATGTTGCCATGCTTCAATGTAAAAAAAAAAAACTATTTGTGTCTGAGTTGAACATGCTTCTTGTGCATCCTGCTAAAATATTATGCATCTGATACTCACGCTCCTGCAGCTGCTTTATTCAGCAAATGGCTGAAAGGAGCTGCGCTTTCAGTTAAAAGATATGTTGCTTATCCGAGGCCCTGTTTACACTAGTGGGTTTTCGTTTTAAAACACGTTATTATTTCTATGGTTACACCTATCGTTTACACTAATCTGACGTTTTCTATCCTCGAAAATGGACACTTTTAAAAATGATGAAGACCGTGTTTTAGTTTGAAAACTCCGGGGTAGGTTTAATGCCAGGATCGTTTTCATTCTAAAACACTGTTTTAAAACAAAAACGCACTCGTGTAAACAGAGCCTAATTTTCCATGCAAACACAGCTATTGTCATTCTCTTATGTGTAGCCTGTTTGATTTTATCAGACGATGATTCGATTATAAATCTGAATTTTTGTGCGGACTGAAAGGTAAAGCTGATTATTTCATTTTTAATAAGTCACTATTAAGTCACTTTTTCATATTCATCCCGTTTTATGACAACAGAAACAATATCAATGAAAACAGATTTAATGAGAATTTAGCTGCATCAAGAGCAAAAATTTACTGAACATAACTATGTGGCACCATTGTGCAGCAGCAAATAACAGTAAATGTGTGCAAATATAGGGCCCCATTCCTATATTTGCCTGAAACCCCAAATTCACTAAATCCGCCCCTGCTAACACAGTGCATTGTAGTAGTTTTATCATCAGTTCAAGCCTGAAAGGGGAACAGAGTCATGTGACAGACACAGAGCTCGAATGTATTTGCAGTACACAAGCTGATTGATTCCACTGTTATGTGACCCTGTATCTCTCTCTCACTCACAAACAGAGAGAGATACACACTTAGACGTGTTGGTATTTGTGGTTTATGGGGACTCTCCATAGGCGTAATGGTTTGTATACTGTACAAACCATATTTTCTATCGCCCTACATGGAGCTAACGCTACCATTTAAAAGAAAATTAACAAAAAACACCATTTAGTATATTTTTTAAGCCTTTTGAATTATGGGGACATAGGGAGTGTCCTCATAAACCAACTTTCAAGCTCTAATACCTCATTATAGAAATCTGTGTCCCAGAGAATCAGAACACACACAGGGCACTTAATGCACTGCGGAACCCATTCATTTCAATGGCTTGTGCCACGCAAACACAAAATTCCACATTAGAACAGTCAATAGCAAATACTGTACTTCAACTACTCACAAAATATGCTTACAGTCACTGATTCAGAAGCAGAAGTCAGAATTTAGAATTAGCCTTTGCACATCTCTTTGAACACTCCAAGCTTAAAACAAAAATCATAAAATGCGTTGCACAGTTTCGAACATCTGGGTTGTGCTGTTCTGTTGTAAGCAATCAATAATGAGCCCTAAATGCATCTACTTTCAGAAGCCTCGACACAGAAGCACGCTGTCTCCTAAGTCTGACACAACTGCATCAACACTACTGCGTTACTGAAACCACACCCTCTTTCTTTGCGTGAACATTTGGGCTGTATTACGCAAATATTACCACAACTTGATGTAGACATGTGGGGCAATGTGGGGAATTTTTCATTCCCAGCCTTCATGGACAATTTTATATCACTTAGAAATGGTTAAATACACCATTAATAGTAGTTATTAAGACTGGTTATAGGTGTTTATATACACAGACACACATACATTTTGATGTTTACAACACATAAACAGCAGCGTAATATCAGTATGCAGAAATGTTGTGACAGATACGATTCTCCAGTGAGCCTGGGCTGAAAAGCTCTGCTTTCTCCATGCCCTGTAACTGATGCTCCCATGTTATTTAACAGCACAGATGAACGGAGTGGAATCCCTAGCATCTGCACGAGCACTACTGCATGGCGTCTCTCTACCGTCTACGTGGCTCGCCACTTTCCATTTATCTGCCCATATGACTATAAAAATCCGTCAGGGCTGAGCAGAGATTGGGGCTTTCTCGCTCCTGCGGGCTCCGGGCCTGTAATGCAGAAGTCTGTTTTTATTATTCTTGCTAAAGGAACACTATTTCATCAAGCGTCTGATTCCAGCAGCAGAGCGGAGAGGAGATAGAGCCGGCGCTCAGGCTATATTTCTTCCAATCAAACATCCCGCGGCGGGGAAAAAAATGAGTGGGCGCCATCAAAGCCCAGAATAATGCTGCCACCTTTTATGTAAAAGGAAAGGACTGATGGACAAATACAGGAAGGAACGACAAGTTTAATGACGTGTGTTGAGGGGGCCCGAGATTGGAAAAGTGACAGGGAGAAGCGGCCTCCTTGGCGGAATATAAATTGTGGGGGGCCCGCCGTAAAAAAGGCTTTTATCTGGAGTGAATATGGGACGTAATGCTCGGGTCAGGGTTAAGTCATTTTCTCCGGCGAGTTAAGCGAATAATGAAAGCGAGTCGGCGAGGAGAAGGAGCAGTGCCTGCGCCAGTTTGTCTTCATTTATTATGCCAAATCTCCTGATTTTGGCGTGGCGGTGCGAGGTGCCGCGACTCGCGCCGGTGGACGACGTATCGCTTAATTTACACAAGGTAATGAAAGCGGGGAACGGGAGGACAAAACAATTTACCTGCTGACACGGGAAGCGGTGATTTGCGAACACAGGGGTTAGCGGCGGAGCGGGCAGAGGGCCAGGAGGAGGAAGAGGAAGACGGGCCGAGGCGATAAAGATAGGGAGAAAAGAGACGGGGTGGGCGTCCTGTGTGTGTGATCACAGCTCTGATGAGGGTCCCACACTCACACACACGCTAAGTGAGCTGTACACAAACAGCCAGGTATGACTTGGTGCCTTGTAGGAAAAGTGATTTTGGAGGCTTTTAAGCATCCTGCCAGAGGAATAATGCAGGAAAAAACACCCTGTTTTAAGTCGGACGAATGCTTTCTTTATATAATTGTGAATGGCAAAAAAAAAACAGAAACTTTGTCAGGCCTTTAGTGCTGAAAGAGTTTAAATTGAGTGTTCCTAGTCAAAAATGTCCAGCCTACAAAAAAAAACAAAAAAACGTGAGTGATTTTCTTATGACAATCTGAACAGCACAAATCCATTTTTTTTTTCAAATCTGGCCCAGGCTATCTTCATGTGTGGTCTTAAATCAGATACATATCGATGTTTTGCAATGCGCCTTAAATTTGAACAGCCATGCCACATTACATGTGGTTTTTAAGTCGCATTTAAATGACAATGTGAAAAACAGTGCAAAAAAAAATTGGATTTCAGCACAAAATCCAATCTGAGCATTAAGACCTGCAGCGTTAACTAAGCCCATGTGACATCAGTGGATCAACTTTAGTTTTGTGATGCTACAATAATAATTTATGTAGGGTCAAGGAACTCTCGGATTGAATCAAAAATATCATAATTTGTGTTCTGAAAAAGAACAAAGGTCTTAAGGGTTTGGAACGATTTTTATTTTGGGGTGAACTATCCCTTTAAGAATTCATCTTAAATAAGAAATTAACGTGTAAAAGGATCTTTGTTTGTACATTTCCTGAGAGGACCACTATTTCTCTGCTTTATAAAGAATATACACAGAATGCCAGTATTTAAGTAGGCTATTCACGCAAACATAATATGTTATGTATTAAGTGAACCTTTGGGTAAAAAATTGCATGTGTAGCGTTATTAGATCTGTGCATTACAGTAGATCTTAATTTACAGACTTCCTTTGATGTTAATTAGATGTTATTCATATTCTATATATTCTACTTGTTTTCTTTGAATTAGCACTGGTTTTCTATTTCTTTGTGCAACTGATTGACTGTAGGCCCCAATGATCTGAGCTTAAACATAACTTCAACAAAAAGCATTTTTGTAGGTAATTTAACAACATTCACTTAATGAGTTCATTTAGAATCATTTGAAAGAAAAGGTAAAAAAAAAAATGATATTATAGCATAACAAGAATATTATACGCAATGCTTTGCTGGCCTTGAAACATGCAGCATTCTATGTGTTGATGTAATTTCAACTTTAACAGGATTCAATATGAAAGTCTTCGTAATCATGCTAAAGCGGTGTAGTTTTAAGTGTTAAATACATTATTGCAATATATTGAATGTATTCATTTTATTTCATTTTTTAGGTTGCAAAAACCTTTCAGATTTCACATTTTTGTTTAACGTGACATCAGAGGTTATGAAAGCTATAAAAAATGAGGTCAAGCACTAACTTTTATAAAGTAACACAGACTTCAGCCCTACCTGAGCTGCTGTAGAGTGCTGTGAATATGAGGGAGGAAGAGCAAAATATAGTAAAGTCAGTTGACAGGAAGCAGTCCCTCATATCCCTGTGACTGGAGGATTACCCTGTCAGTAAGATAAAGCCTGAAGGGGTCAAATGGTGGAAATGAACTAAGCAATTACAGCAACAACAACTGACCCTCTCAGACATCTTCACTTTCACTCTGTGTTTTGAATAAGCATGTGTCCTGTCCTGTTTCCTAAACTAGTCAATGCAATTTATGAAAGAAATCAATCAAATCTATGTGTGTGAAAGATGTAACCCCTTTGACATTGTTCATATTTTCAGAAGTAGCTATAATTGAATTACACATTTAATTACAGCTTAGTTAATTTTGTAATTAATTAAAATAATTCCGTTACACGTAACTAGTTGCTCTCCAACACTGATCAGATTTGTTATTATGTATTTATTCATTTATTGCTTTGTAGCTAAATAATTACTGTACATACAGTACGTTTGGAAGGACTTTGATGAGATTTAGTGTTAATGAATAGTATTTCCTATAGTTATGTAAAAACACAATTGTTAACAGAATGTTATTTCAATTGTTTTTAACCTAGAAACAATAAAAACTATGTTTACCAAAACCGGGTTTGATTTGTTTGGTTTAGTCTAAACACACTCTTAACATCACACACATTTCCCCATCTTTTTTTTATAATAATTTATATCCCTAACCCAACCTACCTCTCACTAAAAACATGCACTTTCAGATAAATACCATTTAGTAATTTTAATATTTCTTTCCCTCGTGGGGACAAGCCTGGTCAAACATTTCAGGTTTTGCTATCCTTGTGTGAACACACACACACACACACACACACACAGAAGACCAATCAAGATTTAATGGACAGCAGAGCTGAAGGATCCAGAGCAGCAATCAGGGACAGAAGCCTGGGCTCTCAGGCTCTCTAAGAGTGGTCTATGAGAGACGGCCGTAATTACCATCACCGGCACGCAACAGGTATTTTTATCCTGGGAGCAGCTCTAGTGCCTCACAGCTCTACCCCTGATCAAGACAAATCTGAAATTACTGTGCTGACGTTTAAAGGGACAACCGGCAATTACTGGAGCCAGTCCACATGAACTCCAGCAATTACACTTGTGTTTACAAACTAATGCAGTAACTGAGTGTTAGCAGTGTATCAGTATCAGCCGTCATAAACACATCTCTCTCATCTTCCAGACCGGTATGACCTTCTTCTTCCGGTGATGGTAGACGATGTTTTTATTTTATTTTTTGTGGATACAAACTACATTACCCATGATCCTGTACGGAAAATTCCACCAATCAGACCACAGAGTTGTTAAGCTCCATCCACTGCCATGAAGCTATGCATAAGTCAAAAATGCTGTAAAAATACTTTTCTATTTGGCTAGTTAGGACACATATATTTACAATTAAGTAAGTTTTGATAGTAAGGTAGTTGCTGTTATGTTTTATGTATTCTGGTAATGCAGAACACAGCATTAATATGTGCTTTAAAAGTGCTAATCTGTAATAATAATAGACATGCTAATAAACGTCATTTATATATGCTTGTGTTGTACTTTTTAAACACTTTATTTGCTTCATATTAAAGTTTGTGATGTCATTGTCCATGGCCTAATTTATAACTTATGCATTATAAAAGTACTCATAAAGTAGTAAATACATTGTAGTGAGTTTTCATAAACAATTTATAATATTGAAGGTTTGTTATGTCATGTGCCTTAATGCAGTATGCTTTCTAAAGGTGTAACAGTAAATCGTGTAATCAGGTGAATTAAGTTTTGTTTACATTTCATATGAATGTGTACTATTTCTATTCTTATATTTTAGATTATATCTAAATATATTTAATATGTTAAAGACAGACAGCCACACAGGTTTGGAACATGGTGAGTGAGTAAATCCCTTCAACTATCCCCTGTGCTAAATTCAGCCCGCAGTTTTTGCTCATAGTGTGATGACCACAGTTCTCTTGAAGTGATTGGAAGACAATCACAGTGCTTTCCCATCTGCCCGATTACCCAGAAGCCTCAGCGAAAGCAAACACTGGGGAGAGAGACTTCACAAAGTCCCTGCAATTTTCCAATCACTTGTGTTTAGGGCCCATCTCAGTCTCTCTGCGGCTGTTAGATCGGATGTGTTCGCACCGGTCAGAGCCAAGGGGCTGTTTGTTTGCAAACATCAATACAATCACGAGGAAACTCTTTGTGTGGCTTTTCTGTGTCATCTTATTGACTAATAGACACACAAAATCAGTTTGTGCTTTAGACAAACACAGAAGATTAAATACTTAAATCCACTATTAAATACTTTCCCTGATAGGGTTCTGCTTTCAGTTACCAATAAGTGAAATCCATTTAGTAGATTCACTGCCGATATCAGCAAAGTAAAGGTAAATCTGGGCCTGCTAAACAGAACACATTTAGTTCATGTGGATTTAAATGAAACGGTCAATGATAAATAAATCCACAGAGACCCAAGCATTTATATTCCTAATGTATTATCATGTCATCTTTAAACAGAATTATAACTGAAAGACTGGCGAACCACAATTAGCTTGAAGCAGGAAGTGAATGTTTGAATTCACATCCCAATTCAACATACAAATGTATCAGAAAAGTTATAGTAATTACAATCATAAAAAGTGAAGAAATGTGTCATGAAATCCAGCTGGAGTGCCTCATTGTGTCCACCAGAGGGCTCTCCAGCCAGAACTTCACCTACAGTCACGAACTCCATTTCCCATGATTCATCCCTGAACTGATTACACTCACACCTGGACTAATCACACACACCTGCAGCTCGTCACCACACCCACACACTCAATACACCCTGCATAAAAGCCACAGTCCAACACTCACTCACCATGAGGTCTTAAATTCATTTTGTGTTTCACTTCTGAGCATTTATTTCCTGTGTTTGTTTTCCGTGTTTCATTGTGGACTGTTTATCTGTTTATTGATTGTCTGCTACCAGCCCCGATCTCTGCCTGTTCCCTGTCGATGCTTTACCCGTACTGCGTCTGCTAAGACGCTATGGGAAAAACTGCACTGGCCATTGATCACTGCAGCCGTTTAGATTAAACCAATCGGCAAGGCGCCATGTTAGAGTGACCAATGCACGTGGCTCCCGCCGAAGCCCGCCAGAATGGGCCAGCAGGTTTAAATGGTGGCACCTTGGCCGGTAGAGTTAGATTCTTCTCCTTCAGCGACGAAGCCTTTGCTGGTCCTGACGGAAGCCTTCACCAATCGGATTCGCCTTGCAGCTGGAGAAATCCCAGAAAGCGCCTTTTCTAAAAGAGCCATTGGTCGATCTAACACGGCGCCCTGCCGATTGGTTTAATCTAAACCACTGCAGCGACCAATGGCTGTTGCAGTTTCACTGTGTGATTGAATAGGCTTCAGTTAGGAGGAAATAAGGATTATTTCCCATAGCATGATTTGCAATAAAAGCTTGCAAATGGATCTGCATGTATTTGCCTCCTTCGTTACAAAATGTCACTACTTGACAATACTTCAAGACATACAGGTATTTGTATTAAAGCATATATATTAAAATGTATTTAAACATGGTGTAGACATTTTAATATCACTAATTTAGTGCAAAAAAAGTACGAATGAGATGAATAATGATTTTAAAAAAAAGATTTTTTTTTTTACCATTTACTGAATAGCTCTACTGATTTTCCCGTTACAACGCAATAAAATAAAATAAAATGCTGTATGTTAAAACACATACTTTGTAAATAGATCAATTTGTTTCAACAGTAATTAAGTATTAAGTATTGTTTAGGCTGGCTGCTACCATCTCGATTGACTTGAGCAAGCTGTGGCAGTTAATGTGCCGTTTTTAACTGCATGTTGTGTTTATTTAGAAATGGTACAAGAGTGTGTCTGAGTATACCTGACATACTGTATATTACACAATGGTTCTTGATTGATGATGTGTTTAAGCAAAGGAGCTCACATTTGAGAATAATCCTTTTCTATATTCAACAAGCACATCACTGGCATGATTGTTATTATTAGAAATTTTATAAACCAAAAAAAGAAAGAAAGAAGTCTAAGGTAAGGTAGTGAGATCAGGGCTCAGGAGACATCAGAAAACTTTCATTGAATTTTCTCAAACACACATTTTTTAAAACTATGCCTCTTTTTTCAAAACATTAAGCCAAGAACTGCAGACGCAAAATGCTGAATGTCTCACATCTCTTTCAAAATGAAGCATTGTGTTCAAAATATCACAAAAACACCTCAAAAGCAAACATTTGCAAACACCTGTGCCATAATATTAATTCCTGTAAGATTTTTGAGTGTTAGAGAGAGAGCTGTATGATGTGTTTTGCCAAAAAGTGTTCATGTTAAGGCTGAGAATTGTGTGGTTTTGCAGATTTGGTGTGTTTCTGCTGTGTGAACTGTGTGATAAGAGAAGATTTTGTGTGTATAAGCAGTTAAAATATATATATATATAAGAACCAGAGTGTAAAAAATAGGATATATGATGCTGGATGTACCCAGATTTTTTATTTAGGGTTTTTGTTTAACAGTCCTTATGTAATGAACGGTGCGCTGTAGGAGTGGTGGCGTGTTTGTGTTTTGTGGATGCTGTGAGATGAATGAGTCTGTGAGCCAGCCGCGTGCAGCAGCAGTGTGTGAGCCTCACGGAGCGAGCCGCAGGTGGAGTGTGTTCCCGCCGAGCGCTGCTGATGGATGTCAGGCCGGCGCTGAGATCTGCTGGCAGTGCTTCAGCGCACGTCTTCAGACGGCAGAGGAAGTGTCACTCTCCACGGGCATGCTGGGAAAAGCCTGGAGTCCGGCGCGTCTCGCTGCTGCTGTCTTCACAACAAATCAAAGCCAAGCGGCGCGCTCCATTCAGCCCCGCACTCACCCACCGGGTTCACATTCACTGTCTACCGCACAACAGCTGAGCTGCCTGGTGCTGCACACACATCATCCTGCTCCGCTTAACTTCATCACGATACGCAAAGCAGCTCTACGGAAATTAAGCTACATTATATTTAGAAGTAGGTTACAGCAGAAATGTACAGTACAGTTAGTTTCAAATTGCAACGATTTGGTAGCTGTGCATGTTGAACCAGGATTAGCATCTTCTGAGGTCTTCTGGGGGTTGGCATCATCTTTTCTCAGGTGTTGGATCCAGACGTACATGGTTAGGCTAACCCTAAATCTGACTCATCTTTGGTTATAGCTTGAATTTTTGGAAATGCTAGCAGAGTATTTATGACAAACTACTGACTTGAGCTTAAGAACAGCTCTGTTCACTACAAAGATCTGCACGTACACACATAAACATAAACTTAAAATGTCAGTAAAATTCTCACAGAAAGGTGGAAAGCTATTCATTAAGGATGTGTTAAACTGATCAAAAGTGAGAGCAGAGATATTTATGTATCAAGGATCACACAAAATTATAAAGCAGCACAATAGTATTCAACGATTGTTAATAAGTGTGTGTCGAGCAGTAAATCAGTATATTATTCAGATTTCTGAAGATCATGTGACACTGAAGACTGGAGGAATGATGCTGAACATCACAGAAATACACTACAGTTTAACATATTCATATAGTATACAGGTATATTACATTCTATTGATATTTCACAATATTACCAACCTGACTGTTTAAACTGATCAAACATCAAATGAATGAGGCCTTGTTGAGCAGAAGAGACTGTGTGTCAGCAGTGTCATCAGGCATGTTAAATCCACATGTCTGCATTCACATGAATCTTTACCTCTCATTTAAAATAAGGGTTTTTCAAAATTGTTAAAAAAAAATGTTGATGTGATTATTTTTTATTGTAAATGATTTGAAATTCTATTTTTTTTTTTAAAAGCTCTGTTTGTTTGTTTTAATGTATTCATTCATTGCCCCAGCATGTGTGGTCTGTTAATAATGTTTGCTCAGATATCTCATTTCAGAGGAATCTCACCTTCACAGCAGCGGTACTGAGTTTCACCTGCGTCAGGAAAATACCCACAAGCCCAGTGTGTGTTTCAGTGACACCTGATGAGCGTAAACACCGGCTCGTCCCGTTCATTCTTGATCTAGTAATTCTGCCACAGCACTTGAATAAACCTGTCAGTAGTTACTCAAAGAAAACATGCGACTTTGTTTGGAGGAAGTAAAAAGCATGTTTGTTTCACCTGAGCTATAAACACGTCATTCATTTTGGAAATTGGCGGGTTTATGAGGAGACTTTTAGGAAAAGATACGATTCAGACTCAGACTGCTGTTTAGACACTTCATTCAACTTTTATAAGATTCTCTATTAAATTCAAAAGAAGAACAAATAAAATCTTCTCTAAATGTTTTAACGTGCGTCAAACTCAAACGAGACTTGAACATATTTCTCAAGGTCAGTCAGACATTTTCCACTGCCCTGAACACGAGTTACATCCAAACAGCATCACACTGAAAACACTGGACTCTAAAAGCGTAGCATAAATAGGCTGAGTCTTAACTTGAATTGAATTCAGTGTGATTTGACATCAGCTTGTTGCTAAACTACCAATGTGATCAATTAGCCTAAATTAAGAGAGCTCCGGTGTTATTGTTAGTGCTGTCAAACCATTCATGATTAATCACATCCAAAATAAACATTTTTGTTCACGTAATATGTGTGTAATATTATGTATTTATAAATACACACACTCATTTATGTGTTGAAATTATTGACATGTATTTACATGCAGTATTTATACACAGCACACACACACATATCACACAAAGAAAAACGTTCATTATGGATGTGATTATTCGCAATTTAGCATTTAACGGCGCTATTTTAATACCACTGAGATTTTATTCATATTTTGTAATTGTTTTTTATGTTTTCTTTTCATTTTGTGAAGTAAAGTTTTGGCAATGCATGTATATATTGTTTTATTCATTTTGATCTCAGTTTTAGTTTTATTTCTTTGAGTGCATAATGTATTACATTAGTTGAACTAAATTGAAATAGGAAATGTTTACAAGGCAACTGTTTTTATTGTTTTATTATAGTTTATGTCTTTTATTTCAACAGCAACATTTTTTATGGTTTTAGTCTTAGTTTAAGTTTACTTTAATAACCCTGCAGCATGCCTTTTTTTTTGATGCTTTCTAAAGATGAATAGAAAAATGTTTTAATGTTTTGAAAATGTGGTTACAATTATTCATGATATCAGACAATGCATTGTGAAGTACAATTAATGCATTTAAATGGATTTAAACACATAAAATACACATACAAATATCTGTCATCGCTTTAGATTACACACTGTCATTTATTTAAAGCATAGCTGCAAAAACACATGTTAGTTCTGAGAAAAGTTTCTCATTGAAGAAATGTAAAATGATATTTACAGGTGTTTCAATATTTTTGAAGCCTCAGTATGTGATGCTTCATGCGATGAATCACCAGGAGAACAATAAAGCTGATTTCTATGAGTTATGTCAGAACCTGTCTTTCCATGATTTCTGTCTGTGTCTGTGTGTGTGTGTGGGGGGGGGGGAAGAATGAAAATAATGTTTCTAATATTGTTACATGGCACCCCGGATTGTGTTCAGTGTAAATTATGAGCGCTGGCCT